>JASDDO010000024.1:601300251-601656539 GCA_030015575.1 Agapanthus africanus
ATGGATTTTGGAGATGGAAAGCATGTATTTTTGAGGCTCATTTTCAACTTTGGATTTCTTGTGTGAAGGTATAAATCTTGTTCTTTTGAATTATTATTGTTTAAATGTTTCATTCTAGCATAAATTGATTTAATGAATTAATTCTAATTCTAAGTTTTAAAAATTCAAGTTAGGGTTGTAAAATAAAGTTATGATTTTTATTAATTAATTAGGGTTATTATAACTAGTTTAACATTTTTAGAAGTGGAGATTCTTGTATGGAGGATAGATTGTACATTGTTTATCCAAAATGGTTAAATTAAACCATTTTTTTTAGCAAACTAGATTTCTATATATTTTATATATTGGTGAGATAAATTCCAATGAATGTTTGTAACAATAGATTGTTGTTTAAATGAGGATATTGACATGTTAAAGGAATGGGAAAACTTAGTTTAGTTACTAGTATTATTGATAATTGATAAATTTTGATAAAAATTTGCTATTTTGCTAACTAGTTTTTGGAAATTATTAAATAAATGAGATTTAAAATATAAATTAAGGTTTCATTATATCCTTATCATTGTAAATTGTAGTTTGATACATTAATTCATACAAAATCAAGTGTTGTAGTGGAATGGTGAATTTTTCTTGAAAGGTGTTGAAAATTGCTAATGGTTGCAAACTTGAAATTTCAAACTAATGCAAAATTGTGCAATAAAAATATAGTAAGGGGTTGTATAGTCTAGTTATGCTATTTAATGAGTTTTATGACCCTTGGTTTCATTTAAATGTCAAGTTTTCATGAAAAACGGTAAATTGGCATTTTCGGGTTTTTCGGAAACGGACGATTTGATCGATTTTAGTGTTTCGATGAATTTGATCATGTTTTGCAATATAAGTAATGTGTTTTAAACCTATGAGTTATCTGTTGATACTTATCTCGATCCATCGGAGTTTGTACGCCGATATCGAGTGGTATTTGGTTCTTTTGCTTGGACGGGACATAGGTTTTAACCTATGATTGTTCTTTGTATCGTTTGACTATTGTACGTGATTCTAGTTACGATGCTCTTTATATGTTTGCGTCTAGGTACCCCCACGTGGACTGCGGGCGATGAAGAGGAGGATGGCGACACCGTCTTCGGCTGACATGGACCAGGTGAGTAGATGCATATCTACGGGGGAAAGTCGGGTGGATGGCGTTTAGCACCCCCGCAACGTAGAATAGGATTAGTACCTATTGACATTAGGAAACCAGACGTGACCCTAGTAGGACCCTAGTATTGACCCTAGGCTGTACTAGACTGATTTAGGAAAGCCATATCAGAGGATGAGTACCTTGGAAGAGATTCGTAGGTTTCAGATAGAAACACACCCACGCACACACGGGAACTCGATATGGGGTACGTGTATGTGTATATATATATAACTAGGTATAGGTATATACATATATATACAACACGTATAGGTGATTCATTGATGTGATATGATATCCGAGGTATGATGAAACAGTATAACTGGGCTTGATGCCGTGATTCTTGACTATACAGTCGAAATAAAGTGTTAGCGGATCATTAGAGAATGAGATAGTGAACATGAATATATAAGTTGTAAGGAGTGGTGGTGATATTGATGTACATGGGACGCTAGAACCCGGACTATAACTCGTGACTGATTGTGCTATGGGATATGTATGACTTGATTACGACATCACATAGGTGCGACCTGATGTCGATACTATAGAGGTGTGACTTGAGGACGATATGATATCCGTATGACTTAATCACAACACGATACATAGGACATGACATTCCTGAGGATGACATTATACGAATGATGAGACACCTAGGAGATACTTGACCGTACCCCGATATTGGGATGCCGTACGATGGATGTTACCGTACGAGGCTTAGATTTGATGATTGATCCGCACTCTTGATTCGAGGAAGCCGTACTACGTACGTGACGCTATTGAGGCGGGATCGCCGACTATTAGAGATATTGATTCAGACCTTAGGTAGACTTTAGTTTCTTAATGACTAGTTCTTAGGAGGGTAGATGGACACTAGGTTAGGGTTGAGTCATATAGTGGTAGTAGTATAAGTATATTAAATGAGTGGATAACGCACATTCGTCTTTACTTCCACACTGTAATCATAATATTGCATGTTCATACATATGTTGCTATAACAGTATAAACCTTACCTGTTAGGACACCAGCACCATTACCGATGATGCGCATATTCCACGCACACTTATTTGCCGGCTCACACACATCATCATCGGTAATTGCTATGTCACGTACACTTTAGATCATATTATATTTTGTTGATAGAATCAGTTAACAACTGAACCGATATAATATTATGATTACTCTCTGATGTTAGTATAGACAAGATATTCATAACTTAGACATTCCTGCATTCATATTTTTATGTTATCGCACAGTATTATGAGCATATGCCGACATTTATCATATACTACTCATGATTTTGAGATTTCTGGATTTTTTTGGGGAAAACCGCAAGAATATATATAAAAACTTTTCTCTCTCTCCTCCTTTCTTTTTAAATAAGATGCGGTTTTCTCGTGATGTATGTGTCGTCCACCATGAGATTTCGTGTTTTCTGATGGGTTTCGAGACCCGATTCGAGGAGTGGATGAACCGTCTCGGGTACATGGTGGGCCCGGTATGGTACCCCGGGGCAAGAAGATCGAGTTGTAGACGATGAGCCTGGCAGGGGAAGGCTACCTACCGGTGATGTCTGGCGCGGCGGATATCCGGAGGATACCGACCGTTGTCGTGAGATTTGATGATATGGGCCGATCCGGACTGACGGAGCCCGACATATTGAGACTTGAGACTACATGTGTTGTGTCGATGCTTGACACGGATTTCTATGGATTTCATTGTTGAGATTTCAGATTCTTATACACATTTTACGATGATAACAGCTACAGATTTCTTATACATATATATCTGGATTTCAGGATTTGTTACTTTACATTCATGGTGCATGCATTTCATTTCATATGGCATAGTATTATATGAGGCACTGACACGACACGGAGTATTTGCACTTATACGTAGTATTACCCTGCTATTACTAGATGTTTGGGATACAGTAGTGTGTTATTATGACCTAGGTTAGCGTCGTACATTCGATTTCTTTTCGTAGATGTCTTCTACTCACGAGTTGGCAACTCACCCCCGTTGTGCCAAATTCTTTTCAGGTGCGATGTACAGGTTTCCCTTGGCAGTTGCTGGCACATCATTTTCATTTCGGGTGATTTGCACGGTAGGTTGGTTCATTTGTATCTGAACCGCCGTTGTATTTTTATTATTTCATTTGTATCTAGAAAGCTCCATCAACCATATTTGTATTACTTGATAAGCTTATTGGACCAGTTGTTTATTTCGACCTTAGAGTCGCGCATGTGTTATTCTGATCTGGTGGTTTTTGTTTTCTTTTGAGATTTGAGCCTCGCCCTTTGGCGTTGTATATTACTGTGATTGTTGTGGTTGTCTCCGCCTGTTGGCGTTGAGCTAGCACCCGTTTGGGGATGCTTTTTATTGTTTATGTATATTATACTTGTTGTACCCGTTTGGGGGCCAGTTTTGCAGAGGAGACTCTGCCGAAATTTTTGGTAAAAATTGCTGATGCTTTTAAACTTGTTTTCTTTTTCTTCTTCTTCTTCTTCTATGGTTTAGATTTCTGGGCTTCGGCTTACTTAGGTTACGTGGCGCCTCTAGACGCTTCGTAATCTAAGTGCCGGTCACGTTCCGTACTTTCGGGTCGTGACACTTGGACATATATATAGAGGACTTTCTTGCTCGACATGACAGTATGCTATCTGGTTTCTCTTTATCTGAAAATGTTGACTGGTATTCTTATACTGTCTTTCTCTTACATATTGATAAAGCCCTTGGGATATGTACTTGACTACCAGGACTATGATGCAGATTATACTAGTGGGGCCAGGGTAGTCCACAAGTACATCCTTTAAACAATTCTTAGTCGAGGGGATATCGAGACAGGGCATCGATATTCCAGAGTAGACTAGTGTGTACGTTTCTTGACCCTGTATGGGGAAATGGTTGATCCACTACCATTGGTGTGTGACATCAAAGATTGTACACAGGTGCTCATTAGAGAATGGGTACACTGAACAAGACTCGCCGAGAACTACTAGTTGGTATTATACCTATCGTCAGATAGCAGTTCTCTGGTGACACTGGTACAGGTTAGTCTGTTGACCCGAGATCGTCATAGAGTCTTGTATGGCTCCCACTGTGCTTTGATTTCCTCCCTACCCCTACCATGGCTCAAAGGAGTCGTGCAAACAGGTGGATTTTGGGTACATTCCCGAGTCACATGGAGGCAATGAGTGATAGGAGGGGTTTCGTCTCTCCCGATATTGGGAGTTGATGTTGCGCTATGCTCGATTGGCTATAACTGGAAGTCCCTGGCCAGGGCTACTGATGAGATTTACTGGTAAGAGTTACCAGTAGTTTCTCGAACCGTTATGAGCCATACAACGGCATGACTTATCAAGTTACTGGGGTCTGACGTTACCATCCCTAGACTCGATATGCGACATATCAGACGAAGAGATCGGACTGTACGGTAAGTGTTACTGATAGGTTTCATGGAGAGTATGGACAAGCTTTCTTGTTGATCTTCTAATCGCTCAATACATGGGTAGCCATTACGACCAGCTAGTACCGCTGACGGCTTGTGGGTGACTGATGTGATCATCACCTACTGCTGGCATATTGACGAGCCTTTAGAGTCCCACATAAAAGTTTTCTGGTTCAAGCGAAACGAAGTAGGGCACATATGATTATATGTGCGGGGGCCTTATTAAATACGAGTATGTGATGCTGTATTGTAATCTGGCAGTTATTTGATGTTGGTCAGGTTATATATGATATAACCGGATTATCGAATCAAGTGTTGATTTGATAATGTGATATACAGATAAATGATATTAATCAGTTATATATGATATAACCGGATTATTAAATCAAGTGTTGATTTAATAATGTGATATATATTATATTTGATATAATTAAATCTTAACTAATATTATTAGCTCACTTAATATTTTCATATATGTATTAATATATATATATATATATATTTGATATTTATATATATATATATAAATATATATGAAGCATGGCATGAATTTCTATTTTTGGAAAATAGAAAAAGAGGTGGAAAATGAGGAGGAATGGTGAGGCATGGGCTTTATTATTTGTTTATTTTTCTTGACTCACTATTCAAGCATGGTTGCAATTTTATTTTGCAACTTCTCCATGCTTGAATGAGTGAGGGTCAAGGGGGTAGCCATACTCACTTCATTCTTCACTTGTGTTATTTTCTTGTGTTGCTCTCTTGAGCTCTCTACCTCTTCTTCTTCTTCCTCTTCATGCATCAAAACTCCAACCCCTCACATGTGATGTGAGCCATAGAGTTTTGAACAAACTAGTGAGCTAAACCAAACCCCTACTTCACCATCCTACACTTGATTAGCAATCAAGTGTAGTGTGTTTTCTTCACTTAAGATAGTTTAGTGAAGATGTGGGTTGAGCTAGAAGTGTTGGAGATAGTGCCCTCAGAGTCAATTATTGGATCACAGGCACGTGATTGCAATGATTGAGGGAGGACCTATACCGGTAGGACAGTCTTACTCAAGATGATAGTATGCTATCTGGTTTATCTTTATCATCGTGTACTGCTTTAGGTGACCTTACAGGACGCTATTGCACGCTGATAGAGCCCTTAGGATTCTTGCTTGACGACCAGCAGTATGATGGCGATCATATACGTGGGAGCTGGGGTCTATAAGCACATCCTTAAAAGGTCCCTAGTCGTGGGAGTTTTCGAGACAGGGCATCGATACTCCAGAGTAGACTAGTGTATGCAGTCGAGACCCCGATGAGGGGCGGTGGCCGGTCTCACAAGCCACTGGTGTCAGTTGGTTCACCTAAGATGTATACAGGTGCTCATTGGGTTATGAGTACACCGGACAGGACTCACCGGGAACATGCTAGTTGGTCTTATACCTGACGTCAGATAGCAGTTCCCTGGTGACATGTGTACAGGTTAGTTCATCAACCTGAGATCGTCATTTGTCTCGTGTGAGTTGCCACTGTACTTTGATTATTACCCTACCACGGCTCAAAGGAGTCGTGCAAACAGGTTTTAGTTGGGTACAATCCCGAGCCACATGGAGGCAGTGAGCGGATCTGCAGGGGTTCGTCTCTCCCGGTATTGGGGGCGAGGTCGCGCTGTGTCTAGGAGAGCCATTACACAAAGCCCTCGGCTGAGGCAGGAGATTTACTGGTAGGTATTCCAGTAGTATCTTAAGGTGTTCTGGGCTACACTCCGACACGACTTGTATCGCTTTTGGGGGTCTGACTTTTACCGACCCCCTAGGCCCGCCATGCGATGCTCATAGACGAACGAACCGGACTGTACGGATATTGTCACTGACAGGCTCAGTAGGGTGTCAGGATGAGTTCGCTCATCGACGTCCCTTTTGGTCAATACCTGGTAGCCCTTTACGTATGGCTAATAGCTCTGACGTGCTAGTGGTTAAATCCACAGCCAAGGGATTGACGAGTCTTTAGAGTCCCCCACAGACCGTTTTCTCAAGTTTTGGGTGAAATGTTGTAGAGGCCGTATGGAGATATGGCAGGGTTCGATCATATATGTGCGGTATTACACGGATCATGATCGGACGGATAATACTAGCGGGCTTTGGTTTAAGCCGGATCCTAGTATTGTACAGTGTAGATTTTGTCTCATTGCATTTGTATTCGGTCGGAATACAAATGCGGGTATGTATATACAGCAGCGGGGTTTTCCTGTAATTTATTACGGGATCAGTTTTTTGAAGTTGCCAGTTTGCATTCCGTTTCGGCCATTTTCCTTTGTATCTTTCTTTGGCTGAATTTTGGTGGAGAGGGGCTTATTTGCAAATGTGCAAATTAGAAAAGTGGAGGGTGTTTCTTGTAAGAGGGTGGTTCATGATGGTTCCACCATATATTGACTTCTTGGTTCATGATTGCTTGACTTTGTGTGATGAGATGAGTGATGGGTTTTGGAGTGAGGATTTTGTTGTAATGATATTTTCCATCATCATCACCTTTTTCTCTCTCTTGCATTATTTTTCTTTGGCTCACTCATTCATTCTCATGCTATCCATTCTCTCATGGCTCAAGAGAGGGGCCGGCCATTCTAGTGAGGGGAGAGATTCATTTGGGCTGGGAAAAAATATTCATCACACATTTTTGGCTTGCTACAAAAATTCCACAAATCTCTCTAAAGTTGTTTTTCTCCTCCACATCTTAACATGGCAACTTCATACCCGCTTGAGACGAGTGATTCTACACTTAGCCTACAGTATTCTTGGACACGTCGACTCGCCAATTTCGTGCCCGAGTTGCCTCGGTCCAGAGGTAGGAGCCCGTAAAAGAACCCGGCGATATGGTGCCCTTCCGACGAGGAGATGAAGACCGGAGATTCCGCGGGGAGATCGGGACGACGACAAGAACACCGAAGGACACGGATCGCTTGGTATGTCTCTCTACCCCTTCTCTAGTTCGCTAGTAGTAGGTTAATGGTCCGATCCGGGATTTAGTCCGCGGTAGCGCCGGTTTAAAGTAAAACAAAAGTTTTTGTTTCCACATTTTGGCCTCGTTCAGACGGCCGGGGCGCTGCCGTGGCCTAACATGGTATCAGAGCCACGCCATTAACCTAGTCTAGCTTGCTCTAACGTGTTTACAACTCGATCGAACAAAAATCCCAAAACCGCGTTTTCAAATTTGACAGTTTCTGTCGATTCTGTTCTGTGCTCAGAAAATTTTTCAGTGTGTTACAGAATTACAGGCAGGGTTTTTTATGGAATCTGGGAAATTTTGGTGGAGTGATCTTCCTGTATAGCCACGGAACCGCGGCCGTACCCTGGTTTGGCCTCGGTTCCACCGCAGGAAAGAAGAGTCACTGCACCAAAATTCTTCTGTTGGTTCATGAGTTGAAAATGGGGTTTTTGGTATATTCTGTTTGGGCCCAGATTTTCTTTGTGTGCTACAGTTGTACTTGGGGCCCACTTCGGGAATTTTGGTCGATCGAAAATTTTAAACATGTTAGTTCACAGTATTTACATTATATCTGCGACCGTGAATGTCATTTGATCGGTAAATCCTGTCTAACTGCTATAGCCCTTTTAGACGGATTTGCGAACATGACATTCACGTTGATGTTCTATGCTGTGCTGTGATGTTGCGGATTGTCGTGGTGGATATCCTGGATGCAATGTTAGTACAGTTTGGTTGTATTATGTACATTTGATATTGCGGGGCGAGCGTCCGACATGTGGACTGCCGTCACTGCCTGTTTGTATATTATTCTTTTAGGGCACGACCGGGCTGAGGTCGATGTACCCGTTGTATGTATATTTTACTTTCTGTTCTAGGATTACCCCGCGGAGGGGTGCACGCGTAGCCGGGTTCTAGAGGGCAACGGCCCGCATCTTATGGCATTGAGACGGAGGGGGCTTTACTCTAGAATTGGCGGGCTATTCGCCGCACTCGTAGGGGGTACAGGTTGACCCAGGAGGGGTACCCAAGTTACCGGATTCCGTGATGTGCTGGGTGGTCCATTCACGTTGCTGAAGGGGGCTGCCTCGCTTCAGGTTTTGGCGGGTAATTTGCCGCGCCCGTAGGGGTCTAGGATTTCATTGCACAGGCTATCCACACGACCAGGGGAACGTCGAGTTTCAGTAGTGGCTCCATGAAACCCGGGGATCCCAGATATCTGTATTGTTCTGTGATGCTTATTACATTTCTGTGATGTTGCATTTTATCTTGCCTTGAGCGAATATTATATATTGATATATATACTAGTAGATGTTGTATATGTTTTGCATCCGCGCTAGTCCAGTCCCCGCTCTGTCGTTAGTTAAGTAACCTAACGGGTGATGACGGGACCCAGTGGCGAATGCGGATGGCATATACGTACATCATTATTTTCGTTCTTTATTGGTGTGATCAATTGATGGGACTGCATTTATTCGGATCAATGCAAGCTAAACAAACCTATTCTGATGTTGTTGGAACAATTTTTAAAAAGCTGTTATTGCAAGGACGTTCTCTTTTGTTTTGCATAGTGGTATTCGGTTATGAATATCCAGCACCTCAGTCGACGAGGCAAGGGCCGAGATCCCTTCACCGGGAGTGACCCCTTGGACAAAAGTTTGCGTCAGGGCAATAACTTCACTATAGTCGATTACTTTTGCTTTGCATCGTGGTATTCAGTTGGAATATCCTGCACCTCATTCTACGGGGAAAGAGCCAAGATCCCTTCACCGGGAGTGACCTCTTTAGCAAAGGTTTTCGCCACTATATTTTGATAAAAAGTTATCCGGTTCCTTCAACGATATCAAGTTCATTACGGTAAAAGGTTTTTTGCCAAAAACCATTCATAGCCCTCCGTCATTTCAGATTAGTATTGCTTAGTATTCGCGCTATGTTTGTCGTTGCTATGCGCCGAGGCGTAGTGTGCGGTAGCTCTGTAATGCTTTCTGTCGCATGGATATGTGGATTGGTTAGGACGGTCGTACGACTTTGTTGATTATTCGTCAAGGGTCGTGCGGGTGGGTTTAACACAATCAAGATAATGACGGGTTGAACTTGACTAGGACCTTTTGATTTGTTGATTATTCATCAAGGCACTTGGGTCCTAGGGGAAAAAATCACATCAGGAGTTTCTATAGAAACTGAAACTTGCAAGGCATGCTCATACCTTCTGGAGTGTGATAGCGTGAGTGGATTCCGTCATGTTGTCATGCGATGATAGTTGGATCCCGATTCCCACTGATGAGTTGGTTTACTCCTCGGGTGATCCCGACTAATTTTTCTTTTAGGTTTGGAGGAGAATTTGACGGTACAGTTGAAGGTTTCCTGATTAGATAAATTGGTAACCATTCTGATCTAGGTTAGAGTGCACGCTGAGTGTTTCTTTTCTCTCTCTCTTTGGCAGCGACCATGACTCGACCCTTGACTATGACTCAGTGACCAAAATTAACCGAACTTTCTTAAACACTGGCTTTTGGATTGTCAGAGTTGCATACCTGATTGCCACTCCTACTTTTACCCTTTTCTCCAGGACACCCCGTATTATTACGAACGTCCACTTCCATTGGATAAAACCATCGTATGGTTATATACGAACTCGAAGGAATTTATTCGAGGATGGTTTCTGGTTCTGGAAAAAACGAATAGAACTATTCAGTTGTCCTTTTCTTTTACCCTCTCTCAGGTTGCGAGTGCCCCTTAGATTAGGGGATAGTACACCTATTACGCAAATTGGATAGTCTTCTTCCAAACCATAGGCAGGTGCCGACTGGTAGGGAATGAAGAAAACCAATTAGCCTAACGATGGTGTACAGAAGGTATTATGTAAAGACAAATAAAGGGATTAGAAGGAGGGCAATGTAAATTGCGACTGCTATTCACCACCAAACCAAGTATTTCTTCGCCAATCCTACATCACCTTTGTATTTCTCCAGAACACTCCGTATCACTACGAAGATCCACAGTTTATTGGATATTCCATCATATGGTTATATACGAACTCGAAAGGAACTTATTCCAGTTCGGGGATGGATTCTGGTTCAGGAGAAATAGGAATAAGGTTTATTCAGTTGTCTTTTATCTTCACCTTCTCTCGCATTGCGAGTGTTCCTAGGATCAGGACAGTACACCCATTATGCTTATTGGATAGTCTTCTTCCAAACCATAGGCTGGTGCCGACCGGTAGGGAAAGAAGAAAACCATTTGGCCTAAAGGGGTGTACAGAAGGTAATGACTAATGACATATGAAGGGATTTGGAGAGACGGCAAAGAAATACACGGTTACAATTGTGAATCTGGATAATGGGAGAGGCATTACTAGGAATACCCGGATACCCCTACGAAACATTTCAATGTTTCAGTTTCACTGTGTACTGTTAAAAGAAAACTGATTTCCCAATTAGACACTTGCTCCAGGGTATGTATTTACCAGGTATGATTCTCACGTCTGTATGGTTTTACAGATGATGAGTATGAGTAAGTTATTGGGAATTAGGTGATTGTCCTAATTATATTGGAATTCGTCGTAATTGGTGATATTTGAGGAAACCACCTGGGTAGTTTGCCGGACGGCAAATATTTGGTTTTGAATATCCGCTGTTATGCACCAATTTCAAATTGATACATCTGTACGTCTATTTTTATAGAGTGAGATATACCTTTTTGAAATTATGTCCATGACATTTACCTATATCAGTGGATGGTTAGGTAAGGAGCATTAAACAGCGGTGTAATTCTTCTTAATCATAGGTACAGTTTTCAACCTACGACACACAGGGAATGAGTTATTAGACTCAAGGGACTTATACAGAGTATTGTATGTTGTCCAGCGTCCATGAGGACAGAGGGGTTGGTTCTCGTACTATATTCGGTTTACTTATGACTTCTCTAGTTCTTAGACAGGTGTTTCGTAGAAACACAGGGTCCAAGTTTTGAGAAGTTATAGGTATAAGAATAAAGTAGAGAACCAGGTGTTGCAAGTATCAGGATTCTTCAAGGTGATCGAAGATGTAGATACTTGTGTATGGTATTCAGTTGATAGTAATGATTAAGAGAACTTGCTTCTCTTTCAGGTTACTCATATCTGGACGCATTCCTAAGTTGAGTAACGCTGATCGGCCTCCTTCCATTTAGTTAACATGCACTGGAGACAGCTGCATGATTTGAATCTGGTTATATTAAATCAGTGCCTCTGGTTCTATATTGGATATAGAACAATTCATATCTTAACGATGTTAAGGTACGGGGAGTTGTCCGGCTTATGCTTAAAACCAGACTCTGGATAACTCTAGGCACGTTTCTGTAATGGCTGTTTGTGGGTTGACCCAGGCTATGACGAGGGTTGACTTTCTACCATCTGGAAGATCAATAGTGATATTGTTCTTGACTGACCACAGTTTTAACAAAAATGGATTTTTTCATAAAACAGTAGTGGGAGTATGTTAGAACTGGAAGTGATTACTGAAAATTTGATAAGAACCTAAAGATTCAATCTGGTTTGACATTCCATTGGCCACTCCGCAGATATGGTGGGTAACCTCAGGCACCCGAGAGGTACTCCGGTAGCCTCAAGGATGGTGACAGGGAGGTTCTTGTTTACCCAGACTTGTCATTGCTGCTGTTCCAGACTGTGAGACCCGGTAGGAGGATGAGTATAGCGTCGTTCTAAACTGGCTTTAGAAGTGTACGTCTATATGACTCTGCCAGAGGGTTGTCGTAGTCAGTAGGAGCAGCAGAAGCATTAGTGGACAAGTAGCTTATGTCTATGGACTAAAGTAGATATAGCGGAGATAGATCATCTATTTCTGATGTGACAGTCACATGTTTGACTTCATCAGAATAGGGGATGGATCTGTTGAGAAGGTAGTAGGATGTGATGTCCTGGTATTTGGATGACATACACAGAGTAGGAAGTGAAGTTCCTATACTACGATCGGTTATACTTTGGTTGTCACACAGTGGTTTCTCCACAAAGGAATTGGATATTATATTTAACATTCTGGTTACTAGATCTATGGTTTTAGATCTAGATTTGGGTGGTTTCCCAATCTGGGTACTTAGACAGCATTCTAAAGGTATTTAGAATGGACGACTCCTGACACGGTAGTGTACCTGCAGATGATGGAGTCACCCTCTCTAAAGGAGTCTTACAGACTAAAGGGGAGAGGGATGTGCATGATTGGCAGATCACTTGCTTAGGCAATTGAGTGAATCATGAGATGTCATGTACCACACCAGATGTTTTTTTTGCAGTAGATGCAATAAGATGATATTGATCCAATCCTGGAGAAACGATCGGAAGCAGTTTAGAACATAAGTGGATGTTCTAGGGATATGATAACGACAGACTCATTCGGGAGACAGTTATCATTCCAGGCTTCCAAGGTGACCTGGATGACAGAGTGACTGTCAGAGTTATAGTTTTCCCTCTAACGAGGGGCAGTTGTTTGGACAGGTGGTCTAAGGGGATACTAAGGGAGGCAAGGCATAGGATACTGATTAAGTTCAGTTGTCGATACAGTCTAAGAAGTTTAGATTTGGAGTTCATTTATGAGATAGGTCCCATCAGATATCCGACATATTCTAAGACAGGTATTGCTCATTTCGGGAGATGGGTTTCTCCGCGAACTTGAGATTAAGAGAGACATAAAAAGAAACATCAGAGCGAATCCACTCACTAAGGCTATTCCTCGAACGCAATAGTTTCGCAAACGGGTTTTGTGAGACTGATTAGTAGAGGAGTTGGGTGTTCGGTATCATACAGGCTGTGAGTATGCGACATCGCAATAATTAGCCTTGTGTGCAAGTTGGAGATTGTTGGAGATAGTGCCCTCAGAGTCAATTATTGGATCACAGGCACGTGATTGCAATGATTGAGGGAGGACCTATACCGGTAGGACAGTATTACTCGAGATGATAGTATGCTATCTGGTTTATCTTTATCATCGTGTACTGCTTTAGGTGACCTTACAGGTCGCTATTGCACGCTGATAGAGCCCTTAGTATTCTTACTTGACGACCAGCAGTATGATGGCGATCATATACGTGGGAGCTGGGGTCTATAAGCACATCCTTAAAAGGTCCCTAGTCGTGGGAGTTTTCGAGACAGGGCATCGATACTCCAGAGTAGACTAGTGTATGCAGTCGAGACCCCGACGAGGGGCGGTGGCCGGTCTCACAAGCCACTGGTGTCCGTTGGTTCACCTAAGATGTATACAGGTGCTCATTGGGTTTTGAGTACACCGGACAGGACTCGCCGGGAACATGCTAGTTGGACTTATACCTGACGTCAGATAGCAGTTCCCTGGTGACATGTGTACAGGTTAGTTCATCGACCTGAGATCGTCATTTGTCTCGTGTGAGTTGCCACTGTACCTTGATTACTACCCTACCACGGCTCAAAGGAGTCGTGTAAACAGGTTTTAGTTGGGTACAGTCCCGAGCCACATGGAGGCAGTGAGCGGATCTGCAGGGGTTCGTCTCTCCCGTTATTGGGGGTGAGGTCGCGCTGTGTCTAGGAGAGCTATTACACAAAGCCCTCGGTCGAGGCAGGAGATTTACTGGTAGGTATTCCAGTAGTATCTCAGGGTGTTCTGGGATACACTCCGACACGACTTGTACCTCTTTTGGGGGTCTGACTTTTACCAACCCCCTAGGCCCGCCATGCGATACTTATAGACGAACGGACCGGACTGTACGGATATTGTCACTGACAGGCTCAATAGGGTATCAGGATGAGTTCGCTCATCAACGTCCCTTTTGGTCAATACCTGGTAGCCCGTTACGTATGGCTAATACCTCTGACGTGCTAGTGGTTAAATCCACAGCCAAGGGATTGACGAGTCTTTAGAGTCCCCCACAGACCGTTTTCTCAAGTTTCGGGCGAAATGTTGTAGAGGCCGTATAGAGATATGGAAGGGTTCGATCAAATACGTGCGGTATTGCACGGATCATGATCGTACGGATAATATTAGTGGGCTTTGGTTTAAGCCGGATCCTAGTATTGTACAGTGTAGATTTTATCTCATTGCATTTGTATTCGGTCGGAATACAAATGCGGGTATGTATAAACAGTAGCGGGGTTTTCCTGTAATTTATTATGGGATCGGTTTTTTGAAGTTGCCAGTTTGCATTCCGTTTCGGCCATTTTCCTTTGTATCTTTCTTTGCCTGAATTTTGGTGGAGAGGGGCTTATTTGCAAATGTGCAAATTTGCAAAGTGGAGGGTGTTTCTTGTAAGAGGGTGGTTCATGATGGTTCCACCATACATTGACTTCTTGGTTCAAGATTGCTTGACTTTGTGTGATGAGATGAGTGATGGGTTTTGGAGTGAGGATTTTGTTGTAATGATATTTTTCATCATCATCACCTTTTTCTCTCTCTTGCATTATTTTTCTTTGGCTCACTCATTCATTCTCATGCTATCCATTCTTTCATGGCTCAAGAGAGGGGCCGTCCATTCTAGTGAGGGGAGAGATTCATTTGGGGTGGGAAAAAATATTCATCACACATTTTTTGGCTTGCTACAAAAATTCCACAAATCTCTCCAAAGTTGTTTTTCTCCTCCATATCTTAACATGGCAACTTCATATCTGCTTGAGACGAGTGATTCTACACTTAGCCTACAGTATTCTTGGACACGTCGACTCACCAACTTTGTCCCCGAGTTGCCTCGGTCCAGAGGTGGGAGCCCGTAAAAGAACCCGGCGATGTGGTGCCCTTCCGACGAGGAGATGAAGACCGGAGATTCCGCGGGGAGATCGGGACGACGAAGAGAACACCGAAGGACACGGATCGCTCGGTATATCTATCTACCCCTTCTCTAGTTCGCTAGTAGTAGGTTAATGGTCCGATCCGGGATTTCATCCGCGGTAGCGCCGGTTTAAAGTTAAAGAAAAGTTTTTGTTTCCGCATTTTGGCCTCGTTCAGAAGGCCGGGGCGCTGCCATGGCCTAACAAGAGGGACTTCGGGTGGATCGTCTTCGGCGCGAAGATCAAAGAGGAGGCTCGTTCAAACTCGAAGAGGAGCCTGTTAGTGTATATTTTAAGTACACGTTACCTCTCCCGGTTCTTTCGGGCCTGCGGAAACGGTGAAAAAACGATTTTTCGGGTCATGGTAACATGGACTAGAAAACCCGGATCTTTGCTAAAAACCACACAGGCAACTAACAAGAGCTTTACCTACTCGGTTAGGGGGTTATACCTTAACTTGAACTCCTTCTCTTGGTCTCCTTGTGGTGGTCGGATGGTTCTTTTCTCGTCGCATTCTCTTGCCGAGGATGGATCCACCTGAGGGTCTCTACCTTGAGCTCCTTCCTCGAACTTGAGGTAACTAAAGTATTAGGTTTGCTAAACCTTCAACCTTAGGATGAGTACAGATGAGTTTTGGTGTTTTATCTCCAAGGCAAATGGTTCTCAACTCATGAGAGATTTTTGCCTTGAGCTAGAGGAAGAGGGAGAGCAATGGATGAGAGAGAAGATGCAAGTGAGAATGAATGAGTTTTACAACCATGCTCTCATATTTTAGAAAATGATAATAATAATAATAATTAACAATTTGTGTTGGTGAGTTGATGAATGACTTTTATCATTTCATTCATTAAATGCTTGTGCAAAAAATAAGAAGCATCTTTGAAAACAAATGATGATGGTCAACAAGTCCACTTTGGTCAACCGGTCAACTAGGTCAACAAGTCAACAAAAGTCAAGGATTCAACTCAACCATGGCACAATAATTATTAACTATTATTATTAATCTTATTTCCTATTCTCATTAGGGTTTGGAAAAAAACAACATTCAACTGTGCATACACACCCGTACCAAAACCCTAATGAGAATCCACTGCCTCTGCCTCAGTCAACTGTGCATACACACCCGCATCCGTGTTCCGAAGAACACGAATACAATGAGATAAAACTAACCCCAAAACATATACTAGGATCTGGCTTAAACCAAAGCCTGCTAGTAATAACTGTCCGGACACTAAACGTGCACAAGCGCGCGGATGTGAACGAACCCGTCACAAAACCATGCGATCTCTACTCGGTTTTGTCCAAAGGCGAATAACCCTCTGTGTGGGGCTCTAAAGACTCGACACTACGCTGGCAGTGGGTTTAACCACAGACCGCAAGCAGCACTAGCTGTACGTAACGGTCCCCAGGTAGATGCCGATGAGAAGACTGATGAGGTGAACCCATCTGAACTCCTACTGAGCCTGTATGTGACAATCTCCGTATAGTCCGGTCCGTTCGTCTGAGAATATCGCATGGCTGGCCTAGGGGGCGGTAAATGTCATTCCCCTAATAGCGGTACAAGTCGTGTCGGAGTGTAGACCAGAACACCCGGAGATAACACTGGAAAACCTACCAGTATATCTCGCTTGCCCTAGCCAGGGACTTTGTGTAATGGCTCTCCTAGACACAGCGCGATATCAACCCCCAATACCGGGAGAGACGAATCTTGTCTAACCTTCACTGCCTCCAAGTGCTTCGGGACTGCACCGAACTACTACCTATTTGCACGACTCCTTTGAGCCGTGGTAGGGTAGTAATCAAAGTACAGTGGGAACACACTCGAAGCGAAGTGACAGTTTCAAGTCAGTGGACTAAGCTGTACTCATGTTACCTGGGAACTGATAACTGACGATAGGTATAGTACCAACCAACAGTTCCCGACGAGTCCTGTCCAGTGTACTCGTAACCTAACGAGCACCCGCATACTATCTCAAGTACGACGTACTGACGGCTGTGGGACAGACCATCTCCCCTGCTGGGATGAGAAGCGTATACGCTAGTCTACTCCGGAGTATCGATGCCCTGTTTCTATAGTCCTACGACTAGGGACCTGTATAAGTATGTGCTTATAGATTACCCAGCCCCCACAAGTGTGACTGCCATCAAAACGCTGGTAATCAAGCAAAGATCCTAAGGGCTCCACTAATGTGTATAGGCGATATGCTAAAAGAAACACATGTACACATTAAAGTAGAAACAAACCAAGTAGATACTACCATTTTGAGCAAGATTGTCTATACAACTGTGAATATCCCAAGATTCCAACAAGTAATATACAAACCAGTATGATACAGTAATGGCCTCTAGGGAATATACACTAACAATCTCCCACCTGCACTAAGGCCATGTACTGGCGTATCGAAGACCTATCATCTCGATCAGCCGCTCGAACTGAGTCTGGGGTAAGGCCTTTGTGAGTGGATCAGCAGTGTTATCTTCCGTAGCAACTCTCCGAACCTCGATCTCCTGGCGACCCACGATCTCCCTGATCAGGTGATACCGCCTCAAGATGTGCCTGGACTTCTGATGGGACCTGGGTTCCTTCGCTAAAGCTATAGCCCCGTTGTTGTCGCAATACAGAGGTATTAGATCAACAATGGACGGAACCACCTGAAGTTCTATCAAGAACTTCCTCATCCAGACGGCTTCTTTTGCGGCATCAGATGCAGTGATATATTCCGCTTCCATCGTCAAGTCAGCAACGGTTTCCTGTTTGGAACTCTTCCAACACACCGCCCCTCCATTGAGGGTAAAGACATAACCCGACATGGACTTGGAATCATCCTTGTCACTCTGGAAGCTGGAGTTAGCAAAGGCTTCAATCTGGAGGTCTTTTCCGCCATACACCAAGAACATCTCCTTAATCCTTCTCAGGTACTTAAAAATGTTCTTTACCGCTATCGAGTGCTTCTCCCCAGGGTTTGACTGATACCGGCTTACCACACTCAGTGCATAAGCTACATCTGATCTAGTACACAACATCGCATACATTATAGAGCCTACCGCAGAAGCGTAGGGTATAATAGACATGCGATCCCTTTCCAAATCAGTCTTGGGAGACATCTCTTTGTAGAGGGTGATCCCGTGACAAGCCGGTAGATTACCGCGCTTGGAATCTTCCATACTGAATCTTTTCAGTATGGTGTCGATGTACCTGGTCTGTGAAAGTCCTAATATCCTCTTGGATCTATCACGATGGATCCGGATCCCCAGAATGTAAGAGGCATCACCCAGGTCTTTCATGGAGAACCTGTGTGACCAGAACCCTTTGATAGATTGTAGCATAGGAATATCATTTCCTATCAAGAGAATGTCATCCACGTATAAAACGAGGAATACGACAGTTCGTGCTACAAATCTACTATAGATGCATGGTTCATCTGGATTTTTGATAAAGCCAAAATCTTTGACCGTCTCTTCAAAACAGATGTTGCAACTCCGCGATGCCTGCTTTAGTCCATAAATGGACTTAGAGGACCCGAAATTTTGTGAAGAATGCGGGAATTGGGGGAGAAAGAAAGGAGAGGGCAACTTGCACACCTTTCCGCTGCTCCCACTCTGAATGAAATCCTCTGGCTGGTCCATATAGACACACTCCTCTAAATTTCCATTTAGAAAAGCGGTATTTACGTCCATATGCCAAATCTCATAATCGTGGAAGGCAGCCATAGCAAGAAGGATCCGAATGGATTTCAGCATAGCCACTGGAGAAAAGGTTTCTTCATAGTCCAAACCAGGTCTTTGACGAAAACCCTTTGCAACAAGTCTAGCCTTATAGGTCTCAACCTGTCCATCTACACCAATCTTACTTTAGAAGATCCACTTGCATCCTACAGGTTTTACCCCATCTGGAGCAACGTCTAACGTCCATACTTTGTTGGTGTACATGGATTCCATTTCTGTCCGCATTGCATCCAGCCATTTTACCGAGTCAATGCTCTTAATGGCCTGTTGGAAGTTAGTCGGCTCATCACTATCAATGATGCAATCCTCTCTATCCCCGTCTATGAGAAAACCATAGTATCTCTCGGGTGGATGAGATTGCCTACTACTCCTGCGGAGCGGCGTAGGAATGTCCTGATCTTTCGAACCCTCTGGTTCTACTAAGCTTTCAGTAATAGTCTGTGGTTCTGGAATTTCTTCCAGTTCTATCGCGCTCCCACTTATTTCCTTTTCTAAGAACTGGTGTTCCAGAATGTCGGCATTACGATAAACAAAGACCTTTTGTTCCTCTGCGTAATAGAAAAGATACCCCCTGGAGTTCTTTGGGTATCCCACAAACTTGCACAGTACTGAGCGTGCCTCGAGTTTGTCCGCATGCTGCTTTTTGACAAAAGCTAGACATCCCCAGATCTTCAGATATTGAAAATAGGGTTTCTTCCCACTCCATATCTCATATGGTGTGGTAGGCACAGTCTTAGTTGGAACTCGGTTCAAAAGGTATGCAGCTGATTCTAGCGCATATCCCCAGAATGATCGCGGCAACTCAGCGTTACTCATCATGGACCGTACCATATCCAATAGGGTTCGGTTCCGTCTCTCCGATACACCGTTATGTTGCGGAGTGTACGGAGGAGTAAGCTGAGAGAGAATTCCATTCTCTTTTAAGTAATCCAGGAACTCGGCACTTAAGTATTCACCACGTCGATCAGATCTCAGTGTCTTGATACTTTTGCCTGTTTGTTTTTCTACTTCATTCTTATATTCCTGGAATTTTCCAAAGGATTCGGATTTATGTTTCATTAAGAAGACATATCCGTACCTTGAAAAGTCATCCGTAAAAGTAATGAAGTAAGAATAACCGCTTCGCGCATGCGTGGACATTGGACCGCACACGTCGCTGTGTACGAGTCCCAAGAGCTCGCTCGCTCTTACTCCGTGTCCATTGAACGGAGTCTTTATCATCTTTCCTTTGAGACAGGATTGACAAGTTGCATATGATTGATATTCGAACGGATCCAAATATCGTTCTGTATGTAACTTCGTCAACCTTCTCTCATTGATGTGACCCAGTCTATAATGCCATAAGAAAGCCTGATTTGTTTCCGGAGACTTTCTTTTGTGTGTATTCTGGACATTGAAAATCTGTGGTTGGTTTAATACATATATACCATTGTTTAATGTACCTGACCCAATCAAAACTTGATTTAGATGAATGTTCACAACATTACTTACAAATGCAAATTCATAACCTTCTTTAGATAATAAAGATAAAGATATGATATTACAGGTTGCATTGGGTACAAAATAACAATCACGCAAAACCAAAACGTGTCCATCTGACAATCCCAGGTGATAGTCCCCCACAGACTCAGCATCCATGCCAGCTCCGTTTGCAACTCTGAAGGTCATATCACCTGCCTTCAAAACCCTACGCTTTCTCAGTGCCTGCAAAGAATTACAGATATGAGATCCTGATCCGGTATCCAATACCCAGGAAGTAGAGTTTATTGATAGACAGTTTTCAGTAACATACACACCTGAAGCCGAAGCCGCAACTTGCTTCGGGTCCTGGTTTCTGGCCTTCCAAGCCCTGCAATCCTTTTTCCAGTGTCCACTCTTGTGACAGTAAAAGGACTCTTCCTTCCCCACAAGCTTTCCCGCTACTTTTGTTGCCTTTGCCTTTCCCTTTGTATCCACTTTACTAACACCACCCTTTGGTTTGGTGGGGGTTTTCTTCTTCTTTCCCTTGGCTTTCTCCTTGGACCTAGAAGAGGAAGATCCTCCTACAAACAAAGTGGATGTTTCCCTACCTTTCTGTAGGGTGCTCTCTGCACTCCTCAGCATGTTGAGGAGTTCTGAAAGTTCAACTTCTTTTTCTTGCAAGTTGAAGTTTAGGATAAACTGGGCGTAAGTGGAAGGAAGGGACTGGAGAATCAAGTCCGTGTAGAGCTCATTCTCTAACGTGGTCCCAAGGTCCGCGAGCTCCTCAATGAAGCCAATCATCTTAAGCACGTGTTCCGCTACCGATGATCCGACGGCCAATCTCGCCGAAAACAGCTTTTTCGAGACTTCGTATCTGGCGATACGGGATTGCTCTCCATACAGTTCTTTTGTATGGAGAAATATGGATTCAAGGTCCATATTCTCGTGCCTGCTTTGATGTTCATTGTCCATAAAGGCAAGCACGAGGCACTTGGCCTTCACGCAGTCGATTTCCCAGGTCTTACGGATTTCCTTATCCGCGACACTGGTTTTGGGACCTGGGACAGGGGAAGCTTTGGTGGTAAGGAGATACCACAACTTGTCCTAAGTGATTTCCATTTTGACATTCCTGAGCCAATTTTTGTAGTTTGGCCCTGTCAGTATATTTTTATCTAGTAGTAACTTAAGTCCGGTCATGATACTTGGTCGCTGCAATTAGGAGAGAGAGAAGAAACACTTTTAGCATGATGCTCTTGCAAGTTTAGAGTGGTTTTTAGTTTGTCTAAACAGGATGGCTCCCACTGTCTCTCGAATCCCTCCTCAAACCAAAAAGGAAGAATTAGTCGGGATCAATCTCACCGTACAATACTTGCTTAACCGTTCAGCCAGGCCAGTGTTGGTACTTCGAGGGAGGTTTTCCAACGCTTTCGCGAAGTTCCTTAATTAAATAACCTCTATTCCATGTGGGCGTAGCCCCACTAACACCTTTCTAGACACCTACTTGGTTTATAGCATTGATCGTTAAGTGAGAAAGTTCCGGAGGAGTAGCATATACTCACAGTAGGATCGGGATCCAAATATCATCGAGTGACAAAACTGAAGAAATCCTACCAGAATCATCACACTCCAAATGGTATGCAGCGCTAGCAAGTTTCAGTTTCTTTTGAAACTCCCGATGTGGATTTTTGCCCCATGCTCTTATGACCTTGGCGTGAGGTCAAAATGTCATAAGACACATGTCAAGTTCTACCCATCATTATCCAGGTTAATTTGAACCCACCCGTACCTACCCTTGACGTAGGCCAAAATGGCAGTACGACTGTCTCAAACCAGCGTATTCTATCTATGCAACAGATAAATATCCGACAGCTACCAATCACTATGCCTTGGCGTGAGGTCAAAATACATAGCTTGAATACTACCGAATATTTAACTGAAATGATGGAGGGCTACGAATGGTTTTGGCGAAACCGTGAACGTAGTGAACTTGATATAATCGATGGAACGAGATAGCTTTTAAAAGGAGTGGTTCAAGCTCCGCATTTAAAAGTTGGTTTTTGAAAAGAACCGAGTGGTTTTTAAAGTGTTCCAACGACTTTTACTTTGGTTTATTTTCTTGCATTAATTTAATGTGTCCCATCATTTAATCCTACCACTGCAGAAAACAACGAAAATATGACGTACGCTTATGCCATCAGTATTCGCCACGGGGTCCCGTCATCACCCGTTAGGTTACTTAACTAACGACAGAGTCGGGGCTGGACTAGCGCGGATGCAAAACATAAGCAACGCCTAAATAGATATCTACATATAGATGTATACATTCGTCAGATGCAATGATAGCCATTCCAGATCACAGATGAACACATTGGATATACTAGGAATCCGCATTTCGTTCGAGCCTGCAACGAAAGCGGATTACACGGTCGCGATGAATAGCCAATACCCCACCCTAGACCCCTACGGGTGCGGCAAACTACCCGCCAAGTCCCCAAAGCGAAGCAACCTCCCTCAACAACATGAGTAGGCCACTCGGCATTTTGAGGTACCCGGTAGTTTGTGCACCCCACCTTGGGTCTATCCTAGGAGCAAAAACAGTAAAAGAAATTATACAATGACGGCTACAACCTCATCCCGGTTGTGCGGCTATATAAATAATATTACATCAATTACAAATTACATGAATTGAAAGAAAAAGAAAACTCTCATCTCACAACCCCCCGGCTATTCGTCCGTGACAATCCAACGAATTCATATACAAAAACTATCAACATTACAGATCACGGATATGTATAAAAGCCACTAATCGACGTATAGCGACTAGCAGACGTTCAATACATATATCACATCACAGATATAACCCATTAGCCAAAGTCTAGAGAAGTTCGATCAAAATACGGATTTGTAACCACCCCAAAAATAAATTTGTTCTCTGGAAAATCTGGGCAGAAACAAACCATCATAAAAATCCCAAAACATCAATAAACACTGCAGGAGAAACGACCCACGGCCGAGTCAACTCGGCGGCGGATCCGCGGTGAGTTGGTCGACTCGCTGGATCATTTTTCTTGGGTGTTCTTTAAAAACCCTGAGCAGATTTTTAGTACATGATTTATTATTTTTCGAGCAGAATTAAAAATCGGCAGAAAGTTGATATTTTTGACGTGTTTTGCGGTTTTTTGTCCGATCGAAATTCTAGATACTTTGCTAACATGCTAGTGTGTGTTTAGCCAGGCTCTGATACCACTGTAAGTCCAAGTAACCTCTCCTGGTTCTTTCAGGCTTGCGGAAACGGTGAAAAAACGATATTTCTGGTCATGGTAACATGGACTAGAAAACCCGGATCTTTGCTAAAAAAACACACAAGCAACTAACAAGAGCTTTACCTACTCGGTTAGGGGGTTATACCTTAACTTGAACTCCCTTTCTTGGACTCCTTGTGGTGGTTGGATGGTTCTCTTCTCGTCGCCTTCTCTTACCGAAGATGGATCCACCTGAGGGTCTCTACCTTGTGCTCCTTCCTCGAACTTGAGGTAACTAAAGTATTAGGTTTGCTAAACCTTCAACCTTAGGATGAGTAGAGATGAGTTTTGGTGTTTTATCTCCAAGGCAAATGGTTCTCAACTCATGAGAGATTTTTGCCTTGAGCTAGAGGAAGAGGGAGAGCAATGGATGAGAGAGAAGATGCAAGTGAGAATGAATGAGTTTTACAACCATGCTCTCATATTTTAGAAAATGATAATAATAATAATTAACAATTTATGATGGTGAGTTGATGAATGACCATTATCATTTCATTCATTAAATGCTTGTGCAAAAAATAAGAAGCATCTTTGAAAACAAATGATGATGGTCAACAAGTCCACTTTGGTCAACCGGTCAACTAGGTCAACAAGTCAACAAAAGTCAAGGATTCAACTCAACCATGGCACAATAATTGTTAACTAATATTATTAATCATATTTTCTATTCTCATTAGGGTTTGGAAAAAAAACAACAGTCAACTGTGCATACACACCCGTACCAAAACCCTAATGAGAATCCTCTGCCTCTGCCTCAGTCAACTGTGCATACACACCCGCATCCGTTTTCCGAGGAACATGAATACAATGAGATAAAAATAATCCCAAAACATATACTAGGATCTGGCTTAAACCAAAGCCCGCTAGTAATAACTGTCCGGACACTAAACGTGCACAAGTGCGTGAATGTGAACGAACCCCGTCGCAAAACCATGCGATCTCTACTCGGTTTTGCCCAAAGGTGAATAACCCTCTGTGTGGGACTCTAAAGACTCGACACTACGCTGGCAGTGGGTTTAAACATAGACCGCAAGCGACACTAGCTGTACGTAACGGTCCCCAGGTAGATGCCGATGAGAAGACTGATGAGGTGAACCCATCCGAACTCCTACTGAGCTTGTATGTGACAATCTCCGTATAGTCCGGTCCGTTCGTCTGAGAATATCGCATGGCGGGCCTAGGGGGCGGTAAACGTCAGTCCCCTAATAGCGGTACAAGTCGTGTCGGAGTGTAGCCCAGAACACCCTGAGATAACACTGGAAAACCTACCAATATATCTCGCTTGCCCTGGCCAGGGACTTTGTGTAATGGCTCTCCTAGACACAGCGCGATATCAATCCCCAATTCCGGGAAAGACGAATCATGTCTAACCGTCACTGCCTCCCAAGTGCTTCGGGACTACACCCAACTACTACCTGTTTGCACGACTTCTTTGAGCCGTGGTAGGGTAGTAATCAAAGTACAGTGGGAACATACTCGAGGCGAAGTGACAGTGTCAAGTCAGCGGACTAAGCTGTACTCATGTCACCTGGGAACTGATAACTAACGATAGGTATAGTACCAACCAACAGTTCCCGACGAGTCCTGTCCAGTGTACTCGTAACCTAACGAGCACCCGCATACTATCTCAAGTACGACGTACTGACGGCTGTGGGACAGACCATCTCTCCTGCTGGGATGAGAAGCGTATACGCTAGTCTACTTCGGAGTATCGATGCCCTGTCTTGATAGTCCTACGACTAGGGACCTGTATAAGGATGTACTTATAGATTACCCAGCCCCCACAAGTGTGACTGCCATCACAACGCTGGTAATCAAGCAAAGATCCTAAGGGCTCCACAAATGTGTATAGGCGATATGCTAAAAGAAACACAAGTACACATTAAAGTAGAAACAAACCAAGTAGCATACTACCATTTTGAGCAAGATTGTCTATACAACTGTGAATATCCCAAGCTTCCATCAAGTAATATACAAACCAATATGATACAGTAATGGCCTCTAGGGCATATACACTAACATATATGCCCTAGGGGACATTATTGTATCATACTGGCTTGTATATTACTTAATGGAAGCTTGGGATATTCACAGTTATATTAACAGTCTTGCTAAACATGGTTGTATGCTACTTGGTTTATATCTATCTTAATATGTGTGTACGTATTGATAGAGCCCTAAGGATCTTGCTTGACTACCAGCGTTGTGATGGCAGTCACACTAGTAGGGGCTGGGTAGTCTACAAGCACATCCTTTTTCAGGTCCCTAGTGATAGGATTATCGAGGCAGGGCATCGATACTCCGGAGTAGACTAGTGTGTACACTTCTCATCCCAGTTGGGGAGATGTTCTGTCCCACAGCCATCAGTACGTCATACTGGAGATAGTATACAGGTGCTCGTTGGGTTACGGGTATACCGGACAGGACCCGCAGGGAACTGTTGGTTGGTATTATACCCGTCGTCAGTTAACAGTTCCCAGGTGACATGAGTACAGCATAGTCCGCAGACTTGATACTGCTGCTTCGCCTCGAGTGTGTTCCCTCTGTTCTTAGATTGCTACCCTACCACGGCTCAAAGGAGTCGTGCAAACAGGTAGCAGTTGGGTGCAGTCCCGAAGCACTTGGAGGCAGTGGCGGTTAGACAGGATTCGTCTCTCCCGGTATTGGGAGTTGATATCGCGCTGTGTCTGTAGATCCATTACGCAAAGTCCCTGGCCAGGGCAAGCGAGATTTACTGGTAGGTTTTCCAGTAGTTTCTCAAGGTGTAATGGGCTTCGCTCCGACACGACTTATACAGCTTTTAAGGGACTGACTCTTGCCGCCCCCTAGGCCCGATATGCGATAGTCCTAGACGAACAGATCGGACTGTACGGAGATTGTCACATCAGGCTCAGTAGGAGTTCGGGTGGGTTTCCTCATCGGCCTTCTTATCGACATCTACCTGGGGACCTTTACGTACAGCTAGTGCCGCTTGCGGTCTGTGGTTAAACCCACTGCCAGCATAGTAGTCGAGTCTTTAGAGTCCCACACAGAGAGTTTCCCTGCTTCGGGCAAAACAATATAGAGGTCGTATGGTTTTACGATAGGGTTCGGACATGCACGCGCATTTATGCACGTACGATGTTCGGACAGTTTTTACTAGCGGGCTTTGGTTTAAGCCAGATTCTAGTATCGAATTATTGGATTTATACAGTCTAAAGTTTTTCCGTGTTTTCACGTATAGGAGGGGCGTTCTCGGAAATTGTCGAGAAGCTTCTAGAAGGATGATGACTTGGAGGGCTAAGGTGGCATTTGCATTAATGGATTAGTGACTCATTAGATGAATCATTCAAGTGAGTTAATGAAGCATTTATTGCTTAATGACTCACTTGATGATTCATTACATATATTAAATGAAGCATGGTTGTTAATATCATTTAATTGATTTATTTGATATTCTTTATGCTTCATCATATATTGGAAATGAGAAATAATTCATATCATTCTCATTCTCACCTTCTCTCTCCTCAAGCTCTCTCTCTTCAAACCCTAACCCTAACCTCTCATGTGTTGAGATCAAGGGTTAGCAAGACTTATTAATCCCTAATCCTACTCTATATTCCTTAGGTTGCTTTGATTAACACTTTGAGTAACCTAGTTACCTCAAGTTAGGGGTCAAGCTTGGAGTAGTAGCTCTCGGGTGGATCTTCTATTACGAAGAGGAGGCCGACGAGGAGGTGGTCATCGAGAAGAAAAAGGACTTGGTTCATTAGGTATAATCTTCTTTCATAGTAGCTAATCCCTCCTATGATGTTGTTAGTTAAGGTTTGGCAAAGATCCGTAAGTTAGTCGATGTTTCTTTTAAACAAAATGATTGTTTTACCTATTCTGCCTTCCCGCAAGGTGTCTAACGTCGACTTACAGTGGTATCAGAACCTTGCTAAACCATAACTAACTTATTAGCAAAGTCATTAGAAATTCGATCGCAATACGAACCGGAAAAAACATCAAATTGACCAAGTTTCTGTCAATTTTAAAACGGGGTCTAAAAATTTTTCAGGGACCTCAAAAATTACAAGCAGGGAATTATAAGAATACTGGAGAAATTTGGGTTCCTGAATCTGTCAAACAGCCGTGGAACCACGACCGATCCAAGCGATCCGCCGCGGATCTGCGGCCGAGTTGAAGCCGATTCACCCCAAAATTCCCCAGTAACTCTTCTGTGTTAATTTTTTTCTTTCTGGAATGTTTTGTTTCTGCTCAAGTCTCAGGTGCACAGAGAAGTTTTTGGAGTAGAATCAATTGTGTTTACTCAATCGAAATTCTATGATGTTTGGCTAATTAGATTATATCTGTGATTTGTATAATGTGTTCGTAAACATCCCCTAACTGCTATTATGTTGGTCGGCAGGGGGGTGCACATTTCTGTAATGTTATTACTCTTTGTGTTTATGAACTTGATTGGATCGTTGTGATGATTATCTGGGGTTTGAGATGGGTTTTTATATTCATTCATTCGATGTAAATTGTAATATGATGTAATATTCTTTTGCGGGGCACATCCAGGTTGCGGTTGTAGCCACCGTTGTATTATTTCATTTACTGATTTTTGCTCCTAGGATAGACCCAAGGTGGGGTGCACAAACTACCAGGTACTTTGAAGTGTTTAGTGGCCTACTCACGTTGTTGAGGGAGACCGCTTCACTTCGGGTACTTGGCGGGTAGTTTTCCGTACCCGTAGGGGTCTACGGTGGGATTTTGGTTATTCATCACGACTGTGTAATCCGTGTTTCTTTGCAGGCTCAAAAGAATGCGGATTCGTAGAAAATCCAATGTGTTCATCTGTGATCTGGAATGCCTATTATTGCGTCTGACGAATGTACAATATCTATATATCATAGCTATTTAGACGTCACTTATGTTTTACACCCGCGCTAGCCCAGCCCCCGCTCTATCGTTAGTTAAGTAACTTAACGGGTGATGACGGGACTCAGTGGCGAATGCGGATGGCATAAGAGGACGTTGTATTTTCGTTGTTTTCTGCAATGATAGGTTAATTGATGGGACACATTATAATAATGCAAAGAAAATAAACCAAAGTTGAATCGTTGGAACAGTTTAAAAGAAACCACTCGGTTATTTTAAAACAGAGGATAATTTTTAAATTGCGGAGCATTAACCACTCCTTTTAAAAGCTATCAGGTTCCTTCGATCATATCAAGTTCACTACATTCATGGTTTCACCAAAACCATTCGTAGCCCTCCGTCATTTGATTTGGGTATTCAGTAGTATTCAAGCTATGTATTTTGACCAACACCAAGGCATAGTATTTGGTAGCTGCTGGGTATTTATTTGTTGCATAGATAGATGAGTTAGTTTGGGACAGCCGTATTATCATTTGGCCATCGTCAGGGGTATGTACGGATGGGTTCAAATTAACAAGATAATGATGGGTAGAACTTGACATGTGACTTATGACATTTTGACCAACGCCAAGGTCATAAGAGCATGGGGCAAAAATTTATATCGGGAATTTCTAAAGAAACTGAAATTTGCAAAGAGATGCATATCATTTGGAGTGTGATGAATGTTGGTAGGATTCCTTCAGCATTATCACACGATGATATTTGGATCCCGATCCTACTGTGAGTATACGCTACTCATCAGGAGATTCGTCACTTAACGATCAATGCTATAAACCAAGTAGGTGTCGAGAAAGGTGTCAGCGGGGCTATGCCCCCAGAGAAAAGAGGTTATTTAATTAAGGAACTTCACGAAATTGTTGGAAAACCTCCCTCGAAGTACCGACACCGGCCTGGCTGAACGGTTAAGCAAGTATTGTACGGTGAGAATAATCCTGGCTAGTTCTTCCTTTTTGGTTTGAGGAGGGATTCGAGAAACAATGGGAGCCATCCAGTATAGATAAACTAAAAACCACTCTAAACTTGCAAGAGCATCAGGCTAAAGTGTTCCCTCTCTCTCTCATTGCAGCGACCCAGAAAATGACAGGACTTAAGTTACTACTAGAAAAAAATATATTGACAGGGCCAAACTATAAAGATTGGCTGCGGAATGTCAAGATGGCTTTGACCTATGACAAATTGGGGTATGTCCTTACTGCTAAGGCACCTGCTGTCCCTGGTCCTAAATCCAGTAATGCAGATAAGGAAATCCGCAAGACCTGGGAATTAGATTGCGCGAGGGCCAAGTGCATCGTGCTTGCCTCGATGAATAATGAACATCAGAGGAGGCACAAGGATATGGATCTTGATGCCATATTTCTCCATACAAAGGAACTTTATGGAGAGCAATCTCGTATAGCAAGATACGAGACCTCAAAGAACTTGTTTCAGGCGAGGTTGGCCGCCGGATCATCTGTAGGAGAACATGTCCTGAAGATGATTGGCTATATAGAAGAGCTCGCAGACCTCGGGACGACTTTGGAGAACGAGCTCTATACAGACATGATTCTACAGTCCCTTCCTTCCACCTACGCCCAGTTTATTCTGAATTTCAACATTCAAAGAAAAGAAGTTGAACTTCCAGAACTCCTTAACATGTTGAGGAGTGTAGAGGGCACCTTGCAGAAGGCGAGGGAAACACCCGCTATGTTTGTTCGCGGTGCTTCTTTTTCCGGGTCCAAGGCTAGGGCCAAAGGAAGGAAGAATAAGGCCGCCACCAAACCTAGAAGAGGTGTTAGTAAGGTGGGAGTGAAGGGAAAGAAAAAGATTGCGTTGCCAATAGTGGCAAAGGATGAGTGCTTCCACTATCATAGGAAAGGGCACTGGAAGAAAGATTGCAAGGCTTGGAATGCCAAGAACCAGGAACCGAAGCAAGCTGTGGCTTCGACTTCAGGTGTGTTTGTAATTGAGAATTGCCTGTCAATCAACTCTACTCCCTGGGTATTGGATACCGGACCAGGATCTCATATATGCAATTCATTGCAGGCACTGAGAAACCGTAGAGTGCTGAAGGTTGGTGATATGACCCTGAAGGTTGCTAACGGAGCTAGCGTGGGAGCCATGTCCGTAGGGGATTATCACCTTGGATTGACGAGTAGACATATTTTGGTTTTGCATAACTGTTTTTGTGTACCTAGTTTAACGTGTAATATCATATCAGTTTCCTTGTTATCAAAAGAAGGTTATGATTTCATGTTTGTAAGCGATGTTGTTAACATCCACCTAAATCATGGTTTGATTGGGTCCGGTACGCTGGATAACGGTATATATGTCTTAAACCAATTACAGATTTTCAATGTCCAGAACACACTAAAAAGAAAGTCTCCAGATTTAAATAAAGCTTTCTTATGGCATTGTAGATTAGGTCGCATCACTGAGACAAGGTTAACTAAGTTACATAGAGAAGGATATTTGGATTCGTTCGAATATCAAACTTATGCCACTTGTGAATCATGTCTCAAAGGAAAGATGACAAAGACTCCATTCACTGGACATGGAGTAAGAGCGAGCGAGCTCTTAGGACTCATACACAGCGATGTATGTGGTCCAATGTCTACACATGCAAGAGGTGGTTTTTCCTATTTCATTACTTTTACGGATGATTACTCTAGGTACGGATTCATTTTCTTGATGAAACATAAATCCGAGGCTTTTGAGAAATTCCGAGAGTATAAGAATGAAGTAGAAAACCAAACCGGCAAAAGTATCAAGACACTGAGATCTGATCGAGGTGGTGAATACCTAAGTGCCGAGTTCCTAGGTTACCTAAAAGAGAAAGGAATTCTCTCTCAGCTTACTCCTCCATACACTCCACAGCATAACGGTGTATCGGAGAGACGGAATCGAACCCTATTGGATATAGTACGTTCTATGATGAGTAATGCTGAGTTACCACGATCTTTCTGGGGTTATGCGCTAGAATCAACTGCATATCTTTTGAACAGGGCCCCTACCAAGACTGTGTCTACCACGCCATATCAGATGTGGAGTGGGAAGAAACCCTATCTTCAGTATCTAAAGATATGGGGATGTCCAGCTTTTGTTAAAAAGCAGCATGCGGACAAACTCGAGGCACGATCAGTACTGTGTAACTTTGTGGGATATCCAAAGAACTCCAAGGGGTATTACTTCTATTACGCAGAGGAACAAAAGGTTTTTGTTTCTCGTAATGCCCATTTTCTAGAACAGCATTTTTTAGAAAAGGAAACAAGTGGGAGCGAAATAGAACTAGAAGAAATTCTAGAACCACAAACTAGTACTGAAAGTTTGGTAGAACTAGTAGTTCAAGAAGAACAGGACATTACCGCACCCCTCCGCAGGAGTAGTAGGCCGTCTCATCCGCCTCAGAGATACTACGGTTTTCTCAAAGATGGGGATAGAGAGGATTGCATCATTGATGATGATGAACCTACTAGCTTCCAGCAGGCCATCCAGAGCGGCGACTCGGTAAGATGGCTAGATGCAATGCGGACCGAGATGGAGTCCATGTACAACAACAAAGTATGGACTTTGGACTTTGCTCGAGATGGGGTAAAACCCATAGGATGCAAATGGATCTTCAAGAAAAAGATTGGTGTAGATAGACAGGTGGAAACCTATAAGGCTAGACTTGTTGCAAAGGGTTTTCGTCAAAGACCTGGTTTGGACTATGACGAAACTTTTTCTCCAGTGGCTATGCTCAAATCCATTCGAGTCCTTCTTGCTATTGCCTCCTTCCATGATTATGAGATCTGGAAGATGGACGTAAAGACGGCTTTTCTAAATGGTAATTTAGAAGAGTGCGTCTATATGGATCAGCCAGAAGGCTTCAATCAGAGTGGGAGCAGCCGGAAAGTGTGCAAGTTGCTTAAGTCCATTTATGGACTAAAGCACGCATCGCGGAGTTGGAACATCTGTTTTGATGAAACGATCAAAGAATACGACTTTATCAAAAATCCAGATGAACCATGTATATATAGTAAAATTGTAGCACGAACTGTCGTATTCCTCGTCTTGTACGTGGATAACATTCTATTGATAGGAAATGACATTCCTATGCTATAATCTGTCAAAGGATTCTTGTCACACAAGTTCTCCATGAAAAACCTGGGTGATGCCTCTTACATTCTGGGGATCCGGATCTATCGTGATAGATCTAAGAGGATGTTGGGACTTTCACAGTCCAGGTATATCAACACTGTACTGAAAAGATTCAGTATGGAAGATTCTTAGCATGATAATTTACCGGCTTGTCACGGAATCACCCTATCCAAAGAGATGTCTCCCAAGACTAATTTGGAAAGGGATCGAATGTTAGTTATACCTTAAGCTTCTGCGGTAGGCTCTATAATGTATGCGATGTTGTGCACCAGACCAGATATAGCTTACGCACTGAGCGTGGTAAGCAGGTATCAGTCAGACCCAGGAGAGAAGCACTGGATAGCAGTAAAGAACATTCTCAAGTATCTGAGAAGAACTAAGGAGATGTTCTTGGTTTACGGCGGAAAAGACCTCAAGATAGAGGCCTTTGCTGATTCCAGCTTCCAGAGTGATAAGGATGACTCCAAGTCCATATCAGGTTATGTCTTTACCCTCAATGGAGGGGCGGTGTGCTGGAAGAGTTCCATGTAGGACACCGTTGCTGACTTGACGATGGAAGCGGAGTATATTGCTGCTTGCGATGCCGCAAAAGAAGCGGTCTGGATAAAGAAGTTCCTAACAGAACTTCAGGTGGTTCCTACCATTGTTGATCCAATACCGCTGTATTGCGACAACAACGGAACTATAGCTTTAGCGAAGGAACCCAGGTCCCATCAAAAGTCCAGACACATCTTAAGGCGGTATCACTTGATCAGGGATATCATAGATCGCCGGGAGATCGAGGTCCGGAGAGTTGCAACAGAGGAGAACACTGTTGATCCATTCACAAAGGCCTTACCTCAGATTCAGTTCGAGAGGCTACTCGAGATGATCGGTCTTCGATATGCTAGTACATGGCCCTAGTGCAAGTGAGAGATTGTTAGTGTATATGCCCTAGGGGCCATTATTGTATCACACTGGCTTGTATATTACTTAATGGAAGCTTGGGATATTCACAGTTATATTAACAGTCTTGCTAAACATGGTAGTATGCTACTTGGTTTATATCTATCTTAATATGTGTGTACGTATTGATAGAGCCCCTAGGATCTTGCTTGACTACCAGCGTTGTGATGGCAGTCACACTAGTGGGGGCTGGGTAGTCTACAAGCACATCCTTTTTCAGGTCCCTAGTCGTAGGATTATCGAGACAGGGCATCGATACTCCGGAGTATACTAGTGTGTACGCTTCTCATCCCAATTGGGGAGATGGTCTGTCCCACAGCCATCAGTACGTCGTGCTGGAGATAGTATACAGATGCTCGTTGGGTTACGGGTACACCGGACAGGACTCGCAAGGAACTGTTGGTTGGTATTATACCCGTCGTCAATTAACAGTTCCCAGGTGACATGAGTACAGCATAGTCCGCAGACTTGACACTGCTGCTTCGCCTCGAGTGTGTTCCCACTGTTCTTAGATTGCTACCTTACCACAGCTCAAAGGAGTCGTGCAAACAGGTAGCAGTTGGGTGTAGTCCCGAAGCACTTGGAGGCAGTGGCGGTTAGACAGGATTCGTCTCTCCCGGTATTGGGAGTTGATATCGCGTTGTGTCTGGAGAGCCATTACGCAAAGTCCCTGGCCAGGGCAAGCGAGATTTATTGGTAGGTTTTCCAGTAGTTTCTCAAGGTGTAATGGGCTTCGCTCTGACACGACTTATACCGCTTTTAGGGGACTGACGCTTGCCGCCCCCGTAGGTCCGATATGTGATAGTCCTAGACGAACAGACTGGACTGTACGGAGATTGTCACATCAGGCTCAGTAGGAGTTCGGATGGGTTTCCTCATCGGCCTTCTTATCGACATCTACCTAGGGACCGTTACGTACATCTAGTGCCGCTTGCGGTCTGTGGTTAAACCTACTGCCAGCGTAGTAGTCGAGCCTTTAGAGTCCCACACAGAGAGTTTCCCTGCTTCGGGAAAAACGATATAGAGGTCGTATGGTTTTACGACAGGGTTCGGACATGCACGTGCATTTAAGCACGTACGATGTTCGGGCAGTTTTTACTAGCGGGCTTTGGTTTAAGCCAGATTCTAGTATCGGATTATTGGGTTTATACAGTCTAAAGTTTTTCCGTGTTTTCACGGATAGGAGGGGCGTTCTCGTAAATTGTCGAGAAGCTTCTAGAAGGATGATAACTGGGAGGGCGAAGGTGGCATTTGCATTAATGGATTAGTGACTCATTAGATGAATCATTCAAGTGAGTTAATGAAGTATTTATTGCTTAATGACTCACTTGATGATTCATTGCATATATTAAATGAAGTATGGTTGTTAATATCATTTAATTGATTTATTTGATATTCTTTATGCTTCATCATATATTGGAAATGAGAAATAATTCATCTCATTCTCACTCTCACCTTCTCTCTCTTCAAACCCTAACCCTAACCTCTCATGTGTTGAGATCAAGGGTTAGCAAGACTTATTAATCCCTAATCCTACTCTATATTCCCTAGGTTGCTTTGATTAGCACTTTGAGTAACCTAGTTACCTCAAGTTAGAGGTCAAGCTTGGAGTAGTAACTCTCGGGTGGATCTTCTATTACAAAGAGGAGGCCGACGAGGAGATGGTCATCGAGAAGAAGAAGGACTTGGTTCATTAGGTATAATCTTCTTTCATAGTAGTTAATCCCTCCTATGATTTTGTTAGTTAAGGTTTGGCAAAGATCCGTAAGTTAGTCGACGTTTCTTTTAAACAAAATTATTGTTTTACCTATTCCGCCTCCCCGCAATTCGTGGGGTGTCTAACGTCGACTTACAGAACCTAGTGGAGTCATGTGGACTACAACCCGGAGCTTTAGAAGAGAAGGACACGGTCATCAAAGGTTGTATGCTCTTTCCTTCTATTTAGTTCTTGATATCATCATAGGAAACCCTAAAATTCTAGTTAAGATCTTGGTTAGTCTAGCTTAGCACCTAGAAAAATTTAAATTTGGCATGTTTGATGCTACTAGAACCTCATGGTGGTGCTAGGGTAGACTTTCATGGTATTAGAGCTAAGCTAGAACATTTGGGCAGGTCTTTACGATGTTAAAGTGTCCGATCGGTTTTCGAAGTTTCTGTCGAATTTTTCAAACGTTGAAATTTTCGCGATTAAAAATATGCAGAAAATCTTAAAGGCTTTTTAATGGAACCAGAAGAAATTTGGAGACCCAACTCGCTCAAACGGCCGCGGAACCGCGGCCAAACCCGATTTGGTCACGGTTCCGCCGCAGGTTAGTCGTGTTGAGGTGGCATTTTTCTTGTGCTGCTCCACATAAGAATTTGGCACTTTCTGAATGTTTTTAATGATACTCAAGTTGTTGAGTCTCTGGATTTTGTGGGTGTTTGTTAAATCGATCGAAATGTTTAGCGTCGTATAGATTATGATGATATGTGATACAATTGTTAGAATCTGGAATAATTAGTTTTGTGAAAACTAGTTAGTATATTGTAAATCTAGCCGTTTAGTCTCATTTGATCGATTGCCACGGAGTTTTGATTCGGATCAAAACTCCATCGCAATTGCGTATAGTACGCAATCACTTAGTCGGGAATCTTGTTGAATTATCCGACAGATTATTGAAAAGAGTTTTCAAATTGAGACTAAAATGCAAGGTTTATAAGTTAGGTATGAAATTCGGAATATGAGATATTCCGGGTTTATGATGTCTAAAGATATTGCGGATTTTAATTATTGTAGTTTTTTATTTCTTTTCTGCGACCGTAAGTGTAATATGTGGGGTAACCCAAATCTCGTTGCTATATGTCAACGACATTCGGGATACGCGTATTTGTTAGTTAGATGTATGCCCTAGAGGCCATTACTATACATGTGATATATATTGTAGCGGATGCTTGGACATATATAGGGAGGACTTTCTTGCTCGACATGATAGTATGCTATCTGGTTGCTATTTATCTTAACATGTACACTTATTGTCTTTCTATTACATGTTGATAAAGCCCTTAAGATGAGTACTTGACTGCCAGGATTATGATGCGGATCATACTAGTGGGGCAGAGGTGGTCGGCAAGTACATCCTTCAAATATTCCTAGTCGTGGGAGTATCGAGACAGGGCATAGATACTCCAGAGTAGAATAGCGTATGCGCTTCTTGACCCATATGATGGGCGATGGATGATCCCATATCTATTGGTGTTTGACATCAGAGAAGGTATACGGGTGCTCAGTGGAGACTGGGTACACTGGACGGACTCACCGAGAACTCCTAGATGGTATTATACCTATCGTCAGATAGCAGTTCTCTGGTGACACTGATACATGTTACTCTGTCGACCCGAGATCGTCATAGAGTCTTGTGTAATTCCCACCGTGCTTTGATTTCCACCATACCACATTCAAGAGATCGTGCAAAAAGGCGGTTTTTGGGTACAGTCCTGAGTCACATGGAGGCAATGAGCGATAGGAGGAGATTCATCTCTCCCGGTATTGGGGGTTGATGTGGCGCTATGCTTGATTGTCCATAACAGGAAATCCCTGATCAGGGTTGCTGAGATTTACTGGTATGTGTTTTCAGTAGTTTCTCGAACCGTTATGGACCTCATATCGGCATGACTTATCAGGCTATTGGGGTCTGACGTTTTACCACCCCCAGGCTGTGATATGCGTCATATCTGACAAAGAGACCGGACTGTACGGTAGTGTTACAGATTGGATTCGCAGGAGTATGAGCAGGTTTGGTTGTTGATCTTCTGATTGCTCAATACCCGGGTGGCCGTTATGTTTAACAGACTACTTGCGGCTTGTGGGTGTTTGATATGATCATCACCAACTGCCGGCGTATTGACGAGTCTTTAGTGTTCTACACAGAGGTTTCTTGGTTCATGCGAAACGAAGTAGGAGCACATATGTGATATGTGCAGGACCGAGATTAATGCGCGTATGTGATACTGCATTCTATTCTCGCGATATGTGATATCGGTCGGTTATATGTGATATAGCTGGGTTATCGGATCAAGTGTTGATTCGATAAGTTGTTACATTTGATATTAGTCGATTGTATGTGATATAGACGGATTATTAAATCAAGTGTTGATTTGATAATTTAATGTATAATTATATATGTGATATATTAATTTACATTAACTAATATTAGCTCACTTACATATTTCTTTTTCTCACTTGTGTGAATATAGTATATATGTGATATATATTAATGTACAACATTTGTGTCATGCTTGATGCCACATGTGACATGGGTGTATGAGACTCACACCATGCATGATATAATGAATGGTTTTATTTATTTAAAGTTAATCAAAATTAGATGGGATTAAGTCACATGGTTGAAGCTTGTGGAACCATTGACCAAGTCCACTAATTTTGTTTTACTTGTTGATATTTATTAACCTAACCATTATTGATTAGCCATGGTTTGTTCTCTACATGAGTTAGTGTATGACACTAACTCACCCATGGTTGCTATTCTCACCTCATGAGTTTCATTCTCATCTCCACTTCATCTTCTTCTTCCTCTTGGAAAAGCTTTCCGGCTTTTGAAAAGGTGGTGAAATATTGTGAGAAAAATTACTCTAAAGTGAGCCCAATTCCTATTTCATCATCCCCTACTATATTAGTCATTTATTTTAGGGTGTTTGCTTCACTAATCTACCATTAGTGAAGAGGTAGCATGAGCTTGAGTCTCCTCGACGTAGATCATCTTCGGCCTCGAAGACTTCGAGCAAGCTTGTTCATTTCTTCATGTGAACCTTTACTAGAGTTCAAGTGTTCACTACTTTGAACGAAGGGACTACTACACGGAGCTTAAGAAGTGAAGGACCGGTCTACTAAGGTTGTATTCCTCATTCACTTAGATATAAAGTCTTTACATTGTTAGTTCGTCTAAATCTCTAGTTAAAATTTTAGGGTTAGAGTTCTTTAGTACGGCAAAAATTTGAAAAACGGCATGGACGATGCCTCCCGAAACCTTGCTGCCGCCCTACGGAACCCTACAGTGGTATCAGAGCCATGCTAGAGAATTATACGATATTTGTTAGATTACGAAACCGAAACAACTCCGAAATACCCGATATACAAATATAGTTTCTGTCGAATTTTAAATGGCTTCTAAAATTTTTTTTAGCAACTGCAGAATGTTGTATGTGATATAACATGAACACCATACAAATTTGAAGAAAAACCACATGATTTTGGCCGGCCATAATGCCTCAAAATCCGAGCTCACCGGTTCTTCTGGGGCTTTTGGCTTCAAATTTTTAGGGTGTTCCAGTCTCTGGGTTTTGGTGTTTCAGGTGTTGCTTGTTTTTGCTAAAATTGCATGTGATGTTAACTTTCTGCAAAGGCAATTCAGAGTGTTTCGTAATCGTAATTCTAACATTTATTCGGGTTATTTAGACGACGTTAAAAAGTTTGAACGGATATCAATAACTCATTTCTTCCCTCGTTGGAAATTTTCCAAGAGTTGGATTTTTTCCGAGTTTAAAATCTTCAGAAAATCATGCACGCGATTCTGTGGACCCTCTAGAAGAACGATACCCAAACTCGACTTTTTGGATCGTGGAACCGCGGTCATACCCTAGGGTTTGCGGCAGTTCCGCGGCGACATGAGTGAGGCATGGGTCGGCCCTTCTACGGATGGTTCATAGATATTGTGGCATGTTCTGGGTACTTTTTGAACTCCGCTCAAGTGTTGAGCTCTTTGGGAAATTTTGGGTGTTTGTTTATTCGATCGAAAAGTTTAACATCGTCTAACTATCTGTGATTGTGATACAATATTTGGAATCCACATAATTAGTTATGAGATAACTAGTTTGAATTTTATGAATCTAGCAAGTTAGTCTCATTTGATCGGTTGCCACGGAATTTTGATGTGGATCAAAAGTCCGTCGCAATTACGTAGTGTATGCGGATACTCGCCGGGTAACCTTACTAGATAGACACGCCCCATAGCCCCGTCCAAGTGACTGTAGGAGAACCCCGTCGCCAAAAGCATCCGTTCGGGTGCTCGCGGCTGCGGTGTTCTGCCTTAGTGCACTTTGTCGACGGCATCGGGGGTGCGGCCGTCTACTAATGTTTTCGACGAGCATTCGATCAGTTTATCTGGAATCTTATTGAATTACCCGACAGGTTATTGGAAAGTGTTTTCAATATCGAGACTAAAATGCGGGGTTTATAATTGTTAGGCATGTGATGTCTAAGGAATTCATTTGGTTGGGCATGAAATCCAAAGTATGTGATACGTTGGGTTTATGATGTCTAAGGTGGTTGCGGATTCCAATTGTTGTAGTTTTTCACTTTCTTTTCTGCGACCGTAAGTGTAATATGTGGTATATCGCCGGTTTCGTTACTATACGTCAACGACAATTGGGATACGCATATTTACTTACGTTGATGACATGTGATGTTATGTGTTGCTGTGATATGTTATATTGGATAGTCGTGTTTTGAATAGACGGTTTTTTTTATGTGAGATGAGAGGTTTTCATTTTCATTCATGTAAAAGCTTGTATGTAATATTCTTTTATTGGGGCACTTCCGGGTTGAGGACGATGTCACCATTGATGTATATTATTTACTTTTCCGTATTAGGATAGACCCAAGGCAGGGAGCACAAGTATCCGGGTTCTAGGGTCCAGTAGGAGACCATCTCGAGGAGTCGAGACTGGGTCTCCTAACTCTAGAATTGTTAGGGTTGCTTGCCGCTCTCATAGGGGTCTAGGGATGTGGGTTAGGCTATTCATCGCGACCGTGGAATTCATATTTTTTATTGGCTTAAATAAAACACGGAATTCCTAGTATATCCAATATTTCATATGTGTTCTTCTGTTGCTGATATTCTGTGATGTGATCACTTGATATGTTGAGACGAATGCTTATATTTTATATATATGATATATAATAAAAATTGCTGCTTTCGTTTCTTCTGTGATGCTTAGGAAGCATAAATTGATGGGACTTCATTAATGAGATTAATGAAAGAAAAAGAAACCTAAAGAAGTTGTAGAAACTTGTTTTAAAAAACTGGTAGCTCTAGTTCTGGCTTTGCATAGCGGTATTCCTTGTAGAATATCCAGCACCTAATTCGATAAGGAAAGAACCGAGATCCCTTCACTGGGAGTGATCTCTTTAGCGAAACTAGCAGATGCCGCAACCCACTCGGTTTGTCTTTTGATTTCTTCTATAGTTTTTGCTTTGCATAGCGGTATTTTTGAAATATCCTGCACCTTATTCGATAAGGAAAGAGCCGGGATCCCTTCACCGGGAGTGACCTCTTTAGCAAAACTAATAAAAGCCTCAAAAACACTCCTTTTCATAATCACTCGATTCTACAACGATATCAAGTTTATTACGCAATAGGTTTTCTTAAAAACCTGTCGTAGCCCTCCGTCATTTCAGATAAGTACTACTTAGTATTCGTGCTACGTTTTTGACTATGTTAAGGCGTAGTGTGTTGTAGCTGATTAGTGCTTATCTGCTTAAGCATATGATGCGACTGGATTAGGGTAGTCGTACGACTTTCTTGACTATGTTAAGGGTCGGGCGGGTGGGTTTAATCCAATCAGGAAATGACGGGTTGAACTTGGCTAGCGCTTATGATTTGTTAACCTTGTTAAGGTCATAAGTTGCTAAGGGCAGAATATTATCGGGAATTTCAAGTGTTGAAATTTGCAATGAGATTGCATACCTTCTATGAGATAGTTGGATCCCGATACCCACTGCGAGTAAGAGTTACTCCTGGGAGAGTTTTGCACATTACAATTAGCAGATCAAAGTAGGTGTCTAGAAAGGTGTTAATGGGGTTACGCCCCTGGGATAACGAGATTTATTTTAATTAGGTTCATGCGAAAGCACGGGGAACCTCCCTCAAAGTACCAACACTGGCCTGGCCAAAAGATCGGCGAACTTGTAGGGTGTAATTAATCCCGGCTAATCTTCCCTTTTAGGGTTTGAAGGAAGATTTGATAAATACAGTGGGAGCCATCCTGATTAGATGAAATAATAACCAACCTGACCTTGAAAGAGCGCACGCTGACTGTTTTCTTCTCTCTCTCTCCTAGTAGCGACCATGTCACGCCTTAATCAAGATAATAATATGGATGTATTGACCGAACCTGCTTATTATACTGAGCTGGGGAACGTTGGTTCCGCTCTATCTTATAATTGTTATAAGTCCGAGCAGGAAATTGGGGAATATCCGGATTTCCACGCGACCCAATGGAGGAATAAGCATGTTGATGCATATTCTTCGGGTATGTTCGTTACCAAGAACTGTTTCTCAGTATCCTCTACGTCCTAGATATGAGATACCGGATTAGGATCCCACAAATGCAATTTGTTACATGTGATACAGAAAGGTAGAGAACTGAGATTGGGTGATATGTCTCTAAGTGTTAGAGAATGGTGCAATTGCTGCAGCCAAATGAGTTGGCAGATATCACCTTGTATTACCAAAAGGTAAATACATTGATTCTGAACAAATGTTAGTAGATACCGAATATGATATACAACATTACATCAAATTCTTTATTGAGTTAAATAAAGATATAATTCTGTATTGGAGGATAATGTTGTGAACATTTTCCTGAATCAAGAGTTGATTGGGTCAGGCACGTTATGTATAGCATATAAGTTCTAAATCAAACCACGGTTCAAAGTATGTAGAACACACAGAAGAGGAGTAGTTCAGAAATGATCGAATCCTTCTTGTAGGATTGTAGACTAGGTCATATCTATGGGACACGACCAGATAAGTTACATAAGGATGAATATTAGAACCTGTTCGAATTTTCATCTTATGATACTTTCCAGTCTTGTCTCAAAGGTAAAATGACCAATACTTCGTTTACTGGAAACAGAGAAAGAGTTACTGAACTCTTGGGACATATACATGATGATGTATACGGTCCTATGTCTACAAATACCAGGGTTGGTTCTTTGTACATCATTATATTCATCGACAATCTCTCAAGATTCGGACATGTGTTCCTGTTGAAACACAAGTCTGAAACTTTTGAGAAATTCAAGGAATATAAGCTTGAAGTTGAGAACCAGACGGGTAGAAGTATTAAAGTCCTTCGATGTGATCGAGGAGGCGAATTCTTGGGCATGGAGTTCCTGGATTTTCTACAAGGAGAATGAGATTCTCTCTCAGCTTACTCCTTCGTATATACCACAGCATAACGGTGTATCGGGGCGGAGGTATCGCACCCAATGAGATATGGTGCGTTCTATGATGAGTACTGCTGAGTTACCTGTTTTATTTTGGGAGTTATGCTCTTGAGAAGCTGCATACCTATTGATTGGGGTTCCATCCAAATTAGTGCCTACCACTCCATATGAGATAAGGAATGGGAAGAGACCATGTCTTAAACGAGTTAAGATATGGGGTTGTCCGGGCTATGTTAAAAGGCAGAATCCGGACAAGCTCAAGGCAAGGTCAGTTCTGTATAAGTTTGTTAGGATATCCCAAACATTTGCGAGGGTATATCTTCTACCATACTGAGGAGCAAAAGGTGTTTTGTTTCTCAGCATGCCACCTTTTTAGAAAAGGAATTTCTTTTGAAGAAATTTGTGGACATGAGGTGGAACTGGAAGGCGTTCCAGGTAGTCAAACTAACAGCTGATGATTTGGTGAAACCAAAGGATTCAATAGTCTCCAACGAGCCTCGGCCTCTCCACGAATTTGGTAGGGTTCCTCATCCACTTGAGAGATACTACGGTCTTCTCGGTGACAGTGGGAGCGAGGATTGCATCATGGTAAATGATGGCCCAACTAGGTTCAGGAAGGCCATCACGAGTGGTGACTCTGTGAATTGGCTGGATGCTATGCAATAAAAGATGGAATTCATGTACACCAATAAAGTATGACTTTGCATGTTGCACTTGAAGGGATAAAACCCATTAGGAGCAAATGGATCTTGAGGAGATTCTTGGTGTAGATGGAAAAGTTGAGACTTTCAAAGCTATGCTTAAGTCCATCAGGATCAATGCGTGCATCGCAGAGTTGGAACATCTATTTTGATGTAGCAGTCAAAGAGTTTGACTTTATCAAAATGTTGGATATATGTATGCCCTAGAGGCCATTATATGATAGTGAATGTATTTATACATGTATGTATGTATATATATATATATATATATATATTCAGTGTACATTCTTGCTCGACATGATAGTATGATATGTGGTTCTTCTTTATCAGACATGTTGACTTGATCATGCTTTTATAAATTCACACATGTTGATAAAGCCCTAAGGATATTAGCTTGACTACTGTGATTATGATGGAGAACATACTAGTGGGACGTCTGTAGTTTATAAGCATATCCTAAAATGTCCCTAGTCGTAGGTGTATCGAGATGGGGCATCGATATACCAGGGTAGACTAGCGTATATGATACTAGACCCATATGATGGGCGATGGATGTTCCCACATCCATTGATGTTTGACATCGAGATCGTATACGGGTGCTCAGTGGTGACTGGGTACACTGGACGGACTCGCCGAGAACTCCTATATGGTATTATATCTATCGTCGGATAGCAGTTTTCAGGTGACACTGGTACAGGTTAGTCTGTAGACCCGAGATCGTCATAGAGTCTTGTGTATTCTCCCACTGTACTTTGATTACCACCTTACCACGGCTCTACTGAGTCGTGCAAACAGGTGGCTTTTGGATACAGTCCCGAGACACACGAAGACGATGAGCGATAGGAGGGGTTTCGTCTCTCCCGGTATTAGGGGTTGATATTGTGCTGTGCACGATTGGCTATATCAGTAAGTCCCTGGCCAGGGCTGTTGAGATTTACTGATAAGTGTTATCAGTAGTTTCTCGATCTGTTATAGACCATTCATCGGCATGACTTATTGAGTTATTGGGGTCGACGTTACCATCCCTAGACTCAGTTTGCAGCATATCTGACGAAGAGACCGGACTGTACGGTAGTGTTGACGGTTGGCTCGACGGGAGTTGTGATAGGTTCGCTTGTTTTCTTCTGATCGCTCAATACCCGGGTAGCCGTTATGTTTAGATGTCCTCTTGCGGCTTGGGGGTGCTTGATATGATTATCACCCACTGCCGGCGTATTGACGAGTCTTAGAGTCCCATAAAGGAGTTACCTAGTCCAGGCGAAATGATGCGGTGCACATATGAGATATGCGCAGGGACCCGATTAAATGCGCATATGTGATAACGTATATTAATCGGGCGGTTTGCTATTTGTCGGGTCGTATGTGATATGACCGGTTTGCTAAATCATGTGTTGATTTATCATTGACCATTAGCCTTTTCACTTTAAACCCTTCTTGTCTTTTGTTGTATGCATTTATTCTCTTTGATGAACATATGGATGTGCACGCACTCATACATGCATACACAATTCTATCATGCTTGTTGATATATTGGATGGTGGCAATATAAGACTCACACCTTAATAAATATGTTGATATTTATATTTGGAATTGGATAATTACTCATGGTTGATTATTTTATTTCCCCTACTAACCTTTGTGTTAACCATGAGTTAATTTCCATGGCCATTTTGCATCCAAAGATAAATATCTAGATATTTATTAACTTGGATTAAGATTGAGAAGAAGAAAATATATATATTTTCTTTTCTCATTCTTAACTTAATACTTATCATTATCTTGAGCTCTTCATTTGCCATCATCTTCTTCCTCCTCTCTCTTGCTCTCTAGCTTTCATTAGCGATCAATAGAGTGATCAAGTTAGGGTTTTGAAGTGAGAAAACAAACCACAACATCATTCTACACTACTCTTGCCCATTAGTTTAGAGTGTTGGCTTCTACTTCTTCTCTTGATCTAGTGAAGCATCTAGCTTGGACAAAGAGGATTCCAGGTGGATCGTCGTGGACCTAGAGGATCTCAAGCGAACTTCTTTCAACTCTCAAGTAGTCAAGGAGTCTAGCGTAGGGATCTACAAAGGTTGTATTCTCAAACCCTAGCCTTTTACTACTTGTGATGGTGTTAAAAGTCTTGTTGCCCTATCTTTTCTAGTATGATCCTTAGGATGTTTTCTTTAGCACCCTATTTTTTTTAATATGGCATGTGTGATGCAACGAAACCCTAGTAGTAGTGCTGTAGAAACACCTTCATGGTATCAGAGCCTAACTAGAAGCCTAGACGATGTTACGACAATACGAAAACGAAAACTTCCGCAAAAATACAATTTTAGAAACCCTTGAAATTGCTCTCTGGAATTTTTTTAAAGTTTTCAAAAAATTATTTCAGCAACTGCAGAGTGACATTTGAGAGAATATAAGAACACAGGTGAAACACGAGGGGGGTGCTCGGTTCCAGGCCGGCGACGAGGCAAGAAAATGCGGCATCGCCGACCCCTTATGCTCCTCTCCCCATCGTATTGCACCTATGATCTTTTACACATTTTCTGGGGTTTCTAGTATTGTTTGTTTGTCCAGAATTGCATGTGATGTAAGTTTGGTATTGGGCTCTTTGCGGAATTGTTCGTATTCGTATTTTTATAGCATCGTATTGGTAACATTGGCGACGTTAAACAGGTCGAACGAATTATCAAACAATCGTATTTTTCCAGGTTGAACGTACTCGATATATAATGCAGGTATTCTTATGGACCCTCTAGAAGAAAGTAACCCTAACTCGAGATGTGACCACCAAACTGCAACTAAACCTTAGGGTTTACCGTAGTTAGTGGCGCCACAAATGAGGCTTGGGTCTGCCCTTCTACGGTTGGTCTATTAAATACTGTGGCATAGATTTTGGGTATTGTTTAACGGCGCTCAAGTGTTAAGCATGCTTGGGAATGCGGGTGTTCGTTAATTCGATCGAAGGGTTTAACATCGCCTAGTAGTATGTGATACTTGTTTATGTGACCGTAAGCGTAGTATGCGTATCGCCGGTTTCGTTGCTATATGTCAACGGCAATTGGGGTACGCATACTTGCTTACGTTGATGACATGTGATGTTATGTATTGCTGTGTTGTGATGTATCGAATAGCCGTGATCGAATAGCCGGGGGGTTTTATGGGAGATGAGAGTTTTACTTTTCATTCATGTAAAATTCATTTGTAATGTAATATTATTTTATTTGGGGCACTTCCGGGTTGAGGATGATGTCATCATTGTTGTATATTATTTACTTTTCCGCATTAGGATAGACCCAAGGAGGAGAGCACAAGTGACCGGGTTCTAGAGTCCAGTGGGAGACCATCTCGAGGAGTCGAGACCGGGTCTCCTAACTCTAGAATTGGTAGAGTCGCTTGCCGCTTTCATAGGGGTCTAGGGTGTGGGATTAGCTATTCATCACGACTGTGGAATCCGTATTTGCTATTGTTGGCAAAATACTAAATATGGATGTCCTAGTATATCCTATATTATCATATCTGTGTTTTTGCTGCCTATATTCTGTGATGTGATCGCTTAATATATCTAAGATGAATGCTTTATTATATATGAGATATATAATATACGTTGCTTATGTTTTACACCCGCACTAGTCCCATCCCGGTATGCCGTTAGTTAAGTAACCTAACGGTGCATAACGGAATATTGCGGCGAATGTTGATGGCATAAGCGTACGTTGTATTTTCGTTTCTTTTCTGTGATTGGCTTAAGGACTTAAATGATGGGACAACATTAATATGATTAATATGAAGAAAAATAAACCTAAAAAGATATTGTATAATCGGGTTTGAAAACCACTCGGCTTTTTACGAATAAGCTACATTTCAAAACTTGTGGAGCTTAAGCCACTCCTTTTGAAAACCATTTGATTCTACGACGATATCAAGTTCAAAGCGTTAAAAGTTTTCTTAAGAACCATCCGCAACCCTCCGTCATTTTAGGAAGTAGAGTACTTAGTATTCGTGCTACGTATTTTGATTATAGTCAAGGCGTAGTGTACGGTAGCTAAGTGATGTCTTCCTACAAAATATATGATGTGATTAGTTAGGACATTCATGTGATTATGTTGATCATAGTCAAAGGTCATATGGGTGGATCTAATTAATCAAGAAATGACGGGTAAAACTTGACTAGTACTTATGACATGTTGATTATAGTCAAGGCCATGAGTGCTAGGGGTAAAAACCACATCGAGAATTTCAAGAGTTGAAATTTGCAATGAGATTGCATACCTTCCATGTGATGGTTGGATCCCGATCCTACTGTGGGCAATAGTTGCTCCCAAAAGAGTTTTGCAGTTTACAATTAGCTAACCTATTAAGGTCTAGAAAAGTGTTAACGGGGCTACACCTCTGGGAAGACGAGGTTTATATTAATTAGGTACGTGCGAAAGAACGGGGAACCTCCCTCAAGTACCGACACTGGCCTAGCTGAACTGTTGGCGAAGTTGTAGACTGTAATTAATCCTGGCTAGTTTTCTTTTTAAGGTTTGAAAGAAAAAATTGATTAAAGCAGTGGGATACATCGATTAGATAAGATAATAACCAATCTGATCTTTGCAAGAGTTTTCGCTGAGTGTATTCTTTTCTCTCTCTTAATGGCAGATTCCAATTATTTACCGATTATCGGGAAATTGCCTAAACGATTTTTAAAACGTTACAATATTTTAGCACTGTTTAAATGTTTATAGTACATATATTACTATCTGCGACCGTGAATGTCATTCGAGCGGTACAACTCATCTAATTGCTATATGTTCTTTTAGACGAGTTTGCGAACGTGACATTCACGTTGATGTTCTGTGTTGTGTTGTGTTGTGGTTAGATCGTCGTGGTGGATAGCTTAGGTGCAATGTTAGTACTGTTTAGATTCATTTCTACATTTGATATTGCGGGGCGAGTGTCTGACATGTGGACTGTCGTCACTGCCCGTTTGTATATTATTTGTTTAGGGCATGACCGGGTTGAGGTTGATGAGACCCTTGTACATATTATTTTCTTTTCTGTACTAGGATTACCCCGTGGTGGAGTGCATGAATAGCTGGGTTCTAGAGGGCAACGGGTCTGCATCTCATGGAATTGAGACAGAGGGGACCTTACTCTAGAATTGGCGGGCTATTCGCCTCACTCGTAGGGGGTACAGGTTGACCCACGGAGGGGTGCTCAAGTTACTGGATTCCTTGAAGTTCCGGGTGGCCAATTCACTTTGATGAAGGGGGTTGTATCACTTCTGATTTTGGAGGGTAACTTTCCACGCTCATAGGGGTCTCGGTTTTCATTGCACTGGCTACCCACACGACCGAGGAACATCGGGTTTCATTTGCGGCTCAAATGAAACCAGGGGCTCCAAGATTATCCACCATTCTGTGTTGCTTCTGTGATGCTTCTGTGATGCTACTTTATATCATGCCTGGGACGATTGTTATATATATATATATATTCTAGTAGATGTTGTATATGTTTTGCACCCGCACTAGTCCAGTCCCCGCTCTGTCTTTGGTTAAGTAACCTAACGGGTGATGACGGGACCCAGTGGCGAATGCGGATGGCATATACGTACATCAAATATTTTCGTTCTTTTCTGGTGTGATTAATTGATGGGACTGCATTGATTATGATCAATGCAAACCTATTTGATGTTGTTGGAACCAACTTTTTTAAAACTGACATTACAGACGTTTTCTTTTGCTTTGCACAGTGGTATTCGGTTATGAATATCCAGCACCTCATTCGACGAGGCAAGGGCCGAGATCCCTTCAACGGGAGTGACCCCTTGAGCAAAAGTTTGCGTCAGTGTAATAATTTCACTATAGTCGATTCTTTTACTTTGCATCATGGTATTCAGTTTGGAATATCATGCACCTCATTCGATGAGGAATAAGACGAGATCCCTTCACCGGGAGTGACCTCTTTAGCAAAAGTTTTCGCCACTATATATTGGTAAAACCACTTGGATTCCTTCAACGATATCAAGTTCATTATGTTAATGGTTTTTCGCCAAAAACCAGCCGTAGTCATCCGTCATTTCGGATTGGTAGTGCTTAGTATTCGTGCTACGTATTTCGATCTTTAGTCGAGGCATAGTGTTCGATAGCTATGTAATGCTTTTCCGCTGCATGGATATGCGATTGGTTAGAACAGTCGTGCGATCATTTTGATCTTTAGTCAAGGCCCGTACGGGTGGGTCTAATGCAACCAAGATAATGACGGGTAGAACTTGACTAGGACCTTTTGACATTTTGATCTTTAGTCAAGGTCACTTGGGTCCTAGGGGTAAAAATCACATCGGGAGTTTCAAACATACAGGAAACTTGCCATGCTTGCGCATACCTTCTGGAGTGTGATAACTTGAGTGGATTCAATCAAGTTATCATGCGATGATAGTTGGATCCCGATTCTCACTGATGAGTAGGATTACTCCTCGGGTGATTTTAGATGATCCCGACCGATTCTCCTTTTAGGTTTGGAGGAGAATTCGACGAAACAGTGGGAGCCATCCTGATTAGATAAATAAATAACCATTCTGATCTAGGTTAGAGTGCACGCTGAGTGTTTCTTTTCTCTCTCTCTCTTTGGCAGCGACCATGGCCCGACCCTTGACTAAAACTCATGAATTAAGTTAACCGAACCTTCTTAAAACTTTTAGATTTTTGGAATGTCACGGTGTCGCATATATCATTGCCACTTCTATATCACCTTTGCATTTCTCCAGAACACCCCGTATCACTATGAACATCCACTCCTATTGGATAAATCCATCGTATAGTTACATACGAATTCGAAGGTACTTGTTCCAGATTCGAGGATGGATTCTAGTTCTGGAGAGATTGAATATGATTATTCGGCTGTCTTTTCTCTTTATCTTCTCTCAGGTTGTGAGGGCTCCTAGGATTAGGAAAGGGTACACCTATTGAGCTTATTGGATAGTCTTCCTCCAGAACATAGGCAGGTGCCGAAAGGTGGGGAAGGAAGAAAACCAATTAGCCTAATGGTTGTAGGGTTCCTAAGCACTCTCAAGAGGTCTCACAAGGCATCAACCATGCCAATTTCAAATTTTACGGTGCCGAGAAACCCTAGACTACGGATCGTTAACTAGAAATTTAGGCGAAACAAATATCTAGATAACAACTTAACTAGATGAACGGAAATACAACCTTTGTAGATCCGGTCCTCCACCTCCATAGCTCCGCAATGAAGTCTCCTCGCTGTCCAAATGGAAACCCGGGCTCTAGCGTCGGCTTCATCGGAGAAATGGGCGGGCAAGGTCGTCGGTTTCGTGCCGAAGATGATCTACGTCGATGCATCACAATATCAAGCTCCCACTTTACCAAGTCATGAAACTTGTGAAGAAAACACCCTATACTACTTGGCAAGAGGTAGAGGATGAAGAAATAGGAAGTGGGTTCACTTTAGAAATGGATTTCTCACTCATTTGCTTAAGTTGCCATTGAAGTAGAAAGCTTTTCTTTCTTGCTCATGAAGAAAAAGAAGAAAGAAAATGAATATGATAAGTTAATCTAAAAAAGAAAATAAAAACAATACTTATCATATGGCAACCATGGTCAAGTGTAGAGAATAAATCATGGTTAGATGGAATGGTTAGGGTTAAGCATGAAGACAAAATGGTCACTTAGTCAAAGCTTCATGAAGCTTCAACTTAGAAACAAAAATAGCCACCATTTTCCCTTTTGCCAAAATGAATAAATAAATGAATAAGTAAATAAATTCAAAACCCTAACCATTATATAACCATGGTTTAGTCTAAACATACACTTAAACATTCATGTATCATCAAACATGATACAATCAAGTGTACAAAATATATCACATATACAATGTGCACATCAAGTGAGAAAATCCATTTAAAGTGAACCAATACTAGTTAATGCAAAGTAATATATCAAATATATAATTATACATTAAATCATTAAATCAACACTTGATTTAACGATCCGGTCATATCGCATATAACCAACTAGTATCCTATGTATCGGCTTATCGAATCAATGCTTGATTCGATAACTAGGTTATATCGCATATAACCAATCGATACATTCATCGCGAGAATGAAATACGATATCACATACTCGCATCATTCTCGGTCCTGCACATATCTCATATGCGCTTCTATTTCGTTTCGCTTGAGCCAGGAAACCTCTGTGTTGGACTCTAAAGACTCGTCAATACGCCGGCAGCAGGTGATGATCATATCAAACACCCACAAGCCGCAAGCGGTCTGCTAAACGTAACGGCCACCCGGGTATTGAGCGATCAGAAGATCGACGAGCAAGCTCGCTCACACTCCTGTGAATCCAACCAGTAACACTTACCGTACAGTCCGGTCTGATCGTTTGTTATGTCGCATATCTTGCCTAGGGGTGGTAAACGTCAGACCCCAATAGCTCGATATGAGGTCTATAACAGTTCGAGAAACTACTGGTAACACTTACCAGTATATCTCAGCAACCCTGGCTAGGGATTTCCGGTTATAGCCAATCGAACACAGCGCAACATCAACCCCCTATACCGGGAGAGACGAATCCCCTCCTATCGCTCATTGCCTCCATGTGATTCGGGACTGTACCCAAAAACCACCGTTTTGCACGCCCTCTTAGACGTGGTAAGGTGGAAATCAAAGCACAGTGGGAATCACACAAGACTCTATGACGATCTCGGGTCAACAGACTACTCTGTACCAGTGTCACCAGAGAACTGCCATCTGACGTAAGGTATAATACCATCTAGGAGTTCTCGGCGAGTCCGTCCAGTGTACCCAGTCTTCACTGAGCACCCGTATATCATCTCTGATGTCAAACACTAATGGATATGGGATCATCCATCGCCCATCTGTATGGGTCGAGAAGGTATACGCTAGTCTACTCTGGTATATCGATGCCCCGTCTCGATACACCCACGACTAGGGACCTTGAAGGATGTACGTATGGACTACCATGTCCCCACTAGTATGATCCGCATCATAGTCCAGGTAGTCAAGTACACATCCTAAAGGCTTTACCAACATGTAACAGAGAGACAATCAGTATACACGTTAAGGTAAAGAGTAACCAGATAGCATACTATCATGTTGAGCAAGAAAGTCCTCCCTATATATGTCCAAGCATCCACTACAATATACATCCTATGTATAGTAATGGCCTCTAGGGCATACATATAACTAACAATCTCCCACTTGCACTAGGGCCATCTGATAGCAGTGGTTGTAGTATCTCATACTCAACCATCCCATAAAAGTCTCTCTCTGGGAAAAGGCCTTTGTGAGTGGATCCGCCGTGTTGTCCTCTGAGTCTACTCTCCTGACCTCGATCACCCTGGAGATCAACCATCTGCATGATCAGGTGATACTGCCTTAGAATATGTCTGGATCACTGATGGGACGGGTGTTCCTTGGCACAAGCCACAACTTCATTGTCACACAATGGGAGGAACTTAGTTCATCTCATGAACCAATATACACCCAAACATCCTCTTTGGTAGCATATTAAGTAGCGATGTATCCTGCCTTTATCGTCTAGTATTCCACGGTATTTAGCTTGGAACCCTTCCAACATACCGTCCCTTTACTGAGGGTAAAGACAATGCCTGTGACTGACATTCAGTCGTCTTTATCACCCTGGAACCATTCCAGTGATTCTCCCCAGGGTCGATTGATACCGTCTCACTACATACTAGTGAGAATCCTAATATCCAATTAGATCTATCTCATAGATCCAAAACCCAGGATTTAGGAGGTATCACTTTGATCCTATATGGAGAATCATTGTGATAAGCGGAGATTGACCGAGCGTAGCATAGGAAACTCTTTCCCTAACAAGAGTATGTCATCCACGTACTCTACGAGGATCACCTCCATACTCCCTACTACCTTTTCGTATATACAAGGTTCATCTACCATTTTGATGATGTCAAACTCTTTGACTAATTCATCAAAACCGACGTTCCAACTCCGCGATGTCTGCTTTATCCTATAAAGCAACTTTTACACGTTTCCGCTGCTCCCACTGTCTACGAAGCCCTCTGGCTGTGTACTTATAGACGCCCTTTTCTAAAACATCATTTAGAAAAGCTGTCATGACACCCAACCACCAGATATCGTAGTCATGGTATGTAACCGTGGAAGTAGGATCTGGATGGACTTAAGCATAGTCACTTGAAAAAGTTTCATCATTATCCACGCCTGGTCGATGACGAAAAGCTTTAACAAGTCTAGCTTTGAAAGTCTCAACTTTTCCATCTACACCAAGTAATCTTCTCAAGATTTACTTGCTCCTGATGGGGATTTAACCCTTCAGATATAGCAACCAAAGTCCATACTTTGTTGGTGTACATGGATTCCATATCAGATCGCTAAGCATCCAGCCATTCTTACAGAGTCCCTACTCTCGATGGCCTGCTCGAAACTAGTTGGGTCATCATCTCATGATGCAATCCTCGCTCCCACTGTCATCGAGAAACCGAAGTATCTCTCAGGCGGATGAGGAACCCTACTAGATCGGCGGAGAGGCTGAGGTTCGTTGGTTACTATCGAATCCTTTGGTTCTACCAAATTATCTGCTGTAGTTTGTATAGCTGGAACCTTTCCAGTTCTACATAACTGACCTTGCCTCGAGCTTGTCCGGATTTTTCTTTTAGACATAGGCCGGACAACCCCAAATCTTAACTAGCTTAAGACATGGGCTCTTCTCATACCATATCTCATATGGAGTGGTAGGCTGTGATCTGATTCGAACCCTATTCAATAGGTATGCAGCTTCTCAAGCGCATAACTCCCAAAAGGAAACAGGTAACTCAGTAGTACTCATCATAGAGCAGACCTTATCATATAGGGTGAGATTGCTCCGCCCCGATATACCATCGTGCTATGGTGTATTCGGAGGAGTAATGCTGAAAGAGAATCTCATTCTCCTTTAGAATCATCCAGGAATTCCGTGCTTAAGTATTCTCCTCCTTGATCTCATCAAAGGACATAATACTTATACCCGTATTGGTTCTCTACTTCTAACTTATATTCTGTGAATATCTCAAAAGGTTCGGACTTTTGATTCAACAGGAACATATGACTGAATCTTGAGAGATCATCAGAGAATGTAATGAAGTACAAAGAACCGGTCTTGGCATATGTAGACAGGGGACCTTACATACATTAACATGTATCAATCCCAAGAGTTTACTAACTCTTTCTCTGTTTCCAGTAAACGGAGCTATGGTCATCTTATCTTTGTGACATGACTGGCAAGTTTCATAAGATGTAAATTCAAACTGATTTAAATATGCATCTTTATGTAACTTCAGCTAGTCGGGTCGCATTGATATGACCCAGTCTATAATACCTCAAGAAGGATCCGTTCATTTCTGAACTCTTCCTCTTGTGTGTATTCCGTATACTAAGAACTGTAGTTTGATTTAGAACATAAATGCTTTTAGATAACGTGCCTGAACCGATCAACTTTTGATATAGGAAATGTTCAAAACATTATCTAACAATACAAAATTTTATCATTTCTTTACTAATAAAGAGACTGATATGATTTTGTATATCATGTTCGGTATCTAATAGCATTTGTTCAAAATCAATGTATTGGTAATACAGGGTGACAGTGACCAACAGACTTGGCTGCAACACTTGCCCCGTTTTCTGCCTCATGAAACTTATCACCAGTTCTCAGTTCTCTACCTTTCTGTAGCCCTATGTAATAGATTACATGTGCGGGATCCTGATCCGGTATCATATACCCAGGACGTAAAGGACATTGAGAAACAGTTCTATATAATGAACACACCCGAAGATGATGCATCAGCATGCACTTACTTCGTTTGGGCGGCACGGGAAATCTGGTATTCCCTAATTTCCTGCTCTGTCTTATAACTTTTATAAGTTGGAGCGAGACCAACGTTCCCCAGCTCAGTATAACAAGCGGGTTCGGTCAATATCCGTATTATTATCTTGATTAAGGCGTGATATGGTCGCTACCTGGAGAGAGAGAGAAGAAAACACTCAGCGTGCGCTCTTGCAAGAATAGATTGGTTATTATTTTATCTAATCAGGATGGCTCCCACTGCTTTTTATCAAATCTTCCTTCAAACCCTAAAAGGAAAGACTAGCCGAGATTAATTACACGCTACAGGTTCGCCAATCTTTCAGCCAGGCCAGTGTCGGTACTTTGAGGGAGGTCCCCCGTGCTTTCGCACGAACCTAATTAATGTAAACCTCGTTTTCCCAGAGGCGTAACCCCGTTGACACCTTTCTAGACACCTACTTGATCGGCTAATTGTAATGTGTAAAACTCTCCCAGGAGTAACAATTACTCGCAGCGGGTATCGGGATCCAACTATCTCATAGAAGGTATGCAATCTCATTGCAAATTTCAACACTTGAAATTCCCGATAATATTTTGCCCCTAGCGTCCTATGACCTTGACAGAGGTCAACAAACCATAGGCTGCTAGTCAAGTTCAACCCGTCATTTCCTGATTGAAGTAAACCCACCCGCACGACCCTTGACAGAGGTCAACAAGGTCGCACGACTACCCTAAATCAATGACATCATATGCTTATACAGATAAGCACTAATCAGCTACCGCACACTACGCCTTGACAGAGGTCAACAAACGCAGCACGAATACTAACCAGTACATATCTGAAATGACGGAGGGCTACGACAGGTTTTTCTGAAAACCTATTGCGTAATGAACTTGATATCGTTGTAGAATCAAATGATTTTAAAATGGAGTGCTTTTGAGGCTTTTCTAGTTTTGCTAAAGGGGTCACTCCCGGTGAAGGGATCGTCGGCCCTTTCCTCGTCGAATGAGGTGCAGGATATATCATATACATCACTATGCAAAGCAAGAACTATAGGAGCAATCAAAAGACAAACCGAGGGTTGTAGCATCCGCCAGTTATTGCTAAAGGAGTCACTCCCGGTGAAGGGATCTCGGTCCTTTCCTTATCGAATAAGGTGCAGAATGTTCTACAAGGAACACCGCGATGCAAAGCAAGAACTGTAGCTACCTGTTTTTGAAAATTCGATTCCACAACATCATAGGTTTATTTTCTTTCATTAATCACATTAATGAAGTCCCATCATTTAAATCACCTAAACATCACTGATAAATACGACGTACACTTATGCCATCCGCATTCGCTTCGATGTCCCCTCATGCACCGTTAGGTTAAGTAACTAACGGCAGAGCGGGGCAGGGCTAGCGCGGGTGTAAAACATAAGTAACGCCTATATAATATATCATAAATACTATATACTGTATCTATCACAGAACATCACATGATCACATCACAGATATCGCAGCAGAAGAAACATATGAAACATTGGATATACTAGGACGTCCGTGTTTTCAATACGAGCCAGTATAAAACACGGATTCCACGGTCGTGATGAATAGCCAAACCCACACCCCTAGACCCCTACGAGTGCGGCAAGCAACCCTACCAATTCTAGAGTTAGGAGACCCGGACTCGACTCCTCGAGTTGGTCTCCCACTGGACTCCAGAACCCGGTTACTTGTGCTCCCCTCCTTGGGTCTATCCTAGTGCGGAAAAGTAAATAATATACAAAGGGTGACATCTTCCGCAACCTGGAAGTGCCCCAAAAAAAAAAGAATATTACATACAAGTTTTTACATGAATGAAAATGAAAAACACTCATCTCACATAAAAAACCCCGGCTATTCAAACACGACGATCCAATATAACATATCCAGCAACACATAACATCACATGTCATCAACGTAAGTAAATATGTCCATCCCAATTGTCGTTGACATATAGCAACGAAACCGGCGATATCACATATTACACTTACGGTCACAGAAAAGAAAGTGTAAAACTACAACAGTTGGAATCCGCAACCTCCTTAGACATCACATGCCTAATCAAATGAAATACTTAGACATCGCATGCCTAACAATTATAAACCCCGCATTTCAGTCTCATTATCGAAAACACTTTTCAATATCAAGTCGGGCAATTCAACAAGATTCCCGACATCCTGATCGAATGCTCGTCGCAAACTTTAATAGACGGCTGCACCCCCGATGCCTCCGACGAAGTGCACCAAGGCGGAACACCGCTGCCGCGAGCACCCGAACGGATGCTTTCGGCGACGGGGTTCTCCTACAGTCACTTGGTCGGGGCTAAGGGATGTAGCTGTCTATTAAGTTTATCCGGCGAGTATCCGCGTACGCTACGTGATTGCGACGGACTTTCGATTACATCAAAATTCCATGGCAACCGATCAAGTGAGACTAAACTGCTATGTTTATATCATTCATTCAGTTATCTCATAACTGTTTGTGAATTCCAAATGTTGTATCCCATTCCGGATAAATAGAAAATGTTAAACTTTCCGATCGGACAATCGAACACCCAAGTTTTCTCGAAACAGCTCAACACATGAAACAAGTTTAAAACATCCAGTTCATGCCTCAGTACCAACGGTCCAGCCGTAGAAGGGTCAAGCCAACGCCTCACATGTGGCACGCCGTACTGCCCCAAACCCTAAGGTTCAAAGGGCAGTTCAAGACGGTCACATAATCGAGTTAAGGTTTGTTGTCTTCTAGAGGGTCCATCGCGTTACTTGCACTACTTAGAACGTCTTTAAACCACGGGAAGATCCAACACTTGGAAATTTCCGACAGGGGAAAAGTTGGGTATTTATATCCGGTCGAACTTTTTAACATATTCAAAAATTATCCGGAAAAGCACACAGACAAAATTAGACAATCCGATCGAAACACCGAGTCCCCAATTCAACCCAGAAAATTCAACTCTTGGAAAAATATTAAAAATTCCCAGGAAAACCAGTACTACAAAATAGGAATTACTGTGCAATTTTTAAAGCCTGATGTGACAACTTGGCCGCGGAACCGCCGCAGAAGGCAGGCTTCTGCCGCGGTTCCGCCGCGACTTAGTCGAATTGGACACTCGTGTTGCACAGTAACTCTTAGATATTCCTGCTGATTTTTCTGCATATTTTTAATATCGAAAAACTCCAGATTTCAGAAAAAGTCCAGAGAGCATTTTCCGGGTTAGGTTTTGGTTCGATCGGACTTCTAACTCCGTCTACGCGTCGCCTAAGGCTCTAGCTAGGCTCTGATACCACTGTAGGGTTCCTAGGCACTCTCAAGAGGTCTCACAAGGCATCAACCATGCCAATTTCAAATTTTACGGTGCCGAGAAACCCTAGACTACGGATCGTTAACTAGAAATTTAGGCGAAACAAATATCTAGATAACAACTTAACTAGATGAACGGAAATACAACCTTTGTAGATCCGGTCCTCCACCTCCATAGCTCCGCAATGAAGTCTCCTCGCTGTCCAAATGGAAACCCGGGCTCTAGCGTCGGCTTCATCGGAGAAATGGGCGGGCAAGGTCGTCGGCTTCGTGCCGAAGATGATCTACGTCGAGGCATCACAAGATCAAGCTCCCACTTTACCAAGTCATGAAACTTATGAAGAAAACACCCTATACTACTTGGCAAGAGGTAGAGGATGAAGAAATAGGAAGTGGGTTCACTTTAGAAATGGATTTCTCACTCATTTGCTCAAGTTGCCATTGAAGTAGAAAGCTTTTCTTTCTTGCTCATGAAGAAGAAGAAGAAAGCAAATGAATATGATAAGTTAATCTAAAAAAGAAATAAAAAACAATACTTATCATATGGCAACCATGGTCAAGTGTAGAGAATAAATCATGGTTAGATGGAATGGTTAGGGTTAAGCATGAAGACAAAATGGTCACTTAGTCAAAGCTTCATGAAGCTTCAACTTAGAAACAAAAATAGCCACCATTTTCCCTTTTGCCAAAATGAATAAATAAATGAATAAGTAAATAAATTCAAAACCCTAACCATTATATAACCATGGTTTAGTCTAAACATACACTTAAACATTCATGTATCATCAAACATGATACAATCAAGTGTACAAAATATATCACATATACAATGTGCACATCAAGTGAGAAAATCCATTTAAAGTGAACCAATACTAGTTAATGCAAAGTAATATATCAAATATATAATTATACATTAAATCATTAAATCAACACTTGATTTAACGATCCGGTCATATCGCATATAACTGACTAGTATCCTATGTATCGGCTTATCGAATCAATGCTTGATTCGATAACTAGGTTATATCGCATATAACCAATCGATACATTCATCGCGAGAATGAAATACGATATCACATAATCGCATCATTCTCGGTCCCGCACATATCTCATATGCGCTCCTATTTCATTTCGCTTGAGCCAGGAAACCTCTGTGTACGACTCTAAAGACTCGTCAATACGCCGGCAGCAAATGATGATCATATCAAACACCCACAAGCCGCAAGCGGTCTGCTAAACGTAACGGCCACCCGGGTATTGAGCGAACAGAAGATCGACGAGCAAGCCCGCTCACACTCCTGTGAATCCAACCAGTAATACTTACCGTACAGTCCGGTCTGATCGTCTGATATGTCGCATATCTCGCCTAGGGGTGGTAAACGTCAGACCCCAATAGCTCGATAAGTCGTGTCGATATGAGGTATATAACAATTCGAGAAACTACTGGTAACACTTACTAGTAAATCTCAGCAACCCTGGCCAGGGATTTCCGGTTATAGCCAATCGAACACAGCGCAACATCAACTCCCTATACCGGGAGAGACGAATCCCTTCCTATCGCTCATTGCCTCCATGTGATTCGGGACTGTACCCAAAAACCACCGTTTTCCACGCCCTCTTGGACGTGGTAAGGTGGAAATCAAAGCACAGTGGGAACCGCACAAGACTCTATGACGATCTCGGGTCAACAGACTACTCTGTACCAGTGTCACCAGAGAACTGCCATCTGACGTAAGGTATAATACCATCTGGGAGTTCTCGGCGAGTCCGTCCAGTGTACCCAGTCTCTACTGAGCACCCGTATATCATCTCTGATGTCAAACACCAATGGATATGGGATCATCCGTCGCCCATCTGTATGGGTCGAGAAGGTATACGCTAGTCTACTCTGGTATATCGATGCCCCATCTCGATACACCCACGACTAGGGACCTTGAAGGATGTACTTACGGACTACCCTGTCCCCACTAATATGATCCACATCATAGTCCAGGCAGTCAAGTACACATCCTAGGGGATTTACCAACATGTAACAGAGAGACAATCAGTATACACGTTAAGGTAAAGAGTAACCAGATAGCATACTATCATGTCGAGCAAGAAAGTCCTCCCTATATATGTCCAAGCATCCACTACAATATACATCCTATGTATAGTAATGGCCTCTAGGGCATACATATAACTAACAATTTCCCACTTGCACTACGGCCATCTGTAGCAGTGGTTGTAGTATCTCATACTCTACCAACCCATAAAAGTCTCTCTCTGGGAATAGGCCGTCGTGAGTGGATCCGCCGTGTTGTCCTTTGAGTCTACTCTCCTAACCTCGAACCCTTAGAGATCAACCATCTCCATGATCAGGTGATACTGCCTTAGAATATGTCTGGATCACTGATGGGACCTGCGTTCCTTGGCACAAGCCATAACTCCATTGTCTCACAATGGTTGGAACGTAGTTCATCTCATGAACCAATATACACCCAGACTGCCTCTTTGGTAGCATCTTAAGTAGCGATGTATCCAGCCTTTATCGTCTAGTTAGCCACGGTATCTAGCTTGGAACTTTTCCAACATACCGTCCTTTTACTGAGCGTAAAGACAATGCCTGTGACTGACATTCAGTCGTCCTTATCACCCTGGAACCTTTCCAGTGATTTTCCCCAGAATCAATTGATACCGTCTCACTACAACTAGCGAGAATCCTAACATCCATTTAGATCTATCTCATAGATCCAAAATCCAGGATTTAGGAGGTATCATTTTGATCCTATATGGAGAATCATTGTGATAAGCGGAGATTGACCGAGCGTAGCATAGGAAACTCCTTCCCTATCAAGAGCATGCCATCCACGTACTCTACGAGGATCGTCACTATACTCCCTACTACCTTTTTGTTTATACAAGGTTCATCTACCATTTTGATGATGTCAAACTCTTTGACTAACACATCAAAACAGATGTTCCAACTCCGCGATGCCTGCTTTATCCTATAAAGCATCTTGCACACGTTTCCGCTGCTCCCACTGTCTACGAAGCCCACTGGCTGTGTACTTATAGACGCTCTCTTCCAAAACATCATTTAGAAAAGTAGTCATGACACCCAACCACCAGATATCGTAGTCATGGTATGTAGCCGTGGTAAGTAGGATCCGGATGGACTTAAGCATAGCCACTGGAAAAGGTTTCATCATTACCCATGCTTGGTTAATGATGAAAACCTATAACAAGTCTAGCTTTGAAAGTCTCAACTTTTGCATGTACACAAAGTAATCTTCTCTAGATATACTTGCTCCTGATGGGGATTTAACCCTTCAGATATAGCAACCAAAGTCCATACTTTGTTGGTGTACATGGATTCCATCTCAGATCACTAAGCATCCAGCCATTCTTACAGAGTCCCACTCCTGATGGCCAGCTCGAAACTAGTTGGGTCATCATCTTATGATGCAATCCTCGCTCCCACTGTCATAGAGAAACCGAAGTATCTCTCAGGTGGGTGAGGAACCCTACTAGATCGGGGGAGAGGCTGAGATTCGTTGGTAACTATTGAATCCTTCGGTTTTATCAAATAATGTACTGTAGTTTGTATAGCTGGAACATTTCCAGTTCTACATAACAGATCTTGCCTTGAGCTTGTCCGGATTTGGCTTTTAGACATAGGCCGGACAACCCCAAATCTTAACTAGCTTAAGACATGGGCTCTACCCTTTCTATATCACATATGAAGTGGTAGGCATAAATTTGATTCGAACCCTATTCAATAGGTATGCAGCTTCTCAAGTGCATAACTCCCAAAAAGGAAATAGGTAACTCAGTAGTACTCATCATAGAGCAAACCTTATCATATAGGGTGTGATTGCTCCACCCCGATATACCATCGTGCTATGGTGTATACGGAGGAGTAATGCTGAGAGAGAATCTCATTCTCCTTTAAAAAAGTCCAAGAATTTCGTGCTTAAGTATTCTCCTCCTTGATCTCATCAAAGGACATAATACTTATACCCGTATTGGTTCTCTACTTCTAGCTTATATTCTGTGAATATCTCAAAAGGTTCGGACTTGTGTTTCAACAGGAACATATGTCTGAATCTAAAGAGATGATCAGAGAATGTAATGAAGTACAAAGAACCGGTCTTGGCATGTGTAGACAGAGGACCTACATACATCAACATATATCATCCCAAGAGTTTACTAACTCTTTCTCTGTTTCCAATAAACAGAGCTGAGGTCATTTTATCTTTGTGACATGACTCGCAAGTTTCATAAGATGTAAATTCAAACTAATTTAAATATGCATCTAAATGTAACTTCAGCCAGTCGGGTCGCATTGACATGACCTAGTCTATAATGCCTCTAGAAGGATCCGTTCATTTCTGAACTCTTCCTCTTTTGTGTGTTCAGTATACTAAATAACTGTAGTTTGATTTAGAACATCAATGCTTTTAGATAACGTGCCTGAACCGATCAACTTTTGATATAGGAAATGTTCAAAACATTATCCAACAATACAAAATTATATCCTTTCTTTACTAATAAAGAGACTGATATGATTTTGTATATCTGGTTCGGTATCTAATAACATTTGTTCAGAATCAATGTATTGGTAATACAGGGTGACAGTGACCAACAGACTTGGCTGCAACACTTGCCCCGTTTTCTGCCTCATGAAACTTATCACCCGTTCTCAGTCTTTACCTATCTGTAGCCCATGTAACATATTACATATGCGGGATCCTGATCCGGTATCATATACCCAGGACGTAAAGGACACTGAGAAACAGTTCTATATAATGAACACACCCGAAGATGATGCATCAGCAAGCACTTACTTCGTTTGGGCGGTACGGGAATTCTGGTAATCCCCAATTTCCTGCTCTGTCTTATAACAATTATAAGTTGGAGCGGGACCAACGTTCCCCAGCTCAGTATAACAAGAGGGTTCGGTCAATAATCCGTATTATTATCTTGATTAAGGCGTGATATGGTCGCTACCTGGAGAGAGAGAGAAGAAAACACTCAGCGTGCGCTCTTGCAAGAATAGATTGGTTATTATTTTATCTAATCAGGATGGCTCCCACAGCTTTTTATCAAATCTTCCTTCAAACCCTAAAAGGAAAGACTAGCCGGGATTAATTACACACTACAAGTTCACCAATCTTTCAGCCAGGCCAGTGTCGGTACTTTGAGGGAGGTCCCCCGTGCTTTCGCACGAACCTAATTAATGCAAACCTCGTTTTCCCAGAGGCGTAACCCCGTTGACACCTTTCTAGACACCTACTTGATCGGCTAATTGTAATGTGTAAAACTCTCCCAGGAGTAACAATTACTCGCAGCGGGTATCGGGATCCAACTATCTCATAGAAGGTATGCAATTTCATTGCAAATTTCAACACTTGAAATTCCCGATAATATTTTGCCCCGAACGATCTATGACCTTGACAAGGTCAACAAACCATAGACCGCAAGTCAAGTTCAACCCGTCATTTCTTGATTGAATCAAACCCACCCGCACGACCCTTGACAAGGTCAACAAGGCCGCACGACTACCCTAACCCAATCTGCATCATATGCATAAGCATATAAATACTGGTTAGCTACCGCACACTGCGCCTTGACAAGGTCAGCAAACGCAGCACGAATACTAAACAGGACTTATCTGAAATGACGGAGGGCTACGACAGGTTTTTCTGAAAACCTATTGCGTAATGAACTTGATATCGTTGTAGAATCAAATGATTTTAAAATGGAGTGCTTTTGAGGCTTTTCTAGTTTTGCTAAAGGAGTCACTCCCGGTGAAGGGATCGTCGGTCCTTTCCTCGTCGAATGAGGTGCGGGATATATCGTATATATCACTGTGCAAAGCAGAAACTCTTAAAAGCAATCAAAAGACAAACCGAGTGTGTAGCATCTGCCAGTTATTGCTAAAGGAGTCACTCCCGGTGAAGGGATCTCGGTCCTTTCCTCATCGAATAAGGTGCAGGATATATCATATACACCGCTGTGCAAAGCAAGAACTATAGCTACCTGTTTTATTTTTGAAATTTGATTCTACAACATCTTAGGTTTCTTTTCTTTCATTAATCACATTAATGAAGTCCCATCATTTAAGTACCTAAACATCACAGATAAATACGACGTACACTTATGCCATCCGCATTCGCCTCGATGTCCCCTCGTGCACCGTTAGGTTAAGTAACTAACGGCAGAGCGGGGCAGGGCTAGCGCGGGTGTAAAACATAAGTAACGCCTATATAATATATCATATATACTATATACAATATCTATCACAGAACATCACATGATCACATCACAGATATCGCAGCAGAAGAATCATATGAAATATTGGATATACTAGGACGTCTGTGTTTTCAATACGAGCCAGTATAAAACACGGATTCCACGGTCGCGATGAATAGCCAAACCCACACCCCTAGACCCCAACGAGAGCGGCAGGCAACCCTACCAATTCTAGAGTTAGGAGACCCGGACTCGACTCCTCGAGTTGGTCTCCCACTGGACTCCAGAACCCGGTTACTTATGCTCCCCTCCTTGGGTCTATCCTAGTGCGGAAAAGTAAATAATATACAAAGGGTGACATCTTCCGCAACCTGGAAGTGCCCCAATAAAAGAATATTACATACAAGTTTTTAGATGAATGAAAATGAAAAAACACTCATCTCACATAAAAACCCCCGGCTTTTGAAACACGACGATCCAATATAACATATCCAGCAACACATAACATCACATGTCATCAACGTAAGTAAATATGCGCATCCCAATTGTCGTTGACATATAGCAACGAAACCGGCGATATCACATATTACACTTACGGTCACAGAAAAGAAAGTGTAAAACTACAATAGTTGGAATCCGCAACCTCCATAGACATCGCATGCCTAATCAAATGAATTCCTTAGACATCGCATGCCTAACAATTATAAACCCCGCATTTTAGTCTCATTATCGAAAACTCTTTTCAATATCAAGTCGGGTAATTCAACAAGATTCCCGACATCCTGATCGGATGCTCGTCGCAAACTTTAGTAGGCGGCCGCACCCCCGACGCCGTCGACGAAGTGCACCAAGGCGGAACACCGCTACCGCGAGCACCCGAACGGATGCTTTCGGCGACGGGGTTCTCCTACAGTCACTTGGTCGGGGCTAAGGGATGTAGCTGTCTAATAAGTTTATCCGGCGAGTATCCGCGTACGCTACGTGATTGCGACGGACTTTTGATCACATCAAAATTCCGTAGCAACCGATCAAGTGAGACTAAACTGCTATGTTTATAACATTCATTCAGTTATCTCATGACTACATGTGAATTCCAATTATTGTATCACATTCCAGATAAACAGAAAATGTTAAACTTTCCGATCGAACAATCGAACACCCAAGTTTTCCCGATACAGCTCAACCCATAAAACAAGTCTAAAAACATTCAGTTCGTGCCTCAGTACCAACGGTCCAGCCGTAGAAGGGTCAAGCCAACACCTCACATGTGGCACGCCGTACTGCCCCAAACCCGAAGGTTCAAAGGGCAGTTCAAGACGGTCACATAATCGAGTTAAGGTTTGTTGTCTTCTAGAGGGACCATCGCGTTACTTGCACTACTTAGAACGTCTTTAAACCATGGAAAAATCCAGCACTTGGAATTTTTCCGGCAGGGGAAAGATTGGGTATTTATATCCGGTCGAACTTTTTAACATATTCTAAAATTATCCGGAAAACCACATAGACAAAGTCTGATAATCCGATCGAATCTTTGATTCCCAAAACAACCCAGAATATTCAACTCTTGAATAAATATTAAAAATTCCCAGAAAATCCAGCACCATAAAATAGGAATTACTGTGCAAAAATGGTTGGCTGATGAGACATATTGGCCGCGGAACCGCCGCAGAAGCCATGCTTCTGCCGCGGTTCCGCCGCACTTTGGAGGAATCATGAGTACGGGCTCCACAGTAATTCTTCAAATTCCCTGCTGATTTTTCTGCATATTTTTAATATCGAAAAATCCCCGAAATTGAAAAATGTACAGAGAGCATTTTTTGGGTTAGGGTTTCGGTTCGTTCGGATTTCAAACGTCGTCTAGACTTCGCCTAAGGCTCTAGCTAGGCTCTGATACCACTGTAGGGTTCCTATGCACTCTCAAGAGGTCTCACAAGGCATCAACCATGCCAATTTCAAATTTTACGGGTGCCGAGAAACCCTAATACGGATCGTCGACTAGAATTTTAGGCGACAAAATAAACTAGTTAACAACTTAACTACAAGAACGGAAATACAACCTTTGATGATCCGGTTCTCCACCTCCATAGCTCCGCAATGAAGTCTCCTCGCTGTCCAAATCGAATCCCGGGCTCTAGCGTCGGCTTCATCGGAGAAATGGGCGGGCAAGGTCGTCGGCTTCGTGCCAAAGATGATCTACGTCGAGGCATCACAAGATCAAGCTCCCACTTCACCAAGTCATGAAACTTGTGAAGAAAACACCCTATACTACTTGGCAAGAGGTAGAGGATGAAGAAATAGGAGGTGGGTTCACTTTAGAATTGGATTTCTCACTCATTTTCACTAGTTGCCATTGATGGTAGCTAGCTTTTTCTTCTTGAAGAAGAAGAAGAAGAAGAAGATAATGATATGATAAGAATAATTAAAATAGAAAAGAAAAATCAATTCTTATCATATTCAAACCATGGTTTAGTGTAGAGATTTAACTAAGGTTAGATGGAGTGGTTAGGGTTAAGCATGAGACAAAATGGTCACTTAGTCAAAGCTTCATGAAGCTTCATGATGCAAACAAAGAAAGCCACCATTTTCTCGTTATGCCATTTATATTCCAAAAGGAATAAATAAATAAATAAATAAATAAGAAAAGAAAACCCTAACCATTCATATAACCATGGTTTAATCTTTACACAAACCCAAGTAAACATGCATCATCAAACATGATACAATCAAGTGCACAAAAGTGAACCAATACTAGTTAATGCAAAGTAATATATCAAATATATAATTATGCATTAAATCATTAAATCAACACTTGATTTAACGATCCGGTCATATCGCATACAACCGACTAATATCCAATGTATCGGCTTATCGAATCAATCCTTGATTCGATAACTAGGTTATATCGCATACAACCATTCGATACATTCATCGCGAGAATGGAATACGGTATCACATACATGCATTATTCTCGGTCCCGCACATATCTCATATGCGCTCCTATTTCATTTCGCTTGAGCCAGGAAACCTCTGTGTAGGACTCTAAAGACTCGTCAATACGCCGGCAGCAGATGATGATCATATCAAACACCCACAAGCCGCAAGCGGTCTGCTAAACGTAACGGCCACCCGGGTATTGAGCGATCAGAAGATCGATGAGCAAGCCCGCTCACACTCCTGTGAATCCAACCAGTAACACTTACCGTACAGTCCGGTCTGATCGTCTGATATGTCGCATATCTCGCCTAGGGGTGGTAAACGTCAGACCCCAATAGCTCGATAAGTCGTGTCGATATGAGGTCTATAATAATTCGAGAAACTACTGGTAACACTTACCAGTAAATCTCAGCAACCCTGGCCAGGGATTTCCGGTTATAGCCAATCGAACACAGCGCAACATCAACTCCCTATACCGGGAGAGACGAATCCCTTCCTATCGCTCATTGCCTCCATGTGATTCGGGACTGTACCCAAAAACCACCGTTTTGCACGCCCACTTGGACGTGGTAAGGTGGAAATCAAAGCGCAGTGGGAACCACACAAGACTCTATGACGATCTCAGGTCAACAGACTACTCTGTACCAGTGTCACCAGAGAACTGCCATCTGACGTAAGGTATAATACCATCTGGGAGTTCTCGGCAAGTCCGTCCAGTGTACCCAGTCTCTACTGAGCACCCGTATATCATCTCTGATGTCAAACACCAATGGATATGGGATCATCCATCGCCCATCTGTATGGGTCGAGAAGGTATACGCTAGTCTACTCTGGTATATCGATGCCCCGTCTCGATACACCCACGACTAGGGACCTTGAAGGATGTACTTACGGACTACCCTGTCCCCACTAGTATGATCCACATCATAGTCCAGGCAGTCAAGTACACATCCTAGGGGATTTACCAACATGTAACAGAGAGACAATCAGTATACACGTTAAGGTAAAGAGTAACCAGATAGCATACTATCATGTCGAGCAAGAAAGTCCTCCCTATATATGTCCAAACATCCACTACAATATACATCCTATGTATAGTAATGGCCTCTAGGGCATACATATAACTAACACAAACGATCACTGAAGATTTAATAGAACCTGAGGATTCAATTGGATTTGACATTCCATTAGCCACTCCGCAGATTTGGTGGGTAACCTCATTAACCCGAGAGGTACTTCGGTCTTCTCAGAGACGGTGACAAGGAGGTTCTTGTTTACCCAGACTTGCCATTGCTGCTGTTCTAGACTATGAGATCCGGCAGGAGGATGTGTATAGCGTCGTTCTAAACTAGCTTTAGAAGTGCACGTGTATATGACTCTGCCAGAGGGTTGTTGTAGTCAGTGGGAGCAACGGAAGCATAGTCGGCAAGTAGCTTATGTATATTTATATTCTAAAGCAGGTATAGCGGAAATAGATCATCTATTTTTAATGTGACAGTCTGTCACGACCCGAAACATGGCACGTGACGGCCCTTAAACCACGTAACGTCCACAGGAGTAACGCAGTCTAAGTAAGCCGAAAACCCAACAAATCTAAACCATCAAAAGTAGTAAGTGATAAGAACATTGTTGAAAAGCTTTTGGGAATCTCAAGTAAAAACTCTTTAAATTCCAAATTTTTCTTTCTTTAAAATTTGGCAGCACCTCCTTTGTAAAACAAGCCCCGAAAAGGGTACAACATAAAATATAAGTAAAGCATCCCCAACGAGAGAAAATCCACGCCCAAAGGCGGAAACAACCACCACAACAGATATACGTCGCCGTAGCGAAGAAAAGGACAACAGCATAAAAGACATCCAAAGTCACAAAATAATATACAATATCGTCCTCACATCTCGTCTCTAAGTGAATACATGAAAGTGGTAGATGGAGAGTACTAGATACAACGAATTTACAAATAAGCATCATCGGATAACCGCAAAACCCGCCTATAGCAAAACTGCACACAGTCAGCCGTAGCGGTATCCGCTGCAAAAGATGATACAATAAGAAGAAGCCCTGCCGCGACTGCTCTGAGGGACTACCTGCAAAACACTGTGGCACAACGGGGGTGAGTTGCCAACTCGTGAATAGTAAATAACATATGCAGATAATCGCAGGTATGCACGTACTGCGATAATCTATCACATGCAAGCTGATAACAATAAATGGCAATATGTGTATGCAACCGTCATGAAAGGTACTCTATCAGGCACTACTAATACATGAAGCAATGCATATCAAATAAATGCTGAGTATGGGATAAAACATGTCATCCTCACGGAATCCTCATCGTGGAAGGACCAGTATCCATCAAGACAATCTAAATCCCAATACCAAAGGCACCGCATCCTCAGATCGGCCATCATATCCTGTAAGTCTCATGGAACCTGAGTGTCCAACATCGACACCCGAAAACATCATGAAAACTAGTGTCCAGCATCGACACGTAAATACACATCTGTCAGGCGCCGTCACCACGACTGGCCCTGAGGTCATGTCCGTACATAACTCCGGTCGGTATCCCCACGATAACCGCCGATTCAAAATACTATCACCGGTAGGTACTAGCCCTCCTGCCAGGCTCATCGTCTATACCACGAAAATCACCTCTTGCCCCGGAGAACCATACCGGGTCCACTATGTACCCGCAGACGGTGCCTACCGCTCCTCGAATCGGGTATCTAACACAAGTCTCAGAACCCAGAAAACTCATGGTGGACGCACTGAAGTATCATATTAAGAGAAACCGAGTTTTCAAACAATACATAATTTCTTAAAATACTCCCACGGTTCTCAAATCCATAAATCACATGAAATCCATATCTCAATGCGTAAATCCATGAAATATAATATATGCAATATAAAACAGTAATATGAGCATATCAAGGAAAAACTGCTATTTAAATGCATCAAGTTATTAAATATATCATGCGGTTCCCAATTCTCCAAAATCCAAAGCAGCATCATATAAAGGTGAACATGTGGCTATAGCAAGATATGTGTATCTACATGTAAGAAGGTATATATGATGCATTTCATTAGCACAATAGCACAATAATCAATGTCTCAATGTCAATGACAATACAATACCATATAGGGGTATATGTAGTTATAGCAAGATATGTGGGTATACATGTAAGTATGTTTGCATGATGTACATGTAGCTGTAGCAAAGTATGTGGGTGTACCATGTAAGTATGTATGCATGATATACAAGTAGCTGTAGCCAGATATGTGGGTGTACATGTAAGTATGTATGCATGATGTACATGTAGCTATATCAAGATATGTGTCTATACCTGTCAATAATGATGTAATACCATGTAGGTATATGTGTAGCTGTGGCAAGGTATATGTATATACATGTCAATAATGATACAATACCATGCAGGTATATGTGTAGCTATAGCAAGGTATGTGTATATACATGTCAATAATGATGCAATACCATGTAGGTATATGTGTAGCTATAGCAAGGTATGTGTATATACATGTCAATAATGAGGCAATACCATGTAGGTATATGTGTATGCTATCTTTCTTATACACAATGGAAATAAGGATCATGTCTCAATGTCCATAACCAATACAATATCACATATGTATAGGTGTTGTGCGTGTCATGGTAATTACCGACGGTGTGTGTGTAGCATACAATTTCTACTCATGCAACATGAACCGTCAGTAATGGTGTTGTGTCTCATTAATACTATGTCCATATGCAATAGGAAAATGAAGTATGCAACAATGGTACACATGCACAACCAATGTCCATATACTTATAACTAATAATCATGTCATATAATCTAGCTCAGACGCATAACGCCATGCAGGCGATTCTCCTGTATATGTTAAATCTACTTACAGATGATCTTGGGCTAAGTAAAGCCAACCACTCGCTTTCCCTTCTTCGCAGCGTCCGAAGTCCCCGCCTGCGACCCTAAAACCATATAACAACATAACAAGTTCACATTAGCAATAGACCAATAACACGTACAAACTACGTTTGACCGACGCACCAACTCCAAACATACTCTCAAGTGTTTGTCTAGTGGCTAACGTGCGTAGTGTAACGTTTTAGAAATCGTTATGCGAATTTGTACGTTTTAGGGTTAAATTGTCGGTATTTTCCGTTTTGACCCGACTGTGATAAAACGACCATATAGACTTGCCAGCACCTATTTTAGCAAAAATAAAGCTAGTGCGCAAGCTTTGGGAGTATATGGGACGTTTTGGTTCAGATAGAATTTTTCCCAATTTTTAATGTTATTTTAATACGGTATTCACATTTTTGGGAAACTTCTCTTTAAGCGATGTTTTCATCAAATTATTCTTGAGTAACCTAACCCACATGTATCTAGATATTTGTGTGGAGGTTAGGATTATTGGATTAAAGAAAAGAAAAAGAAAAGAGAAGATGCATGCATGTGTGCATGTGTAGTGTGAATGCATTAACTTTGCATTTAATGGGAAATTGCTAGGTAATTCCTCACAAAACTCTCCCTTATCCCCCTTGGCCAAAATCCCTTCCTCCTCTACTGCCCTTGAACTCTTCTCTCTCATTTTTCTTCAATCCTAACTCAAACTTATCAAATTCTTCAAAACATATCACAAAAATACCAAAAATCCTTGTTCTTGCTTCTTGGATCACTTAGAGCTTGGAGCTTGTGAGCATAGTAGTTAGGTATAATCCCTATACTGTTAAATTAGAGTTTTTAGGTTGTTATGTTCATTGGTTATAGCGTAGAACGCTTTTTATATCGATTAGTGCGATATCGGGTTTTTAAGTCTTTTTAGAGCTTCTATACCTATCGCGACCTGGAGTTTTTAGTGTTCGACCAAACAAAATTTTAGAGATGTACTAGTGAACCTGAGACACCACCTGAGACACGGGGGCCACCCCACCGGCCGGGGCCGGCGACCCCTAAGGCGAGGTCCGGCGACGCCGGTTTAGTAGGTGAGGGTTGGGGTTGGGCTTCTGTGGGTAGTTGTCTGCTGTTGGCTAGGGGTGTTTGGTACTGTTTACTTTTTTAGTAAATTGAGTATGCGAAATCTGGGATCGATTACCTATAATCTAGTGTTTTGAGTCCGCATGATACGTTTTGCGACACGAGTCGTGAGCTTGTGTTGCTGCTGTACTCAGTTAGGTTTTGTGGTATCGTGACGCACGTTAGCCACTAGACGTACACTCGCGAGTTAGTTTAGTGTGTTGGTGCGTTTTGAATACGTAGTTTTACGTTATATTGATCGATTCTGAGATGTTCGCATTATTTCATATGTTTGTGAAAATATAGCGTCGCAAGCGGGGACTTCGGACGCTGCGAACAAGGGGAAGCAGGTGGTTAGATTTTCATAGCTGGAGACCATTTGTGAGTAGATTTAACATCTACGGGGAAATCGCCCGTATGGCGTTATGCGTCGGGGCGAATATGATATGTTAGCTGCATGGTATTTGCATATTAGTTACTTTCATATGAATGTCATTGCATAGCACTATCTATAGTACTTGACTCGTACCTTTGATATAACACATTACTGCCGGTTCATGTTGCACGAGCACTAAATTGTATGCTACACTCACACCGTCTGTAATTGCCATGACACACACCACCTACATACGTGATATGGTATGGGATAGGGACAGTTGAGGTAGTAGCCCTTATCCCATTGTGCATATGAGATATTGTTGATACCTACATACGTGATATGGTAGGGGATAAGAATGATTGGAGTAGTAACTCTTATTCCATTGTGCATATGAAATATTGTGGGCACATACTTACGTGATATTACATTGGGAAGGAATAGTTGAGGTAGTGACCCTTATTCCACTTCACATATATCTTACTATAGCTACTTGTACATCATGCTTACATATTGACATGTACACCACATACTCGATTTCAGTTACTTGTACATCTTGCATACATATTGACATGTACACCCACATAGTCTATTACAGCTACATGCATATCATGCACTCATATTGACATGTACACCCGCATATGTTGCTATAGTTGTATATACCCTAAGTGGTATTGTTTTGATATGTGATATTGAGTTGTTGATCATTGCGTTTATGAAATGCATCATACCCACTTGCTTACATGTCGATACTTAAACCTTGCTACACTTACATGTACACCTCATATGATGTTGTATTTGTTTTCGGAGGATTTTGGGAACCGCAGGATATATTTTAAAAGATGGATTCATTTAAAGAGCGGTTTTCCCTTGATATCTCATATTTTTCTCTTATGTTGCATATATCGGTTTTTATGGTTTTACGCATTGAGATATAGATTTCATATGATTTATGGATTTGAGAACCGTGGGGGTATTTCAAGAAAACTATGTATTGTTTGAAAACCCGGTTTCTCTTGATATGAGATTTCAGTGCGTCCACCATGTGATTTCTCGGTTCTGAGATTTGGCTTGTGATACCCGATTCGAGGAGCGGGAGGCACCGTCTGCGGGTACATGGTGGACCCGGTATGGTACCCCGAGGCAAGTGGTGATTTCGTGGTGTAGACGATAAGCCTGGCGGTGGGACCACTACCTACCGGTGATTGTATTTAGACTCAGCGGTTATCGTGGGGATACCGACCGGAGTGAGTTATGACATATCGCCGGGCCAGTCGTGGTGACAGCGCCTGAGTTATGAGGATTTACGTGTCGATATTAGACACGGGTTTCATGATGTTTTGAGTGTCGGTGTTAGACACTCAGGTTTTCATGATTTTTACGTATTGTCGGTGAACATACGTGGTTGATATCCTTATATATATACTTACAGGTATATGTTTTCATGATGTTTTGGGTGTCGATGATAGACACTCAGATTCCATGAGACTTACAGGATGTGAGGGCCAATCTGTGGATGCGGTGCCTGAGGATTTGGGATTTGATGTGTCAGTGACGGACACTGGTGTTTTTCCATGCTGATGATTTTGCATGAGATTTTATTGTATCATCCCACACACTCAGGATTATGTTGATATGCATTGCTTCATGTAGTTGTAGTACCCTGATGATGTACCTTTACATGATTATTGCATATTCACTTATCATACTTATGCTATCGGATTACATGTGATAGATAGATCGATGTACGTGCATACCTGCGATTACAGTAATATGTTATTTACTATTCACGAGTTGGCAACTCACCCCCGTTGTGCCACAGTGTTTTGCAGGACTTACCCTCAGAGTAGTCGTGGCGGGGCATCTTATCATCACTACTTTTGCGGATACCGCTACGTCAGGCAGTAAGGCCTTTGCTTTAGGTGGGTTTGCGGTTATCTGTTTGTACATTGTATATCCTTTTTGTTGGATCTAGTATTCTCCATCTACCACTGTTGTATATGACTTAGAGACGACTTGTGAGGATTCAGTATTGTGTTATATTGGTGACTTTGGGTATCGTGCTCGTGGGAGCCGGTTATGTTGGAAAGTTACTTCTTATTACTGTTTCCTTTTATATTCTTCGCTTCGGCGTCGTATTTATATCTTATGGTGGTTGTCTCCACCGTTGGGCGTGATTTCGCTCCTATTTGGGATTCTTTATATAATATATGTGTTGTACCCGTTTTCGGGGCTAGTTTTTACAAAGGAGGTGCTGCCGAAATTTTTAAGAAAGAAAACCAGAGTTATAGATTTTTCTTGAAATTTTCAAAATTTCAAAATTGTGTTTTTCTCCGTTGATCCAGATTTGGGTGGTTTAGATTTCTGGGTTTCGGCTTACTTGAGTTGCGTACGTCTGTAGACGTTGCATAGTTTAAGTGTCGGTTATGGGCCGAATTTCGGGTCGTAACAATGTTGGTATCAGAGCGTTAGGTTTTTCCTTTTGGAGTATAGGATTGATCTTGGTATGATGGAGTAGGTAGCTTAAGTAGAGTGACGTAGCGTGTGTATGTTCCGCGGCATACTTACGACACGATACTCCACCTAAGTGACCTTAGGACTTATTGATTGATATTCTTCCGTGATGATATACATCTTTATGATTCGATTTCCGTTTCCTTATCGAATCTTGTTTCAATTTCCAGCCCATATGCCGCCAAAGACTACGAGGGCACAGTGAGCGGCCGCGAGGGCCGAAGTCGGAGTTGACTCGTCTGATGCGAGGACTGAACAGGGCGGTACACCTGTCGTACCGGAGCACATTGCTATGATTGGAGCTGGTATGCAGGATCTGCGCCAGATTGTGGGGACTTTGGTAGAGACCATCCGAGCGCAGGGGCAGGCAGTTGTTCCACCCGCTGTAGGGACTACGATGGTACCTACAGTTCCGGCAGTCGCAGTTGCAGCTCCGGAGGTTTTTGCTGTGTCGTTGAAAGATTTCATGAGGCTTAGGCCTCCGGTGTTTACTGGCACAAATGTTACTGAGGATCCGCAGTCGTTCATCGACCGGATGGCCAGGATTTGTCGTTCACTCCGATGCTCCGATGAGAAATGGGTGGAGTTTGCCAGTTTTCGTCTGGGGGGTCTGACCCAGAAGTGGTGTGAGTCCTTGGAGAGGGGCAGAGCCGCTGGTCTTGCTCCTATGACTTGGGATGAGTTTGTGACGGTGTTTCTCACCCGTTTTCTTCCACCGAGTGTCAGGGATGCACGAGCGCACAAATTTGAGTAGTTACGTTAGACAACGGGGATGACGGTATCTGAGTATGATGTGCTGTTTACCGAGCTGTCGATGTATGCTCCGTACCTGGTGGTGACTGAGGAGATGAGGGTGAAGAGGTTTGTTCGAGACCTACTTACCCAGTTATTCCTAGCCATTAGCATTCAGCATTGCGACACGTATGCGGCAGCTGTCGATGCAGCTCTATTGGTGGAGGAGCGTTTAGCTGAGTCATCGGTTGTTCCGAAACCGAAGAGGACTCGTACGGATGTACCAGCACGGAGACAGAGGTTTGCACGCCGAGGCAGAGTTCCTTTAGACTCGGGGAGTAGCAGAGACGTGGGACGTGGCCAGTTATTCAGTTCTTATTCCCAGGAGGGCCAGCGACCGTCTTATGGATGCTTCGGGTGTAACAGTCTACATCATCTTGTTCGGGATTGTACCGTAGTGCGTCAGAGAGGGCCAGCGGTACCCCAGGTTACCTTACCACCTTCTCCGCCTCGGAGAGCGTTGCCTCTTATTCCTGTAGTTGCGCCGCGTCAGACTCCTGCTCAGAGAGGTTGTGGTCGTGGTGGTTTTGTGCCGAGAGGATGAGGTGGCAGAGGCAGGGGACAGCCAGTAGCCGGTAGAGGACAGCCAGTAGCCGGTAGAGGACAGGCTAGGGTTTTTGCCTTGACTCACCAGGACGCTCAGGCGTCCAATGCTGTGGTTTCAGGTACCCTTTCTGTATGTTCTTTTGATGCACATGTTCTTTTTGATCTGGGATCTACGCATTCATATGTTTCTACGCACTTCGTGCCGAGGTTAGGCCGAGAGTCGTGTTTGCTGGATCAGCCACTTGTCATGACTACTCCGGTGGGAGAGTCGTTTGTTGCGCGACATGTGTTCCGATCGTATGCTGTCCGTTTAGGAGACAGAGATCTGTCCGTCGACTTGATCCTTCTTGAGATGTTGGACTTCGACGTTCTGTTAGGCATGGACTGGCAAGCTACTTGCTATGCGTCCGTGAACTACCGTGAGAAGACAGTTAGATTTTTTTTTCCCGGCGAGTCAGTGTTTGTTGTGTAGGAGGACCGTGGTGCCGCCCCTCACAGTTTGATTTCTGTTATGTGCTCTAGTCGGCTTTTCAGAAGGGGATGTCGGGGATTCTTGGCTTTTATTCATGATACTGGGCACAGTGGATGTTAGTTATATGTATGCCCTAGAGTCCATTACTGTACATACGATGTATATTGTAATGGATGCTTGGACATATATAGGGAGGACTTTCTTGCTCGACATGATAGTATGCTATCTGGTTGTACTTTATCTAAACATGTACTCTGATTATCTCTATGTTACATGTTGATAAAGCCCTTAGGATATGTACTCGACTACTGGGACTATGATGAGATCATACTAGTGGGGCCACAGTAGTCGACGAGTACATCCTATAACTGTTCCTAGTCGAGGGTGTATCGAGACTGGGCATCGATGCACCAGAGTAGGCTAGCGTATACGTATCTTGACCCATATGATGTGTCACGACCCGCAGGGTACGGAACGTGACTGGCACTTAAGTTACGAAACGTCTCAAGACATCCGTAAAATAAGTAAGCCAAAGCCCAGAAACCAAAACCAAATAAGCAAAAGAATGAAGGAAAACCAATCCATTGAAAGTGAGTTTATCAAATAAGTCATATAAAAACCTTTTTTAAAAGCAATACAAATTTTTCCGAAAATTTCGGCAGAGTCTCCTTTGTAAATACTGGCCCCCAAAATGGGTACAACAAGAATATATATGAATCCAACAAAATAGGGCATCCCCAAGCGGGAGCTAGCTCTTCGCCACAAGGCGGTCACAAATCCCACGCAATATAAAACGACAACATGCAAAATAATCATAATGAAGCATAAGAAAAACAGCATGTCGACTCAAGCCATGAACTATAAAAAAAACTAGATTAGAATTTAGCACAAAATTAACACTTCAAGGTTCTAATTTAGCATACATTAAACTACAATTTAACCAAAGATTGAAATTATACCTCACAATTCCAAACCCTAGGTTGCTCTAGCCACCCAAGATGCCATCTTTCTCCTTATTTTAAACTAATAGAGGTGTGAGAAGAGGTAGAATAAGGATTTGGGTTGAATTTGTGAAGGATTTGTGGATTTTTCTTGGATTTTGAGATGAAATTAAAGCAAAAGAGATGGAGAAATGGGGGAAATTTTTTTGGGCTGTTGCTGCTGTGGTTTCGGCAGTGGGAGGAGTGGAGAAAGGTATGGGGAGTTGTGGAAATTTACACAAAGTCAAAAGCCAACTATCTCACTTACAACCCATACCTTAATTAATATATTTTAATCAAACATAAGGTTTCCATACAAGAAATGGAAACAAAATGAGGGGGAAAAATTCATGGCTGCTGAAATGGGTGGTAGGGCCGGCCAAAACAAGAGGGGTGAGGTTGTGAGTGATTGCACAAAAAAAATTCTATGGAAAAAGAACCCTCAAGTTACAAAAATTGCAAGTTTTAGCTTAATTTCAATAAATTTCGTTTTCTATAATAAAAATTAGTTAAAAATCAAAATAAAATACTAAAAATTTATATTACAACTAGATTTTAATTAAAAAGATTTTAAAGCTTAAATTTAGCCCATTTAAATTTGTATTTATTGCTAATTTAATGTATTTTCTTACCGGCTTAAAATAATATTAAAAAATTGAAAAATAGGGAAAATTTTTTAAATGCCCAAAATTTAATAAGTAACTTATTAGCTACTAAAAACAAGCAATTACCTATCCATTTTAGGTATAATTAGCCCTAAACTGCAAAATAACAAAAAAGACGGTTTTCGGAAAAATACCGAATTTTCACCGATTTCCAGGAAAACACCAAAACGACTTTTCAAGAGGCTACAATCTTCCCCCCTTAAAGAAATTCGGTCCCCGAATTTAAAAATATAACTACGCGTACCTTCGAAGAGATGGGGATATTTCTTCCTCATCTCGCCCTCGGTCTCCCAGGTAACCTCCTCGCTGCTCGGGCTACGCCAAAGGACCTTGACGGTTGGTATAATGTTCGATCTCAACTTCTTCACCTGCCGATCCAGGATGGCCACCGGCTGCTCTGCAAAAGAAAGGTCGCGCTCTAGCTGGACTGTCGGGTGCTGAATCGCATGCGAAGGGTCGTGAAGGTACTTGCGGAGCATCGAAACATGGAAGACGGGGTGAACATCGGGAAAGCTGGGAGGAAGAGCCAAACGATATGCAACTGCGCCGACACGCTCGAGGATCTCGAAGGGACCTACGAATCTAGGGCTAAGCTTCCCCTTTTGCCCAAAACGCATCACGCCCTTCATCGGAGAGACTTTCAGAAAAACATGGTCGCCAACTGCGAACTCTAATCTGCGACGGCGCCTGTCTGCATAGGATTTCTGTCTGCTCTGAGCTGCCCTCATCTGGTCTCGAATCAACTGTATCTTCGCTGTCGTCTCCTCAACAAGCTGCGGCTCTAAAATACTGCTCTCGCTGAGCTCTGTCCAACAAACGGGCGATCTGCATCTCCTCCCATACAATGCCTCGAAAGGTGCCATCTGAATAGTATCCTGGAAGCTGTTGTTGTAGGAGAACTCCACTAGAGGTAAATGACGATCCCAGCTACCACCAAAGTCTAAAACACACGCTCTGAGCATGTCCTCGAGAGTCTGAATGGTCCGCTCTGACTGTCCGTCGGTCTGCGGATGAAATGATGTGCTGAAGCTCAAACGAGTGCCCAAAGCCTCCTGGAGTCTCTGCCATAGTCGGCTGGTAAACTGAGTGCCTCGATCTGACACGATACAAGTCGGTACGCCATGTAGTCGCACGATCTCGTCAATATAGAGCTGAGCATACTGAGCGAAGCTGAAAGTGGTCTTCACTGGTAGGAAGTGAGCCACTTTCGTCAATCTATCCACGATCACCCAGATGGAGTCGTACCCTCGACTGGTCCTGGGTAGAACCACAACGAAGTCCATCGAAATCTGCTCCCATTTCCACTCTGGAATGGGTAACGGCTGTAGCTCCCCTGCGGGCCTCTGGTGCTCGGCCTTGACTTGCTGACAAGTCAGGCATCTCGAAACGAACTCCGCAATGTCCCTCTTCATCCCGTCCCACCAGTAGGTCTCTCTCATATCATGGTACATCTTGGTGGAACCGGGGTGGACACTATACACTGATCGGTGTGCCTCCTCAAGAATGTCGCGCTGCAATCCATCAGCATCTAGTACGCACAGTCTAGATCCATATCGTAAAATCCCCTGATCGTCAATCACGAACTCGGAAAATCTGCCCTGTCCCATCTGTGCCATGATCTCTGAGCAACGGTCGTCACTGCGCTGTGCCTCATATATACGGTCAAGCAACTGTGGGCGTGCACGAACATGCGCGAGCTGCCCCCCTGTCTGAGTGAACTCGAACTCAACTTGGCTGTCGCATAACATCTGCCAATCTGCTGACGACTGCCTCTGCACTGCGCGCAAAAAGGATAGACTACCCCCGGGTCTCCTACTCAACGCATTTGCCACCACATTCGCCTTGCCTGGGTGATATAAGATCTCGCAGTCGTAGTCTTTCACCAACTCCATCCAACGACGCTGTCTGAGGTTCAGGTCTCGCTGCTGAAATATGTACTTTAAGCTCTTATGATCGGTAAATATCTGACATGACTCGCCGTATAGGTAATGTCGCCAAATCTTCAGTGCAAAGACCACTGCAGCCATCTCCAAATCATGAGTGGGGTAGTTCTGTTCGTGCCTCTTCAACTGCCGAGAAGCATAAGCGATCACCCGGCCATGCTGCATCAATACGCATCCTAATCCCACCCGCGAAGCATCACAGTAGACCACAAATCCGCCTGATCCCGAAGGTAAAGATAATACCGGCGCCGTAGTCAAACATGTCCGCAGCTGCTGAAAACTGCGCTCGCACTCCTCCGTCCAGACGAAAGGAACTCCCTTCCGGGTCAAACCGGTCAAAGGTGCAGCTATACGGGAGAAGTCCTGGACAAAACGCCTGTAGTAGCCTGCCAGGCCTAGAAAACTGCGGATCTCAGTAACCGATGTAGGTCGGGGCCACTGCTGAACAGCCTCAATCTTCTTCGGGTCCACACATATGCCGTCTCTCGTAACCACGTGACCCAAGAATCCGACGCTGTCCAGCCAGAAAGCACACTTGGAGAACTTTGCGAACAGCTGGTGCTCCCTCAGAGTCTGTAACGTAATCTGCAAGTGCTGCTCGTGCTCCTCTCTGCTCCGGGAGTACACCAAAATATCGTCGATAAACACGATGATGAACAAGTCAAGATACGGCCTGAATGTACGGTTCATCAAATCCATGAATGCTGCTGGGGCGTTGGTGAGTCCGAACGACATCACCAAAAACTCGTAGTGGCCATAGCGTGTACGGAAGGCTGTCTTCGGTATATCCTCCTGTCGAACTCGCAGCTGATGGTATCCTGATCGCAAGTCGATCCTCGAAAAATATCCCGCACCCTGAAGCTGGTCGAACAAATCATCAATGCGTGGCAACGGATATCTGTTCCGAACGGTAACTTTGTTCAGCTGGCGGTAGTCGATACATAAGCGCAAACTTCCGTCCTTCTTCTTGACAAACAGGACCGGAGCACCCCACGGAGAAACACTAGGTCGAATAAGCCCCTTATCTAACAAATCCTGCAACTGATCATTCAGCTCTCGAAGCTCTGCCGGGGCCATCCGATAAGGCGGTATAGAAATAGGCCCCGAGCCGGGAATCAAATCAATGCAGAACTCAACATCGCGCTCAGGCGGTAGCCCAGGTAGCTCATCAGGGAAAACATCAGGGAACTCACAAACTACCGGGACCCGGTCCAACGGAACCTCTGCAGCTCGAGTATCATAAATAAACGCTAAGAATCCCTGACATCCCTTCCGCAAGAGCTGACCAGCGTGAAGAGACGAAATTAAGCTGGGAAGGGTGACACTGCGGTCTCCCTGAATAACAAGGACTGGCTCTCCCGGAAAGCTAAATATGACTGCCTTCTCACGGCAGTCCACCGAAGCATAACAAGTGGCTAGCCAATCCATGCCCAGAAGCACATCAAAGTCCAACATATCGAGGAGAATCAAATCAACCGATGCATCCCTCTCCCCGATACGAACGGAACACAATCGAAATACAAAACGAGCGACAAACGACTCGCCTACCGGAGTAACAACAACAAGCGGATGATCTAACGACGACGACTCACGGCCCAACATCGGTGCAAAGTGTGTAGAGACGTACGAATGTGTGGAACCTGGGTCAAATAATACCCGGGCGTCGAAAGAACAAACTGGCAAGGTACCTGTCACAACGGCATTGGATGCCTGCGCATCCTGCGGTGTCAAAGCAAAAACTCGGGCCTGTCCTCCACCGATAGCGGGCTGACCTCGACCTCGGCCTCTGCCTCCTCGTCCTCTCTGAACAGGACCGCCGCGTCCACGGCCTCTGGGTGCACCTAACTGGCGTGGAGCATCGCCTGTGGTAGGAAGTAGGGCTCTCTGAGGAGGGGGTGGCGATGGTGGTAGGGTCACATGCGGAACTGTCGCTGCTCCCTGTCGTCTCGCCGGACAGTCTCTGACAAGATGGTGCAAACTCCCGCACCCAAAACACCCTGGCGACGGCTGCTGCCCCAGGGGATAAGAACCATATAATTGTCCCCGCCCAAATCCTCTGCCAGGCCTATCTCTCGGAAAGAATCTGGCGCGCTGCCTCTGAGACGGTACATCGGTGCGAATCCTCTTCGGCCCAGAAACGGCCGAAGTCTGTGATATGCGTGCCTCCATCCGCAAAGCCGTATCCATAGCAGCTGAATAAGTGTCGCAGTGCTGGGCGCCAATGGCAAGATATAGCTGGGCATCAAGTCCTTGTACGAACCTCTTCACCATCTTCTCCTCGGTATCTACCAAATACTGAGCATATCGGGATAACTGTGTAAACTGGATGTCATACTCAGACACCGTCATCCCAAGTGTCTTGACTAAGGCCTCGAAGCTACGAGCTCTGGCGTCACGAACGCTCTCTGGAAGGAAACGGGCTAGAAAGACCGCTGTAAACTCGGCCCACGTCATAGGCGGTAGACCTTGTAAGTCTACGCTAGCGCCCCGGCCGTCTACAGACGCCAAATGCGGAACAAAAACTTTTTAACTGGCGCTATCGTATACTTTAACCCGGATCTTCCATTATTGCTAAACTAACAAACTGTAAAGAGTGTAGAAAGGTTATACCGAACGATCCGAGTCTTTCGTTCTTTAACCATCATCCCACGCTCCGTTGCGGCTGCTCCGATCTCGTCGATCTCCGATCTGCTCGTCCAGGTGGCACCACATCACTGATTCTTTAAACGGGCTCCCGCCTCTGACTCGAGGCAACTCGGTCGTCAAATTTGCTAGAAGAGACGACCAAGAATGATGTAGAGAATGAGTAGATGACTTTATCTCGTTCCGTCCAAAGCTATGGACGAACGGTTAATGAAGTTGCCGTGGGAATCGGGTGTTGGAATGAAATGAGCTGTGAAATTCCATACACCCCAAATGCTATCATAATCTTTTCATAAATGAAAACATCAAGTGAGAGAGAGAGGAGGGGGGGCCGGCCACTTATAGAAGTGGAGGGAGGTGAGTGTAGGAGGAGGGGGAGGTAACCATAAGAGGATGAAGCTTATCTTGAAGAAAAGATCAAGAACAAATATCTTTAAGTAAACAAAACTCATTAATGAAATGAATGACTCACTAAACCTAGTCATCCATTCATTAATGCAACCAATGAAAACACAACACCAAATAACCAAGTCATTACCTTCTAGAACCTTCTAGAAGCATGACTCACCCTCATCCAAGAAAAGATAAATCCGTCTTTAACCGAATGTTAAAAGACGGCTGATAGAAAACTGGAAACTGGCAACTTCCAAAAGTGATCCTGAAACGACTTTCAGGATAACCCCGAAACAGTATAAATATACCCGCATTTGTATTACGACCGAATACAAATGCAACTGAGACAAAGATATTATATCTACTCAATATACTACTCGGATCCGGCTTAAACCAAAGCCGACCAGTATCAACTGCCCGAAAACTGACACGTGCGTAAACGCACGTGCATTTTCCGAACCCTGCCATAAAACCATACGGCCTCTACAACGTTTCGCCCGAACTTGGGAAACTGTCTGTGGGGGACTCTAATGACTCGTCAGTACCCTGGCAGTGGGTTTAACCACAAACCGTCAGCGGCACTAGCTATGCGTAACGGCTGCCCATGGACTGACCTCAAGGGAGGCCGATGAGCCAACTCAAGGGAGGCCGATGAGCGAACTCATCCAGAAACCCTACTGAGCCTAACAGTGACAATGTATATACAGTCCGGTCCGTTCGTCAATGAGTATCGCATATCCGCCTAGGGGGCTAGTAACGTCAGACCCCCAATAGCAGTATAAGTCGTGTCGGAGTGTAGCCCAATAACACCCTGAGATACTACTGGAGTACCTACCAGTAAATCTCCTGCCATGGCCATGGACTATGTGTAATGGCTCTCCTAGACACAGCACGACCTCGCCCCCAATACCGGGAGAGACGAATCCCCTGCCGATCCACTCACGTGCCTCCATATGGCTCGGGACTGTACCCAAAAGCTACCTGTTTGCACGACTCCTTTGAGCCGTGGTAGGATAGAAATCAAAGCACAGTGGGAACTCACACGAGACAAATGACGACCTCAGGTCGATGAACTAACCTGTACACATGTCACCAGGGAACTGCTATCTGATGATAGGTATAGTACTAACTAGCAGATTCCCGGCGAGTCCTGTCCGGTGTACTCATAACCCAATGAGCACCTGTATACATCTTAGGTGATCCAACTGACACCAGTGGCTTGTGAGACCGGCCACCGCCCCTCGTCGGGGTCTCGACTGTATACACTAGTCTACTCCGGAGTATCGATGCCCTGTCTCGAAACTCCCACGACTAGGGACCACAATTAAGGATATGCATATAAACTACCCAACTCTCACGTATATGATCGCCATCATACTGTTGGTAGTAAAGCAAGATCCTAAGGGCTCTATCAAAGTGTAACATGCAATCAGTCACCTGAACATGTACACGACTGATAAAGGCAAACCAGATAGCATACTATCATCTCGAGTAAGACTGTCCTACCGGTATAGGTCCTCCGCAATCATTGCAATCACGTACCTGCGATCCAATAATTGACTATAAGGGCACTATCTCCAACAATCTCCCACTTGCACTCAAGGCTAATATTGCGATGTCGACTACTCACAGCCCGTGTGAAACCGAACATCCAACTCCTCTACTAATCAGTTTCACAAAGCCCGTTTGTAAAACTATTGTGTTCGAGAAATAGCCTCAGTGAGTGGATCCGCCTAGATGTTTCTTTCTATATCTCTCTAAAACTCAAGTTCGCGGAGAAAGCCATCTCCCGAATCGAGTAATACCTGTCTTAAAATATGTCTGGATATCTGATGGGACCTAGTTCATAAATGAACTCCAAATCTAAACTTCTTAGACTGTACCGATCACTGAACCTAATCAGTATCCGGCACCATGCCACCCACAGTATCCTCTTGGACCACCTGTCCATACTACTGTCCCTCTTCGTCAGAGGGAAAAACTATAACTCTGACAATCACTCTGTCATCCATGTCACCTTTGAAGCCTGGAATGATAATCGTCTCCCGAAGGAGGCTGCCGTCATCAAATCCGTAGAACATGTACTTATGTTCTAAAACTGCTTCCTTATGTCTCTCCAGGATTGGATTAATATAAACTTATTGCATCTAGTGCAAAAACAACATCTGGTGTGGTACTTGACATCTCATGATTGACTCAATTGCCTAAGCAAGTGATCTGCCAATCATGCACTTCCCTCTCCCCTTTAGTCTATATGACACCTTTAGAGAGGGTGACTCCATCACTTGCAGGTACACTACCATGCTAGGAGTCAACTATTCTAAAAACCATTAGAATATCTGTCAAAGTACCCACATTGGGAAACTACCCAAATCTAGATCTAAAACCATAGATCTAGAAACCAGAATGTCAAATATTATATCCATATCCTGTCTGGAGAAACAACTGTGTGACGACCACAGTACAACCGATCGTAGTATAGGAATTTTACTTCCCACTCTGTGTATGTCATCCAGATACCATGACATCACACCCTACTACCTTCTTAACAGATCCATCCCCTATTCTGATTGAAGTCAAACCCATGACTATCACATCAAAATTAGATGATCTATCTCCGCTATAACTGATCTAGTCTATAAATAGACATAAGCTACTTGCCCACCATGCTTCCGCTGCTCCCACTGACTACGACAACCCTCCTACCGGGTCTCATAACCTGGAACAACGGTAGTGTCAAGTCTGGGTAGATAAGAACCTCCCTTTCACCGTCCTTGAGGCTACCGAAGCACCTCTCGGGTGTCTGAGGTTACCCACCATATCTGCGGAGTGGCTATTGGAATGTCAAACCTGATTGAATATATAGGTTCTATTAAATTTTCCGTAATCGTTCGCGGTTCTGGAATCACTTCCAGTTCTACCATACTCCCAATACTGTTTTCTGAAAAAATCCATTTTACTAAAACTGTGGCGAGTCAAGAACAATATCACTATTGATCTTCCAAATGGTAGAATATCAACCTTCGTCATAGCCAGGGTCAACCCACAAACAGCCATTACAGAAACGTGCCCTGAGTTATCCAGTGTCTGGTTTTAAGCATAAGCTGGACAACTCCCCGTACCTTAACATCTTTTAAGGTACGATCCATTCTATATCCAATACAGAAACTTTGGCACTTATTTAATTGGAACCATATTCAAATCATGCAGCTGTCTCCAGTGCATATCACTTTAATGGAAAGAGGCTAATCAGCATTACTCAACTTAGGAATCCATCCAATTATAAGTAACCTGAAAGAGAAACACGTTTCTCAAAACCATTACTATCATCTGAATACCAATCACAAGAATCTACATCTTCTATCTCTTTGAAGAATCCCGATACTTGTGACACCTGGTTCTCTACTTTATTCTTATACCCACAACTTCTCAAAATTTAAACTTTGTATTTCTACGAAACACTTGTCCAAATACTAGAGAAGTTATAAGTAAACAGAACATAGTAAGAGGACCTACCCCTTTGTCCTGATGGACACTGGACAACATACAATACTCTGTATAAGTCCGCTGAGTTAAACAACTCAAAAACTGTGCGTCGTAGGTTGAAAACTATACCCTGGCGATTTCCTCAAATATCACCAATTACAACGAATTCCGATATAATGAGGATAATCACCTAATTCCCAATAACTTACTCCCACTCATCATCTGTAAAACCATACAGATATGAGAATGAAACCTGGTAAATACATACCCTTGGAGTAAGTGTCTAATCGGGAAAACAGTTTTTCTTTAACAATGCACTGAAACATGAAAATATTTCGTAGGGGTATCCTGGTATTCATAGCAATGCCTCTTCCATAATCCAATTCATGACTTCAACCGTATATTTTATTGCCATCTCTCCAAATCCTTTTATTTGTCTTTAGTCGTTACCTTCTGTACACCATCGTTAGGCTAAATGGTTTTCTTCCTTCCCTACCGTTCGGCACCAGCCTATGGTTTGGAAGAAGACTATCCAGTAAGCATAATAGGTGTACCCTCCTAAACCAAGGAGTACTCGCATCTCGAGAGAAGGTGATGATAAAAGACAACTGAATAATACCTTATTCTTTTAAAAGTGAAATAGGAGTGGCGATGAAGTACGCGGTTTGGTCGTGAATGATAACAGTCGCAATTTACTTTGCCCTCTTTCTAATCGCTTTATTTTGTCTTTACATATTACCTTCTGTACACCCTACTTAGGCTAATTGGTTTTCTTTATTCCCTACCTTTCGGCACCTGCCTATGGTTTGGAAGAAAACTATCCAGTAAGCGTAATAGGTGTACTCTCCTAAACCAAGGAGTACTCGCAACCTGAGAGAAGGTGATAATAAAAGACAACTGAATAAACCAATTCTCTTTCTCCTGAACCTGGATCCATCCTCGAAGAAGTCCCTTCGAGTTCGTATATAACCATACGATGGATCTATCCAATGGAAGTGGATGTCCGTAGTAATACGGGTGTTCTGAGAAATTCAAAGGGTAGAAGAAAGAGTGGCAATGACTTATGCAACATAGACAATCCAAAAGCCAGTATTTTAAGAAGGTTCGGTCAAGTTGGTCACTGAGTCATAGTCTAGGGTCGGTCAAAGGTCGCTGCCAAAGAGAGAGAGAAAGGAAACACTCTGCGTGCACTCTAACCTAGATCAGAATGGTCATAACTTTATCTAATCCGGAAACCTCCCACTGTCCTGTCAAATTCTCCTCCAAACATGAAAGAAGAATCAATCGGGATCACCCGAAGAGTAAACCAACTCATCAGTGAGAATCGGGATCCAACTCTCATCGCATGATAACGTGATGGAATGCATCCACGTTACTCATACTCCAGAAGGTATGCGCATACTTGGCAAGTTTCAGTTTCTTTAGAAACTCCCGATCTGATTTTTACCCCATGCTCTTATGACCTTGGCGTATGTCAACAAATCATAAGTCACATGTCAAGTTCTACCCGTCATTATCTTGTTAATTTGAACCCACCCGTACATACCCTTGACGTATGCCAACAAGGTAATACGACTGTCCCAAACCAACTCATCTATCTATGCAACAAATGAATACCCAGCAGCTACCAAACACTATGCCTTGACGTATGTCAACAAACATAGCTTGAATACTACTGACCATCCATAAGAAACGACGGAGGGCTACGGCTGGTTTTTGGCGAAAAACCTTTAACGCGGTGAACTTGATATCGCTGAAGGAACCTGATAGCTTTTTTAAAATATAGTGGCGAAAACCTTTTGCTAAAGAGGTCACTCCCGGTAAAGGGATCTCGGCTCTTTCCTCGTGGAATGAGGTGCAGGATATTCCACTGAATACCGCTATGCAAAGCAACATGTAATCGACTATAGTGAAGTTATTACCCTGACGCAAACTTCTGCCCAAGGGGTCAGTCCCGGTGAAAGGATATCGGCCCTTGCCCCGTCGAATGAGGTGCAGGATATTCCACTGAATACCGCTATGCAAAACAAAAGGAAACGTCTTTGCAATAACACTTTTTAAATTTGTTCCAACAACTATAAACAGGTTTGTTTAACTTTTTGCATTGATCAGAATCAACGCAGTCCCATCAATCAATCACACCAGAAAAGAACGAAAATAAAATGTACGTATATGCCATCCACATTCGTCACTGGGTCCCGTCATCACCCGTTAGGTTACTTAACTAACGACAGAGCGGGGACTGGACTAGCGCGGGTGTAAAACATATACAACATCTAATAGTATATAAACCAATATACATAATCACTCCAGGCGTGATAATATGCAACATTACAAAAAAGTAATAAGCATCACAGAACAATACAGATATCTGGGATCCCCGGGTTTCACAGAGCCGCTGCTGAAACCCGACGTTCCCCTGTCGTGTGGATAGCATGTGCAATGAAACCTAGACCCCTACGGGTGCGGAAAGTTACCCGCCAAAACGTGAAGCGAGGTAGTCCCCACAGCATAGTGAATGGAACACCCGGCACTTCACGGAATCCGGTAATCTTGGGCACCCCTCCTTGGGTCAACCTGTACCCCCTACGAGTGCGGCGAATAGTCTGCCAATTTTAGAGTGGGGCCCCTCTGCCTCTCAAAGCCATGAGATGCGGACCCGTTGCCCTCCAGAACCCGGCTATCCGTGCACTCCGTCTCGGGGCAAAACCTAGTACAGTAATGAAAAATAGTACAACAGGTACATCGACCGCAACCTGGTCGTGCCCCAAAATAATATTATACAACAGGCAGTGACGGCAGTCCATAAGTTGGACGCTCGCCCAGCAATATCAAATGTACAAATAAACTCAAACTGTACTACCATTGCATACTGCTATCCACCACGACAAATCCGCAACATCACAGCACAACACAGAACATCAACGCGAATGTCACGTTCGCAAACCCGTCTAAAAGAACTATAGCAATCGGACGCGGTTTACCGATCAAATGACATTCCCGGTCGGAGATATAATGTAAGCACTGTAAACTAACATGTTTAAATTTCGATCGACAAAATATCATAAAGTGGGCCCCACGAACATCTGTAGAACAGTAACAAAATCTGGGCCCAAAATATATATACCAAAAACCACAATTTCCAGAGGGGAACACACTGTGCAAATTTGGGGGCATGATCGCCCAGAACGGCCGCGGATGCGCGGCCAAACCATGGGTTAGGCCGCGTTTCCGCGGCTGTCTTGTCGACCCATGTGCTCAAATTTGTACGTCGTTCTTAAAAAGCCCTGCACAGTTTTCTGAGATGTGTGAAATATTTTTAGGACACCGTTTAAAATCAACAGAAACTGTCAAGCAAGAAAAATGCGATTTTTGATTTTCGGTTCGATCGATGTTTTAAACGCGTTAGCACAAGTTAGTATAGCAAAATGGTGAGGCTCTGATACCACTGTAAGTCTACGCTAGCGCCCCGGCCGTCTACAGACGCCAAATGCGGAACAAAAACTTTTTAACTGGCGCTATCGTATACTTTAACCCGGATCTTCCATTATTGCTAAACTAACAAACTGTAAAGAGTGTAGAAAGGTTATACCGAACGATCCGAGTCCTTCGTTCTTTAACCATCATCCCACGCTCCGTTGCGGCTGCTCTGATCTCGTCGATCTCCGATCTGCTCGTCCAGGTGGCACCACATCACTGATTCTTTAAACGGGCTCCCGCCTCTGACTCGAGGCAACTCGGTCGTCAAGTTTGCTAGAAGAGACGACCAAGAATGATGTAGAGAATGAGTAGATGACTTTGTCTCGTTCCGTCCAAAGCTATGGACGAACGGTTAATGAAGTTGCCGTGGGAATCGGGTGTTGGAATGAAATGAGCTGTGAAATTCCATACACCCCAAATGCTATCATAATCTTTTCACAAATGAAAACATCAAGTGAGAGAGAGAGGAGGGGGGGCCGGCCACTTATAGAAGTGGAGGGAGGTGAGTGTAGGAGGAGGGGGAGGTAACCATAAGAGGATGAAGCTTATCTTGAAGAAAAGATCAAGAACAAATATCTTTAAGTAAACAAAACTCATTAATGAAATGAATGACTCACTAAACCTAGTCATCCATTCATTAATGCAACCAATGAAAACACAACACCAAATAGCCAAGTCATCACCTTCTAGAACCTTCTAGAAGCATGACTCACCCTCATCCAAGAAAAGATAAATCCGTCTTTAACCGAATGTTAAAAGACGGCTGATAGAAAACTGGAAACTGGCAACTTCCAAAAGTGATCCTGAAACGACTTTCAGGATAACCCCGAAACTGTATAAATATACCCGCATTTGTATTACGACCGAATACAAATGCAACTGAGACAAAGATATTATATCTACTCAATATAATACTCGGATCCGGCTTAAACCAAAGCCGACCAGTATCAACTGCCCGAAAACTGACATGTGCGTAAACGCACGTGCATTTTCCGAACCCTGCCATAAAACCATACGGCCTCTACAACGTTTCGCCCAAACTTGGGAAACTGTCTGTGGGGGACTCTAATGACTCGTCAGTACTCTGGCAGTGGGTTTAACCATAAACCGTCAGCGGCACTAGCTATGCGTAACGGCTGCCCATGGACTGACCTCAAGGGAGGCCGATGAGCCAACTCAAGGGAGGCCGATGAGCGAACTCATCCAGAAACCCTACTGAGCCTAACAGTGACAATGTATATACAGTCCGGTCCGTTCGTCAATGAGTATCGCATATCCGCCTAGGGGGCTAGTAACGTCAGACCCCCAATAGCAGTATAAGTCGTGTCGGAGTGTAGCCCAATAACACCATGAGATACTACTGGAGTACCTACCAGTAAATCTCCTGCCATGGCCATGGACTATGTGTAATGGCTCTCCAAGACACAGCACGACCTCGCCCCCAATACCGGGAGAGACGAATCCCCTGCCGATCCGCTCACGTGCCTCCATATGGCTCGGGACTGTACCCAAAAGCTACCTGTTTGCACGACTCCTTTGAGCCGTGGTAGGGTAGAAATCAAAGCACAGTGGGAACTCACACGAGACAAATGACGACCTCAGGTCGATGAACTAACCTGTACACATGTCACCAGGGAACTGCTATCTGACGATAGGTATAGTACTAACTAGCAGATTCCCGGCGAGTCCTGTCCGGTGTAATCATAACCCAATGAGCACCTGTATACATCTTAGGTGATCCAACTGACACCAGTGGCTTATGAGACCGGCCACCGCCCCTCGTCGGGGTCTTGACTGTATACACTAGTCTACTCCGGAGTATCGATGCCCTGTCTCGAAACTCCCACGACTGTTAGTTGTATGTATGCCCTAGAGGCCAGTATTGTACAGATTATGTATATTATTGGATGCTTGGACATATATAGAGAAGACTTTCTTGCTCGACATGATAGTATGCTATCTGGTTGCCATTTATCTTAACATGTACACTAGTCTCTTTATACTGTCTTATAGTTACATGTTGGTAAAGCCCTTAGGATTTGTACTTGACTACCTAGACTATGATGCAGATCATACTAGTGGGGACATGGTAGTCCATAAGTACATCCTTCAAGGTCCCTAGTCGTGGGTGTATCGAGACGGGGCATCGATATACCAGAGTAGACTAGCGTATACGCTTCTCGACCCATGTGATGGGCGATGGATGATCCCATATCCATTGGTGTTTGACATCAGAGATGGTATACGGGTGCTCAGTGTAAACTGGGTACACTGGACGGACTCGCCGAGAACTCCCATATGGTATTATACCTCACGTCAGATGGCAGTTCTCAGGTGACACTTGTACAGGTTAGTCTGTAGACCCGAGATCGTCATAGAGTCTTATGTGATTCCCACTGTGCTTTGATCTCCACCTTACCACGTCCATGAGGGCGTGCAAAACGGTGGTCTTTGGGTACAGTCCCGAGTCACATGGAGGCAATGAGCGATAGGAGGGGTTTCGTCTCTCCCGGTATTGGGAGTTGATGTTGCGCAGTGCTCGATTGGCCGTAACAGGGAAGTCCCTGGCCAGGGCTGATCAGAGATTTGCTGGTAAGTGTTACCAGTAGTTTCTCGACCCGTTACGAGCCTCACATCAGCACGACTTATTGGGTTATTGGGGTCTGACGTATACCACCCCTAGACCTGATATGCGACGTATCAGACGAAGAGACTTGACTGTATGGTAAGTGTTACTGGTCGGATTCGCAGGAGTGTGAGCGGGCTAGCTCGTCGATCTTCTGATCGCTCAATACCCGGGTGGCCGTTACGTTTAGCAGACCGCTTGCGGCTTGTGGGTGCTTGATATGATCATCATCTGCTACCGGCGTATTGACGAGTCTTTAGAGTCCTACACAGAGGTTTCCTGGCTCAAGCGAAACGAAATAGGAGCGCATATGAGATGTGTGCAGGACCGAGAATAATGCGTGTATGTGATACCGCATTTCATTCTCGCGATATATGTTTCGAATGGTTATATTCGATATGACCTAGTTATCGAATCATTGATTCGATAAATCGATGCATTGAATACTAGTCGGTTATGTGCGACATGACCGGATCATTGAATCAAGTGTTGATTTAATGATTTAATGTATAATTATATATTTGATATATTACTTTGCATTAACTAGTATTGGTTCACTTTAAACGGATTTTTCTCACTTGGATTGCACATTGTATATGTGATATACTTTTGTGCACTTTTTGTATCATGTTTGATGATACTTGATCATTGTTAAGTGTATAGAATTAATCCATGGTTAATATGATAATTAGGGTTTTGCATTTCCATTTATTTATTTATTTATTTATTTATTTATTTGAAATATGTTATGATAAGAATGGTGGCTAAGTTTGTTTTATATTGAAGCTTCATGAAGCTTTGACTTTGCTAACCATCCTTATCTTCATGCTTAACCCTAACCCATCAAAGTGACCATGGTTAATTCTCTACACTTAACCCTAATTCAAGTTATGATAAGTATTTGATTTATATTTATTTTTATGATAACACTTATCATAATCTTTTCTTGAGCTCATCTTCTTCTTCTTCTTCAAGCTTGCTACTCCAATGGCAACTTGAGCTTTAGTGAGTTAAATCCAAATCTAAAGTGAACCCACCTCCTATTTCTTCACCCTCTACCTCTTGCCAAGTTGTTTTGGGTGTTTACTTCACAAGTTTCACAAGTTTGTGAAGTCGGAGCTTGAGTTTGTGCAACCTCGACGTAGATCGTCTTTGACACAAGGCCGACGACCTATTCCGCTTGCTTTCCCGATGAAGCCGATGATCGAGTCGAGAATTCATGATGGACAGCGAGGACATGACGTTGCGGAGCCGTGGAGGCGGAAATCCGGATCTACAAAGGTTGTATATCCGTATCTTAGTAGTTAACTGTTAACTAGTTATCTATTTCGCCTAAACATCTAGTTGAAGATCCGTAGTCTAGGGTTTCTCGGCACAAAAAATTTAAAATTGGCATGTTCGATGCCTTGTGAGACCTTACTAGAGTGCCTAGGAACCTTTCAACGACTAGGGACCACAATTAAGGATATGCATATAAACTACCCAACTCTCATGTATATGATCGCCATCATACTGTTGGTAGTAAAGCAAGATCCTAAGGGCTCTATCAAAGTGTAACATGCAATCAGTCACCTGAACATGTACACTACTGATAAAGGCAAACCAGATAGCATACTATCATCTCGAGTAAGACTGTCCTACCGGTATAGGTCCTCCGCAATCATTGCAATCACGTACCTGCGATCCAATAATTGACTATGAGGGCACTATCTCCAACAGACCTGTAGCTCGACCTCTCAAGACTGACTCCCACCATGTCTGCGCGAGACCCTCTAGTCGGAAACTCGCAAGCTCTACCCATCGATCATCCGAACATCTCAGCGAACGGCAGATCCTGGCTAAACTGTCAAGGAACGTCTGTGGGTCCTCCGCTGCCTCGGTGCCGGTGAATACTGGAGGTCTCAGCCTCATGAAATCCTGTAGTGAAACCGGGATGGTCACGGTGGTAGTAGTAGGAGCAGGTATCATGGTCGTCTGTGATGTAGTAGGTACGTCATCCGGTCTCGGTGTACGACTGGCTGCAACTAGGGATCCTACCATCTGACGTAGCTCCTGCATGCCTCCCATCATCTGTCGCAACTCCTCCATACCAGTCTCGAGCCTATCCATACGGCCTGGGGAAGGTGGATCGGTCTGTCCCTGCGGCGTAGGCATACCACCCTGCTCAGTCCTAGTCTCGGACGAGCCAGCTCGAATCTCGTCTCTAGCGGCAGCCCTCTGTGCCCTCGTAGCCTTCGGCGGCATAGTGGCTGTTACAGGAAAACGGATAATAAGAACAGTGCAATAGAATCATAGGATACACGGAATTGAAGAAGAAATTTCAAGCAAGTATCCTAAAGTCACTTAGGCGGAGTACCGTATCGCAAGTATGCCGCGGACATACATACGCTACGTTACCCTACTTAAGTCACTTACTCCATCTACCAAGGGTCATCCTACACTCAAAAAGGTAAAACCTATCGCTCTGATACCAACTTTGTCACGACCCGCAGGGTACGGACTGGCACTTAAGTTACGAAACGTCTCAAGACGTCCGTAAAATAAGTAAGCCAAAGCCCAGAAACCAAAACCAAATAAGCAAAAGAATGAAGGAAAACCAATCCATTGAAAGCTAGTTTATCAAATAAGTCATATAAAAACCTTTTTTAAAAACAATACAAATTTTTCCGAAAATTTCGGCAGAGTCTCCTTTGTAAATACTGGCCCCCAAAATGGGTACAACAAGAATATATATGAATCCAACAAAATAGGGCATCCCCAAGCGGGAGCTAGCTCTTCGCCACAAGGCGGTCACAAATCCCACGCAATATAAAACGACAACATGCAAAATAATCATAATGAAGCATAAGAAAAACAGTATGTCGACTCAAGCCATGAACTATAAAAAAAACTAGATTAGAATTTAGCACAAAATTAACACTTCAAGGTTCTAATTTAGCATACATTAAACTACAATTTAACCAAAGATTGAAATTATACCTCACAATTCCAAACCCTAGGTTGCTCTAGCCTCCCAAGATGCCATCTTTCTCCTTATTTTAAACTAATAGGGGTGTGAGAAGAGGTAGAATAAGGATTTGGGTTGAATTTGTGAAGGATTTGTGGATTTTGAGATGAAATTAAAGCAAAAGAGATGGAGAAATGGGGGAATTTTTTTTGGGCTGTTGCTGCTGTGGTTTCGGCAGTGGGAGGAGTGGGGAAAGGTATGGGGAGTTGTGGAAATTTACACAAAGTCAAAAGCCAACTATCTCACTTACAACCCATACCTTAATTAATATATTTTAATCAAACATAAGGTTTCCATACAAGAAATGGAGACAAAATGAGGGGGGAAAATTCATGGCTGCTGAAATGGGTGGTAGGGCCGGCCAAAACAAGAGGGGTGAGGTTGTGAGTGTTTGCACAAAAAAAATTCTATGCAAAAAGAACCCTCAAGTTACAAAAATTGCAAGTTTTAGCTTAATTTCAATAAATTTCGTTTTCTATAATAAAAATTAGTTAAAAATCAAAATAAAATACTAAAAATTTATATTACAACTAGATTTTAATTAACAAGATTTTAAAGCTTAAATTTAGCCCATTTAAATTTGTATTTATCGCTAATTTAATGTATTTTCTTACCGGCTTAAAATAATATTAAAAAATTGAAAAATAGGGAAAATTTTTTAAATGCCCAAAATTTAATAAGTAACTCATTAGCTACTAAAAACAAGCAATTACCTATCCATTTTAAGTATAATTAGCCCTAAACTGCAAAATAACAAAAAAGACGGTTTTCGGAAAAATACCGAATTTTCACCGATTTCCAGGAAAACACCAAAACGACTTTTCAAGACGCTACATGATGGGCGATGGATGATCCCATATCCATCGGTGTTTGACATCAAGGATGGTGTACGGGTGCTCAGTAGAGACTGGGTACACTGGACGGACTCGCCGAGAACTCCCAGATGGTATTATACCTCACGTCAGATGGCAGTTCTCAGGTGACACTGGTACAGACTAGTCTGTTGACCCGAGATCGTCATAAAGTCTTGTGTGATTCCCACTGTGCTTTGATTTCCATCATACCACGTCCAAGAGGGCGTGCAAAAAGGTGCCTTTTAGGTACAGTCCCGAATCACATGAAGGCAATGAGCGATAGGAGGGGATTCGTCTCTCCCGGTATAGGGAGTTGATGTTGTGCTGTGTTCGATTGGCTATAACTAGAAATCCCTGGCCAGGGTTGCTGAGATTTACTGGTAAGTGTTATCAGTAGTTTCTCAAACTGTTATAGACCTCAAATCGACACGACTTATCAAGCTACTGGGGTCTGACGTTTACCACCCCTAGGCGAGATATGCAACATATCAGACTACGAGACCGGTCTGTACGGGAGTGTTACTGATTGGATTCACAGGAGAATGTACAGGCTTTCTTGTTGATCTTCTGAGCACTCAATACCTGGGTAGCTGTTACGTTTAGCTGACCGCTTGCAGCTTGTGGGTGTTTGATATGATCATCACCTACTGCCGGAGTATTGACGATTCTTTAGAGTCCTACACAGAGGTTTCTTGGCTCAGGCAAAATGGAGTAGGAGCACATATGTGATATGTGCGGGACCGAGGATAATGCGGTATGTGATACCGTATTGGATTCTCGCGATATGAGATATCGGCCGCGTATATGTGATATAGCCGGGTCATCGTATTAGTCGGTTATATGCGATATAGCCGGATTGTCGGATCAAGTGTTGATTCGATAATTTAATGTATAATAATATATATGATATATTAAATTACATTAACTAATATTAGCTCACTAAAAGATTCTTTTTCTCACTCGGGTAATACATTGATATATATGCGATATATATTAAATGTATTATTTTATTTTGTTACAATAAATATTATATATGTGATATATAATATTGTAACATGATATGATTACTAATGCAACATGTTTAGTGGAGTTTAAACATGGTTAGGGTTTGGATTAGGGTTAAGACTTCTAGTAGCTTCTAGAAGCTTTTCTTTTGTCATGGAAATGATATTATGCTTGATATTTTCAAGTGACTCACCTTTAACCCAACCCAAACCATAGCCCTAATTAAATCTCTACAAGGGTTTAGTTGACCATGGTTGCATTATTCATCATTATTATCTTTGCATTATTCATCACAAAAGAAAAATGATTTATTCTTCTTCTTCTTCCCTCTTCTTTTCATGGAAAAAGCTTTCTAGCTTTTTCTAAGTGATGATTATGTGTGAGAAAAAGATTATAAATGAGAGAAAAAATCCTACTTCATCATCCTCATCTATCCTTGCCCTTTAGATGAGAGTGTTCACTACATTTAGTGAGTGTTAGCTTGTGTTAATGAAACTTCAACGTAGATCATCTATGTTATCGAAGATCGGAAGCAAGACTGCATCTTTCTCTTCATGAAGCCTCTCGAGAGTCCGGAACACGATGATCGCAGCGAAGGGACCTCAACACGGAGCTTAAGAAGTGAAGGACCGGATCTACAAAGGTTGTAATTCCTCTCACTTAGTGTTAAAGAGTTTAACATGCTTGTTTTCGCATAAACTCTAGTTTAAAGATCCGACTTTGGGTTGTTCGGCATGGCTAAAATTATAATCGGGTATGGTTGATGCCTCGTAGACCCTTGTGGCAGTGCCTGGAAGACCTACAGTGGAGTCGTTGGACCAGGTTTCTACCGTGCGAGAGTTTCCCGATGTCTTTCCCGATGAGTTACCTGGGTTGCCGCCAGAGCGCGATATTGAGTTCTGTATTGATCTGATTCCTGGCACGGAGCCTATTTCTATACCGCCTTATCGGATGGCTCCGGCAGAGCTTAGAGAGCTTAAAGATCAATTGCAGGAGTTGCTTGATTTGGGACTTGTGCGTCCGAGTGTTTCTCCGTGGGGAGCTCCTGTTCTGTTCGTCAAGAAGAAGGACGGCAGTTTGAGGTTATGTGTGGATTATCGTCAGTTGAACCGAGTTACGGTGCGAAACAGGTATCCTTTACCCCGCATTGACGATTTATTTGATGAGCTCCAGGGTGCGAAACAATTTTCAACGATTGATTTACGTTCGGGTTATCATTAGTTGCGAGTTCGGAATGATGACATTTCGAAGACTGCTTTTCGTACGCGCTATGGGCATTATGAGTTTTTGGTGATGTCGTTCGGACTCACCAATGCGCCAGCAGCGTTCATGGATCTGATGAACCGGATTTTCAGGCCGTTCCTCGATCAGTTTATGTTGGGTTCCAAGGCACTCTTGTGAGGGTTCATAAGGCATCAAACATACCCGAATAAAAATTTAGACGTGCCGAACAACCCAAAGCCAGGATCTTTGCTAGATTATTAGGGTTTAACATGCAAGAAAACATCTTTACTACTAAGTGTGAGGGATTACAACCTTTGTAGTCCGCTCCTTCACTTCATAAGCTCCGAGTAGAAGTCCCTTCGCCGTGATCCACGATCTCCCGGACTAAAGAGAGGCTCCACGACTCGAACGATCCATGCTAACTTGTAGTGTTCCGCTTCTCCGATGATCTACGTCGAAGTTGCTATAACTCAAGCTCTCTCACTCTAAAGAGGTGAACACCCTAATCTAATGGGCTAGATTAGATGAGGATGATGGAGTAGTATTTATGCTATCTTTTTATATCAAATTCTCACATGAATACATCACAAAAGGAAAATCTAGTGAGCTTTCTCAAAGCTTAAGAGAGAAGAAGATGATGAATCAAAGAGATAATCCTTTTGTGATGAATAGTAGATAAGAATATATGATTGATCATGGAACCATAGTCAAGGATGACAAGGTTAACCTTTGTAGAGAATAAACTAGGGCTAGGGTATGGTCAAGTTAAAGAATGAGTCATAAGATAATATCAACCAGAATATCTTACACTTGACAAAAAGGAAAGCTTCTAGATGGTGCAAGAAGGAGCTAAGCCTAATCAAACCCTAACCTTGCTTAATCTCCACTAATCAAGTTCCATTATTAATCATATCATGTCACAATAATATATATCACATATATATTATATATTTGCAACAAAAGAAAATAATACAATTTACATATATCGTATATATATCAATGTATTATCCGGTGAGAAAATGAAATAATAAAGCAAGCCAATATTAGATAATGTAATACAATATATCATATATATTATTATACATTAAATCATCGAATCAACACTTGATCCGACAATCCGGCTATATCGAATATAACCGACTAATATATCATGTACCGATTCATCGAATCAACACTTAATCCGATGACCCGGTTCATATCTAAATATCGCGAGAATATAATACGGTATCTCATATCGCATTATCCTCGGTCCTACACATATCACATATGTGCCTCTACTCCGTTTTGCCTGAGCCAAGAAACCTCTGTGTAGGACTCTAAAGAATCGTCAAAACGCCGGTAGCAGGTGATGATCATATCAAACACCCACAAGCTGTAAGCGGTCAGCTAAACGTAACAGTCACCCAGGTATTGAGCGATCAAAAGATCAACAAGCTAGCATGTACGTTCTCCTGTGAATCTAATCAGTAACACTCCCGTACAGTCCGGTCTGTTCGTCTGATATGTCGCATATCTAGTCTAGGGGTCGGTTACTGGTATACGTCAAACCCCAGTAACCGATAAGTCGTGTCGATGTGAGGCTCATAACAGGTCGAGAAACTACTGATAACACTTACCAGTAAATCTCTATATCAGCCCTGGCCAGGGACTTCCAGTTATAGCCAATCGAACACAGCACAACATCAACTCCCTATACCGGGAGAGACGAATCCCCTCCTATCGCTCATTGCCTCCATGTGATTCGGGACTGTACCCAAAAGTCACCGTTTTGCACGTCCTCTTGGATGTGGTAAGGTGGAAATCAAAGCACAGTGGGAATCATACAAGACTCTATGACGATCTCGGGTCTACAGACTACCATGTACTAGTGTCACCGGAGAACCGCCATCTGACGTGTGGTATATCACCATCTGGGAGTTCTCGACGAGTCCGTCCAGTGTACCCAGTCTCCACTGAGCACCCGTACACCATCTTTGATGTTAAACACCGATGGATATGGGATCATCCATTGCCCATCATATGGGTCAAGATGCGTATACGCTAGTTTACTCTGGTGTATCGATGCCCTGTCTTGATATACCCTCGACTAGGAACAGTTATAGGATGTACTCATCGACTACCGTGGCCCTACTAGTATGATCTCATCACAGTCCCAGTAGTCGAGTACAGATCCTAAGGGCTTTATCAACATGTGAGAGAAAAACAGTAAACCAATACTAGTCAACATGTTAAGATAAAGGAAAACCAAATAGCATACTATCATGACGAGCAAGAAAGTCCTCTCTATATATATCCAAGCATCCATTATAATATACATCATATGTACAACAATGGCCTCTAGGGCATATACATAACTAACAATCTCCCACTTGCACTAAGGCCAGCTGTTGTAGTATCTCATACCTAGCATCCCGAATAATCTCTCAAACTGTATCTGGGGAATGGCCTTCGTGAGTGGATCCGCAGTGTTGTCCTTCGTATCTACTCTCCTGACCTCGATCTCCCGGCGATCAACTATCTCCCTGATCAGGTGATACCACCTCAGAATATGTCTGGACTTCTGTTGGCATTCGTCAAGGTCATAGCACGTTAGGGGTAAAAGCATTATCGGGAATTTCAAGTGTTGAAATTTGCAATGAGATTGCATACCTCCTATGAGATAGTTGGATCCCGATACCCACTGCAACTAAGAGTTACTCCTGGGAGAGTTTTACACAGGACAATTAGCCGATCAAGTAGGTGTCTAGAAAAGTGTTAACGGGGTTACGCCTCTGGGAAAACGAGGTTTACTTTAATTTGGTCCGTGCAAAAGCATTATAGTGTTTATTGATGACATACTGGTCTACTCTAGGAGTCGTGAGGAGCATGAGCAGCACTTGAGGATTGCTTTGCAGATATTGAGAGAGCACCAGCTGTATGCTAAATTCTCAAAGTGCGCATTTTGGCTTGATAGAGTTGACTTCCTGGGTCATGTGGTGACTGGTGATGGTATTCTTGTGGACCCGAAAAAGATCGAGGCTGTACAGCTTTGGCCCAGACCTGTATCGGTGACTGAGGTCCGCAGCTTTTTGGGCTTAGCTGGTTATTATCGTCGTTTTGTGCAGGATTTCTCGAGTATCGCTGCACCTCTGACTGGACTGACCCGGAAGGGAGTTCCTTTTCTTTGGACTGATGCATGCGAGCAGAGTTTTCAGCAGTTGAAGACTCGGTTGACGACAACACCAGTTCTTTCTTTACCTTCTGGATCGGGTGGCTATGTTGTTTTTTGTGATGCTTCTCGAGTAGGGCTCGGTTGTGTTTTGATGCAGCATGATAGGGTGATTGCATATGCTTCTAGGCAGCTGAAGAAGCACGAGCGGAATTACCCCACTCACTATCTTGAGATGGTCGCGGTTGTCTTTGCATTAAAGATTTGGAGACACTACTTGTACGGAGAGTCGTGTCAGATCTTCACGGATCACAAGAGTTTAAAGTATATATTCCAGCATCGGGATCTGAACCTGAGACAGCGTCGATGGATGGAGCTAGTAAAGGATTATGATTATGAGATCCTTTATCACCCGGGCAAGGCGAATGTGGTAGCTGATACTTTGAGTCATAGGCCCGGGGTAGCTTGTCCCAGTTGAGCGCAGTTCAGCATCAATCGTCTGCAGATTGGCAGCTCTTGTGTGATAGTAGAGTGCAGTTCGAGTTTTCTTCCACTGGGGGACAGTTTGCCCATGTCCGCGCCCGTCCACAGTTATTTTATCGTATCCGTGAGGTACAACCAAGTGATGCCCGTTTGTCCGAGATTCTTGAGCTTGTTCGACAGGGTACAGTTTCGGAGTTCATGATTGATGACCGGGGTGTGCTACGATGCGGGACTCGCTTGTGTGTACCAGATGTTGATGGGTTGAGACGCGAGATCCTAGAGCAGGCACATCAGTCGGCTTTTAGCGTTCATCCAGGTTCCACAAAGATGTACCGTGATTTGAGAGACTTTTACTGGTGGGAAGGGATGAAACGCGATATTTCGGACTTCGTTTCGAGGTGCCTGACTTGTCGGCAAGTCAAGGCTGAGTATCAGAGACCGGCAGGAGAGTTGCAGCCTTTACCCATTCCGGAGTGGAAATGGGAGCAGATTTCCATGGACTTCATTATGGGTCTACCCAGGACCAGTAGGGGATATGACTCCATTTGGGTGATTGTTGACCGGTTGACGAAAGCGGCTCACTTCCTTCCAGTGAAGACCACTTTCGGGTATGCTCAGTATGCACAGCTGTATATAGATGAGATTGTGCGTTTGCACGGTGTTCCCACATGCATAGTATCCGACAGAGGCACCCAGTTTACTAGCCGTCTATGGCAGAAGCTTCAGGAAGCTTTGGGTACCCAGTTGAGTTTTAGCACCGCTTTTTATCCGTAGACCGGTGGTCAGTCGGAGCGGACTATTCAGACTCTGGAGGATATGCTCCGTGCATGTGTGCTTGATTTTGGTGGCCGTTGGGATCGTCACTTGCCGTTGATTGAGTTCTCCTACAACAACAGCTTTCAGGAGACTATTCAAATGGCACCTTTTGAGGCTTTATATGGTAGGAATTGTCGATCAACAGTCTGTTGGACCGAGCTTAGTAAGAGTCTGGTTTTAGGACCCCAGCTAGTTCAGGATACTACGGAGAAGATCCAGCTGATTCAGGACAGGATGAGAGCAGCCCAGTGCTGACAGAAGTCTTATGCCGACCGTCGTCATCGCAGACTTGAGTTCACAGTTGGGGATCATGTATTCCTGAGGATTTCTCCGATGAAGGGCGTTATGCGATTTGGGAAGAGGGGGAAGCTCAGTCCCAGATTTGTAGGTCCTTTCGAGATCCTTGAGCGAGTGGGTTCTGTTGCTAATCGTTTGGCGCTCCCGCCCAGTTTTCCGGATGTTCACCCCGTTTTTCATGTGTCGATACTTCGTAGATACTTCGTAGATACCTTCATGATCCTTCTCACATGATTCAGCACGAGACCGTTCAACTTGAGCGCGATCTTTCATTCACCGAGCAGCCGGTAGTTATTTTGGATCGGCAGGTGAAGAAACTTCGGTTAAGGGTCTTGCCGTGTGTGAAGGTTCTATGGCGTAGCCCTACTAGTGAGGAGATCACTTGGGAGGCCGAGAGCGAGATGCGGAAGAAATTCCCTCATCTTTTTGAAGGTACGCTTAGTATGAAATTTTAATTCGGGGACCGAATTTCTATAAGGGGAGAGATTGTAACGTTTTAGAAATCGTTATGAGAATTTGTCCGTTTTAGGGTTAAATTGTTGGTATTTTCCGTTTTGACCCGACTGTGATCAAACGACCATATAGACTTGCCAGCACCTATTTTAGCTAAAATAAAGCTAGTGCGCAAGCTTTTCGGGTATATGGGACGGTTTGGTTCAGATAGAATTTTTCGCAATTTTTAATGTTATTTCAATACGGTATTCACATTTTTGGGAAATTTCTCTTTAAGCGATCTTTTCATCAAATTATTCTTGAGTAACCTAACCCACATGTATCTAGATATTTGTGTGGAGGTTAGGATTATTGGATTAAAGAAAAGAAAAAGAAAAGAGAAGATGCATGCATGTGTGCATGTGTAGTGTGAATGCATTAACTTTGCATTTAATGGGAAATTGCTAGGTAATTCCTCACAAAACTCTCCCTTATCCCCCTTGGCCGAAATCCCTTCCTCCTCTACTGCCCTTGAACTCTTCTCTCTCATTTTTCTTCAATCCTAACTCAAACTTCTCAAATTCTTCAAAACATATCATAAAAATACCAAAAATCCTTGTTCTTGCTTCTTGGATCACTTAGAGCTTGGAGCTTGTGAGCATAGTAGTTAGGTATAATCCCTATACTGTTAAATTAGAGTTTTTATGTTGTTTTGTTCGTTGTTTCTAGCGTAGAACGCTTTTTATATCGATTAGTGCAATATAGGATTTTTAAGTCTTTTTAGAGCTTCTATACTTGCTGTGACCTGGAGTTTTTAGTGTTCGACCAAACAAAATTTTAGAGATGTACTAGTGAACCTGAGACACCACCGGAGACAAGGGGGCCACCCAACCTGCCAGGGCCGGCGACCCCTAAGGCGAGGTCTGGTGACGCCGGTTTAGTAGGTGAGGGTTGGGGTTGGGCTTCTGTGGGTAGTTGTCTGCTGTTGGCTAGGGGTGTTTGGTACTGTTTACTTTTTAGTAAATTGAGTATGCGAAATCTGGGATCGATTACCTATAATCTAGTGTTTTGAGTCCGCATGATACGTTTTGCGACACGAGTCGTGAGCTTGTGTTGCTGCTGTACTCAGTTAGGTTTTGTGGTATCGTGACGCACGTTAGCCACTAGACGTACACTCGCGAGTTAGTTTAGTGTGTTGGTGCGTTTTGAATACGTAGTTTTACGTTATATTGATCGATTCTGAGATGTTCGCATTATTTCATATGTTTGTGAAAATATAGCGTCGCAAGCGGGGACTTCGGACGCTGCGAACAAGGGGAAGCAGGTGGTTAGATTTTCATAGCTGGAGACCATTTGTGAGTAGATTTAACATCTACGGGGAAATCGCCCGTATGGCGTTATGCGTCGGGGCGAATATGATATGTTAGCTGCATGGTATTTGCATATTAGTTACTTTCATATGAATGTCATTGCATAGCACTATCTATAGTACTTGACTCGTACCTTTGATATAACACATTACTGCCGGTTCATGTTGCACGAGCACTAAATTGTATGCTACACTCACACCGTCTGTAATTGCCATGACACACACCACCTACATACGTGATATGGTATGGGATAGGGACAGTTGAGGTAGTAGCCCTTATCCCATTGTGCATATGAGATATTGTTGATACCTACATACGTGATATGGTAGGGGATAAGAATGATTGGAGTAGTAACTCTTATTCCATTGTGCATATGAAATATTGTGGGCACATACTTACGTGATATTACATTGGGAAGGAATAGTTGAGGTAGTGACCCTTATTCCACTTCACATATATCTTACTATAGCTACTTGTACATCATGCTTACATATTGACATGTACACCACATACTCGATTTCAGTTACTTGTACATCTTGCATACATATTGACATGTACACCCACATAGTCTATTACAGCTACATGCATATCATGCACTCATATTGACATGTACACCCACATATGTTGCTATAGTTGTATATACCCTAAGTGGTATTGTTTTGATATGTGATATTAAGTTGTTGATCATTGCGTTTATGAAATGCATCATACCCACTTGCTTACATGTAGATACTTAAACCTTGCTACACTTACATGTACACCTCATGATGTTGTATTTGTTTTCGGAGGATTTTGGGAACCACAAGATATATTTTAAAAGCTGGATTCATTTAAAGAGCGGTTTTCCCTTGATATGCTCATATTGTTGTCTTATGTTGCGTATATCGGTTTTCAAGGTTTTACGCATTGAGATATGGATTTCATATGATTTATGGATTTGAGAACCGTAGGGGTATTTCAAGAAAACTATGTATTGTTTGAAAACCCGGTTTCTCTTGATATGATATTTCAGTGCGTCCACCATGTGATTTCTCGGTTCTGAGATTTGGCTTGTGATACCCGATTCGAGGAGCGGGAGGCACCGTCTGCGGGTACATGGTGGACCCGGTATGGTACCCCGGGGCGAGTGGTGATTTCGTGGTATAGACGATAAGCCTGGCGGTGGGACCACTATCTATCGGTGATTGTATTTGGACTCGGTGGTTATCGTGGGGATACTGACCGGAGTGAGTTATGACATATCGTCAGGGCCAATCATGGTGACAGCGCCTGAGTTATGAGGATTTACGTGTCGATGTTAGACACGGGTTTCATGATGTTTCGAGTGTCGGTGTTAGACACTCAGGTTTTCATGATTTTTACGTATTGTTGGTGGACATACGTGGTTGATATCCTTATATATATATATATATATATATATATATATATATATATATATATATATATATATATATATATATATATAGACACACACACACACACACACACTTACAGGTATATGTTTTCATGATGTTTCGGGTGTCGGTGATAGACACTCAGGTTCTATGAGACTTACAGGATGTGAGGGCCGGTCTGTGGATGCGGTGCCTGAGGATTTGGGATTTGATGTGTCAGTGAGGGACACTGGTGTTTTTCCATGCTGATGATTTTGCATGAGATTTTATTGTATCATCCCACACACTCAGGATTATGTTGATATGCATTGCTTCATGTAGTTGTAGTACCCTGATGATGTACCTTTACATGATTATTGCATATTCACTTATCATACTTATGCTATCGGATTACATGTGATAGATAGATCGCTGTACGTGCATACCTGTGATTATAGTATGATGTTATTTATTATTCACGAGTTGGCAACTCACCCCCGTTGTGCCACAGTGTTTTGCAGGACTTACCCTTAGAGTAGTCGTGGCGGGGCATCTTATCATCACTACTTTTGCGGATAACGCTACGTTAGGCAGTGAGGCCTTTGCTTTAGGTGGGTTTGCGGTTATCTGTTTGTACATTGTATATCATTTTTGTTGGATCTACTATTCTCCATCTACCACTGTTGTATATGACTTAGAGACGACTTGTGAGGATTCAGTGTTGTATTATGTTGGCGACTTTGGGTGCCGTGCTCGTGGGAGTCGGTTATGTTGGAAAGTTACTTCTTATTACTATTTCCTTTTATATTCTTCGCTTCGGTGTCGTATTTATATCTTGTGGTGGTTGTCTCCGCCGTTGGGCATGATTTCGCTCCCATTTGGGATGCTTTATATAATATATGTGTTGTACCCATTTTCGGGGCTAGTTTTTACAAAGGAGGTGCTGCCGAAATTTTTAAGAAAGAAAACCAGAGTTATAGATTTTACTTGAAATTTTCAAAATGTTAAAACTGTGTTTTTCTCCGTTGATCTAGATTTGGGTGGTTTAGATTTCTGGGTTTCGGCTTACTTGAGTTGCGTATGTCTGTAGACGTTACGTAGTTTAAGTGCCAGTTACGGGCCGAATTTCGGGTCGTGACACGTAGCGACACTACGAAACCAACCCAAGAGCCAAAGCTACACAAGGTACATGTACCGTGTCGGATAACGTAATGCGCGTAGTCGAAACACTAGAAACAAGCAAAATGATCCCAGATTTTGCTACACAAACAATTTGTGAAAGTTGCAAGTTCCACAAGACTACATACAATCCCAGAGACCCCTAGACCAAGACACGAACCCGAAATCCCCAGTCTGGCCGTAAATTGTAGCCAGAAGCAATAAAATTGCGGCCTACTGTTAAAGGAATAGTCTCAGGACTTTAAGGTAGCTTCTAGGTCACAACACTAGGTCACTGTGTGGGAAACTTTACCAACAAACACCTGATTTGATAGCAGATTCATCCGAGACCCAAAACTAAACCAAAATACGATATGTGCACAAAAATGATATCTTTAGTGTTCTAAGCTGAAACTAACAAGCTACACAACATTAAAAAGACCTACTTAACGGTTTAAGATCATTACCTAACCACACATGCTCAAAGATCCTAGCTTTTCAAGCTCCAAGGGATCCTAGAGGCTAAAACAAGACTTGGGAAGTGATTTGGTGATGTTTGATGAAGGTTTAGCAAGATTTAGAGACGGATTAGTGAAGAATGGGTAAGTGTTCAGTTGAGGGAAGAGGAAGATGAAAGATAATGAGAAAGAGATAGTGTTGTGAGAGAATGAGAGTGAAATGAGTGAGTGAGGTGAGTTAGAGATGAGAGGTGAGTATAGGGTAAGTGCACCTTGTTAGTGTATATTCCCTAGAGGCCATTACTGTATCATACTAGTTTGTATATTACTTAATGGAAGCTTGGGATATTCACCTTGTATAGACAATCTTGCTCAATATAGTAGTATGCTACTTGGTTTGTTTCTACTTTAATATGTACATTTGTTTATTTTAGTATATCACCTATACACATTAGTGGAGCCCTTAGGATCTTTGCTTGATTACCAGCGTTGTGATGGCAGTCACACTAGTGGGGGCTGGGTAATCCATAAGCACATCCTTATGCAGGTCCCTAGTCGTAGGACTATCGAGACAGGGCATCGATATTCCGGAGTAGACTAGCGTATGCGCTTCTCATCCCAGTGTGGGAGACGGTCTGTCCCACAGCCGTCAGTACGTCGTACTTGAGATAGTATGCGGGTGCTCGTTAGGTTACGAGTACACTGGACAGGACTCGTCGGGAACTGTTGGTTGGTACTATACCTATCGTCAGTTATCAGTTCCCAGGTGACATGAGTATAGCTTAGTCCGCTGACTTGATACTGTCACTTCGCCTCGACTGTGTTCCCACTATACTTTGATTACTACCCTACCACGGCTCAAAGGAGTCGTGCAAACAGGTAGTAGTTGGGTGCAGTCCCGAAGCACTTGGAGGCAGTGACGGTTAGACAGGATTCGTCTCTCCAGGTATTGGGGGTTGACATCGCGCTGTGTCTAGGAGAGCCATTACACAAGTCGTCCCTGGCCTACATAAGTCGAATCCTTGTCTACACAGTCACACTTGTAGGAGAGCCATTACACAAGTCGTCCCAGGGCAAGCGAGATATACTGGTAGGTTTCCAGTGTTATCTCATGGTGTTCTGGGCTACACTCCGACACGACTTGTACCGCTATTAGAGGACTGACGTTTACCGCTCCCTAGGCCTGCCATGCGATGTTATCAGACGAACAGACCGGACTGTACGGAGATTGTCACATTAAGGCTAAGTTGGAGTTCAGATGGGTTTCACCTCGTCCGTCTTCTTGTCGGCATCTACTGGGGGACCGTTACGCACAGCTAGTGTCGCTTGCGGTCTGTGGTTAAACCCACTGCCAGCGTAGTGTGGAGTCTTTAGAGTCCCACACAGAAAGCTATTCTCCTTTAGGCAAAAGAGTAGAGGTCGCATGGTTTTACGACAGGTCGCATGGTTTTGCGACAGGGTTCGGTCACATCCGTGCACTTGTGCAAGTTTGGTGTCCGGATAGTTAACACTAGCGGGCTTTGGTTTAAGCCAGATCCTAGTGTACATTTTGGGATTGGTTTTATCTCGTTTGTATTCGTGTTCCTTGGAACGCGGATGCGGGTGTGTATGCACAGTTGACAGAGAGACAGAAGCAGAGGATTCTCAATAGGGTTGTTGACTGTTGACTGTTGACTTTTGCTAAAACCCTAATGAGAATATGAAATATGATTAACAATAATATTAATTAAGGGTTATAGTGACATGGTTGTTGAGGGGTTGACTTTGTTGACTTGTTGACTTTGTTGACCGGTTGACTAGGTTGGACTAGTTGACCATCATCATTACAATGGCTATCATTTCATGGCAAAGACTTTTGCTTGCTTGTTGCTTTTTGCAAAATGAGTGCATGAAATGATATGGCTATTTTGACTTGAACCATCACATAATACTTGATTACTATTATTTGTTATGATGGTTTTGGATTATGAGAGCTTGGATGGCAAAAGACTTTCTCATTCTCTCATTTGCTTTCTCTCTCTTGCTTGAGCTCTCCCTCTTGCTCTTCCTCTTGCTCTCTCTCTAGCTCAAGGCAACTCCCTCTCATGAGTTGATAAACATTGCCTTAGAGATAAAAGAAAACCCATATCACTTCTCTACTCATCCTAATTCACAAGGTTTAGCAAACCAAGTGTTCTAGTTTCTTCTAGTTCGAAGAGAAGCCAAAGGTAGAAGCTTTCAGGTGGATCCATCTTCGGCGCAAGGAGACGACGAGGTGAGGCCGATCCGTACACCGGAAATAGTTGAAGACGAAGGAGTTCAAGAAAGGTATAACCCCCTAACTGACTAGGTAAAACTCTTGTTAGGTTTGTTAGATAGTTGTTTAACAAAGATTTGTATTTTGAGTCCATGTTACCACCTCTTGAAAAATCGTTTTTCATCATTTCCGCAAGCCCGTAAGTACCGGGAGCGGTAACGTGGACTTACAGTGGTATCAGAGCCTAGTTAAATACTATCTAACATGTTAGCAAAGTAACTAGAAATTCGATCGGAGAAAAAGTCGCGAAATACCCCCGGAACACAAACTTTCTGTCGATTTTTAAACTGCTGTAAAAATTATTTGACATATACCAAAAATCAACTCAGGGTTTTTATAGTATACTGCAGAAAAACGATCCACAGAACCGACCAACTCACCGCGGTTCCGCGGCAAGAACAGCTTCTTGCCGCGGATCCGCGGCCGAGTTGACTCGGCCGTGGATCGGTTTCACTACAGTATATTTTATGGGGTATTTTGGGATTTTTAGAGTATGTTTTTTCACCCCAGATTTTACATAAAGCAAAATTTGTTTTGGGGGCTTAAAAACCCGTATTTTGATCGAGTTTCTAAAGACTTAAGCTGACGGGTATATATCTGTGATGTGTTATATGTATTGAACGTCTGCTAATCGCTATACGTCGATTAGTGGGGGTTATACATATCTGTGATATGTAATGTTGATGGTATGTGTATATGAATTCATTGGATTGTCGCGGATGAATAGCCGGGGGGGTTGTGAGATGAGAATTTTTCTTTTTCTTTCATTTCATGTAAATTTGTAATTGATGTAATATTATTTTTGGCCGCACAACCGGGGTGAGGTTGTAACCGTCATTGTATAATTTCTTTTACTGTTTTTGCTCCTAGGATAGACCCAAGGTGGGGTGCACAAACTACCGGGTATCTCGAAGTGCCGAGTGGCCTACTCACGTCGTTGAGGGAGGTTGCTCCGCTTCGGATATTTGGCGGGTAGTTTGCCGCACCCGTAGGGGTCTAGGGTGGGGTATTGGCTATTCATCGCGACCGTGTAATCCGCTTTTCGTTACAGGCTCGTACGAATTGCGGATTCCTAGTATATCCAATGTGTTCATCTGTGATCTGAAATGGCTATCATTGCAATATATCTATATATGATATTATTTAGACGTTGCTTATGTTTTGCATCCGCGCTAGTCCAGCCCCCGCTCTGTCGTTAGTTAAGTAACCAAACGGGTAATGACGGGGCCCCGTGGCGAATGCGGATGGCATAAGCGTACGTCATATTTTGGTTGTTTTCTGCAATGGTAGGATTAATTGATGGGACGCATTAAAATTAATGCAAGAAAAATAAACCAAGTAAAAGTCGTTGGAACACTTTCAAAACCACTCGGTTTCTTTTCAAAAATAATTTTTAAACGCGGAGCTTAAGCCACTCCTTTTAAAAGCTATCTCGTTCCTTCGATTATATCAAGTTCACTACGTTCACGGTTTCGCCAAAACCATTCGTAGCCCTCCGTCGTTTCACATGAATGGTCAATAAGTATTCAAGCTACGTCTGTTGGCCAAAGTCAAGGCATAGTGATTGGTAGCTATTGGGTATTCATGTGCAGCATAGATAGATGTGTTGGTTTGGGACAGTCATACTGCCATGTTGGCCAAAGTCAAGGGTAGGTACGGGTGGGTTCAAATTAACCTGGAGAATGACGGGTAGAACTTGACATGTGACTTATGATATTTTGGCCAAAGTCAAGGTCATAAGAGCATGGGGCAAAAATGCACATCGGGAGTTTCAAAAGAACTGAAACTTGCTAGCACTGCATACCATTTGAAGTGTGATGATTCTGGTAGGATTCCTTCAGTTTTGTCACGCGATGATATTTGGATCCCGATCCTACTGTGAGTATATGCTACTCCTCGGGAAATTTCTCACTTAACGATCAATGCTATAAACCAAGTAGGTGTATAGAAAGGTGTTAGCGGGGCTACGCCCCCAGGGAAAAGAGGTTATTTAATTAAGGAACTTCACGAAAGCGTTGGAAAACCTCCCTCGAATTACCGGCACTAGCCTGGCTGAAAGGTTAAGCAAGGATTGTACGGTGAGATTGATCCTGACTAATTCTTCCCTTTTGGTTTGAGGAGGGATTCGAGAGACAGTGGGAGCCATCCTGTTTAGACAAATTAAAAACCACTCTAAACTTGCAAGAGTATCATACTAAAGTGTTTCTTCTCTCTCTCCTAATTGCAGCGACCAAACATCATGACCGGACTTAAGTTACTACTAGATAAAAACATACTGACAGGGCTAAACTACAAAGATTGGCTCAGGAATGTCAAAATGGCAATCACTTATGACAAGTTGGGGTATCTCCTTACCACCAAAGATCCCCCTGTCCCAGGTCCCAAAACCAGCGTCGCGGATAGGGAAATCCATAAGACCTGGGAAATCGATTGCGCGAAGGCCAAGTGCCTCGTGCTTGCCTCTATGAACAATGAACATCAGAGGAGGCACGAGAATATGGACCTCGAATCCATATTTCTCCATACAAAAGAACTGTATGGAGAGCAATCTCGTATCGCCAGATACGAAGTGTCGAAAAAGCTGTTTTCGGCAAGGTTGGCCGTCATATCATCGGTAGAGGAACACGTGCTTAAGATGATTGGCTTCATTGAAGAGCTCGCGGATCTTGGGACCACGTTAGAGAACGAGCTCTACACGGACTTGATTCTCCAGTCCCTTCCTTCCACTTACGCCCAGTTTATCCTGAACTTCAACTTGCAAGAAAAGGAAGTTGAACTTTCAGAACTCCTCAACATGCTGAAGAGTGCAGAGGGCACCCTACAGAAAGGTAGGGAAACATCCACTTTGTTTGTAGGAGGATCTTCCTCTTCCAGGTCCAAGGCGAAAGCCAAGGGAAAGAAGAAGAAAGCCCCCGCCAAACCAAGGGGCGGTGTTAGTAAAGTGGATACGAAGGGAAAGGAAAAAGCAACAAAAATAGCGGGGAAGCTTGTAGGGGAGGAAGAGTGCTTTTACTGTCATAAGAGTGGACACTGGAAGAAAGATTGCAGGGCTTGGAAGGCCAGAACACAGGATCTGAAGCAAGTTGCGGCTTCAGCTTCAGGTGTGTACGTTATTGAAAATTGTCTATCAAAAAACTCTACTTCCTGGGTATTGCATACCGGATCAGGATCTCATATCTGTAATTCTTTGCAGGCGTTGAGAAAGCGTAGATTTTTTAAGGCAGGTGACATGACCCTCAAAGTTGCAAACGGAGCTAGCATGGATGCTAAGACCGTGGGGGACTATCACCTGGGAATGTCAGATGGACATGTTTTGGTTTTGCGTAATTGCTTTTTTGTACCCAACGCAACTTGTAATATCATTTCTGTATCTTTAATATCTAAAGAAGTTTATGAATTTGCGTTTGTAAGTAATGTTGTAAACATTCACCTTAATCAAGTTCTGATTGGGTCAGGTACATTAAGCAATGGTATATACGTATTAAAACAACCACAGATTTTCAATGTCCAGAATACACACAAAAGAAAGTCTCCGGAAACAAATCAGGCTTTCTTATGGCATTGTAGACTGGGTCACATCAATGAGAGAAGGTTGACGAAGTTACATACAGAAGGATATTTGGATCTGTTCGAATATCAATCGTATGCCACTTATCAATCTTGTCTCAAAGGAAAGATGACAAAGACTCCGTTCACTGGACACGGAGTAAGAGCGAGCGAGCTCTTGGGACTCGTACACAGCGACGTGTGCGGTCCAATGTCTACGCATGCACGAAACGGTTACTCTTACTTCATTACTTTTATGGATGACTTTTCAAGGTACGGTTATGTCTTCTTAATGAAACATAAATCTGAAGCCTTTGGAAAATTCCAGGAATATAAGAATGGAGTAGAAAAACAAACTGGAAAAAGTATCAAGACACTGAGATTGGATCGAGGTGGTGAATACTTGAGTGCCGAGTTCCTGGATTACTTAAAAGAGAATGGAATTCTCTCTCAGCTTACTCCTCCATACACTCCGCAACATAACGGTGTATCAGAGAGACGGAACCGAACCCTATTGGATATGGTATGGTCCATGATGAGTAACGCTGAGTTACCGCGATCATTCTGGGGATATGCACTAGAATCAGCTGCATACCTTTTGAACCGAGTTCCAACTAAGACTGTGCCTACTACACCATATCAGATGTGGTGTGGGAAGAGACCCTATCTTAATCACATTAAGACATGGGGATGTCCAGCTTTTGTCAAAAAGCAGCATGCGGACAAGCTCGAGGCACGCTCAGTACAGTGCAAGTTTGTGGGATATCAAAAGAACTCCAAGGGATATTTCTTCTATTGCGAAGAGGATCAAAAGGTTTTTGTTTCTCGGCATGCCCACTTCTTGGAAACTCAGTTTTTGGAGAATCAGATAAGTGGGAGCGCAATAGAACTGGAAGAAATTCCAAAACCACGAGCTATTACTGAAAGCTTAGTAGAACCAGAGGGTTCAAAAGATTAAGACATTCCTACGCTGCTCCGCAGAAGTAGTAGGCAGTCTCATCCGCCCGAGAGATACTACGGTTTTCTCATAGACAGGAATAGAGAGGATTGCATCATTGATAATGATGAGCCGACTAGCTTCCAGCAGGCCATTCAGAGCATTGACTCGGTAAAATGGCTGGATGCAATGCGGACCGAAATGGAGTCCATGTACACCAACAAAGTATGGACGTTGGACGTTGCTCCAGATAGGGTAAAACCCGTAGGATGCAAGTGGATCTTCAAAAGGAAGATTCGTGTAGATGGACAGGTTGAGACCTATAAAGCTAGACTTGTTGCAAAGGGTTTCCGTCAAAGACCTGGCTTGGACTATGACGAAACCTTTTCTCCAGTGGCTATGGTGAAATCCATTCGGATCCTTCTTGCCATTGCTGCCTTCAACGATTATGAGATCTGGAAAATGGACGTAAAGACGGCTTTTCCAAATGGAAATTTAGAGGAGTGTGTCTATATGGACCAGCCAGAGGGTTTCATTCAGAGTGGGAGCAGCGGAAAAGTGTGCAAGCTGCTTAAGTCCATCTATGGACTAAAGCAGGCATCGCGGAGTTGGAACATCTGTTTTGATGAGACGGTCAAAGAATTTGGCTTTATCAGAAATCCAGATGAACCATGCATCTATAGTTGATTTGTAGCGAGAACTGTAGTATTCCTCGTTTTATACGTGGATGACATTCTCTTAATAGGAAATGACATTCCTATGCTACAATCTGTCAAAGGGTTCTTGTCACACAGGTTCTCCATGAAAGACCTGGGTGATGCCTCATACATTCTGGGGATCCGGATCTATCATGACAGATCCAAGAGGATACTGGGACTCTCACAGTCCAGGTACATCGACACCATACTGAAAAGATTCAGTATGGAAGATTCCAAGCGCGGTAATCTACCGGCTTGTCACGGGATCACCCTTTCCAAAGAGATGTATCCCAAGACTGATTTGGAAAGGGATCGCATGTCTATTATACCCTACGCTTCTGCGGTAGGCTCTATAATGTATACGATGTTGTGTACCAGACCAGATGTAGCTTATGCACTGAGTGTGGTAAGCCGGTATCAGTCAAACCCTGGAGAGAAACACTGGATAGCAGTAAAGAACATTCTCAAGTACCTGAGAAGTACTAAAGAGATGTTCTTGGTGTATGGCGGAAAAGACCTCCAGATCAAGGCCTTTGCTGACTCCAGCTTCCAGAGTGACAAGGATGATTCCAAGTCCATGTCGGGTTATGTCTTTACCCTCAATGGAGGGGCGGTGTGTTGAAAGAGTTCCAAACAGGAAACCGTTGCTGACTCGACGATGGAAGCGGAATATATCGCTGCTACAGATGCCGCAAAAGAAGCCGTCTGGATAAGGAAGTTCTTAACGGAACTTCAGGTGGTTCCGTCCATTGTTGATCCAATACCGCTGTATTGCGACAACAACGGGGCTATTGCTTTAGCGAAGGAACCCAGGTCCCATCAGAAGTCCAGACACATCTTGGGGCGGTATCACCTGATGAGGGAGATCGTGGGTCGCCAGGAGATCGAGGTTCGGAGAGTTTCTATGGAAGATAACATTGCTGATGCACTCACAAAGGCCTTACCCCAGACCCAATTCGAGCGGCTGATCGAGATGATAGGTCTTCGATACGCCAGTACATGGCCTTAGTGCAAGTGGGAGATTGTTAGTGTATATGCCCTAGAGGCCATTACTGTATCATACTAGTTTGTATATTACTTAATGGAACCTTGGGATATTCACCTTGTATAGACAATCTTGCTCAATATAGTAGTATGCTACATGGTTTGTTTCTACTTTAATGTGTACATGTGTTTATTTTAGTATATCACCTATTCACATTAGTGGAGCCCTTAGGATCTTTGCTTGATTACCAGCGTTGTAATAGCAGTCACACTAGTGGGGGCTGGGTAATCCACAAGCACATCCTTATGCAGGTCCCTAGTCGTAGGACAATCGAGATAGGGCATCGATACTCCGGAGTAGACTAGCGTATGCGCTTCTCATCCCAGTATGGGAGACGGTCTGTCCCACAGCCGTCAGTACGTTGTACTTGAGATAGTATGCGGGTGCTCGTTAGGTTACGAGTACACTGGACAGGACTCGTCGGGAACTGTTGGTTGGTACTATACTTATCGTCATTTATCAGTTCCCAGGTGACATGAGTACAGCTTAGTCTTGACACTGTCACTTCGCCTCGAGTGTGTTCCCACTGTACTTTGATTACTACCCTACCACGACTCAAAGGAGTCGTGCAAACAGGTAGTAGTTGGATGCAGTCCCGAAGCACTTGGAGGCAGTGACGGTTAGACATGATTCGTCTCTCCCGGTATTGGGGGTTGACATCGTGCTGTGTCTAGGAGAGCCATTACACAAGTCGTCCCTGGCCAGGGCAAGCGAGATATACAAGTAGGTTTCCAGTGTTATCTCAGGGTGTTCTGGGCTACACTCCGACACGACTTGTACCGCTATTAGGGGACTGACGTTTACCGCCCCCTAGGCCCGCCATGCGATGTTATCAGACGAACAGACCGGACTGTACGGAGATTGTCACATTCAGGCTCAGAAGGAGTTCAGATGGGTTTCACCTCGTCCGTCTTCTTGTCGGCATCTACCTGGGGACCGTTACGCACAGCTAGTGCCGCTTGCGGTCTGTGGTTAAACCCACTGCCAGCGTAGTGTCGAGTCTTTAGAGTCCCACACAGAAATCTATTCGCCTTTAGGCAAAAGAGTAGAGGTCGCATGGTTTTACGACAGGTCGCATGGTTTTGTGACAGGGTTCGGTCACATCCGTGCACTTGTGCACGTTTGGTGTCCGGACAGTTAACACTAGCGGGCTTTGGTTTAAGCCAGATCCTAGTGTACATTTTGGGATTGGTTTTATCTCGTTTGTATTCGTGTTCCTTGGAACGCGGATGCGGGTGTGTATGCACAGTTGACAGAGAGACATAGGCAGAGGATTCTCATTGGGGTTGTTGACTGTTGACTGTTGACTTTTGCTAAAACCCTAATGAGAATATGAAATATGATTAACAATAATATTAATTAAGTATTATAGTGACATGGTTGTTGAGGGGTTGACTTTGTTGACTTGTTGACTTTGTTGACCGGTTGACTAGGTTGGACTAGTTGACCATCATCATTACAATGGCTATCATTTCATGGCAAAGACTTTTGCTTGCTTGTTGCTTTTTGCAAAATGAGTGCATGAAATGATATGGCCATTTTGACTTGAACCATCACATAATACTTGATTACTATTATTTATTATGATGGTTTTGGATTATGAGAGCTTGGATGGCAAAAGACTTTCTCATTCTCTCATTTGCTTTCTCTCTCTTGCTTGAGCTCTCCCTCTTGCTCTTCCTCTTTCTCTCTCTCTAGCTCAAGGCAACTCTCTCTCATGAGTTGAGAAACATTACCTTAGAGATAGAAGAAAACCCATATCACTTCTCTACTCATCCTAGTTCACAAGGTTTAGCAAACCAAGTGTTCTAGTTTCTTCTAGTTCGAAGAGAAGCCAAAGGTAGAAGCTTTCAGGTGGATCCATCTTCGGCGCAAGGAGACGACGAGGTGAGGCCGATTCGTACACCGGAAAGAGTTGAAGACGAAGGAGTTCAAGAAAGGTATAACCCCCTAACCGACTAGGTAAAACTCTTGTTAGGTTTGTTAGATAGTTGTTTAACAAAGATCCGTATTTTGAGTCCATGTTACCACCTCTTGAAAAATCGTTTTTCATCATTTCCGCAAGCCCGTAAGTACCGGGAGTGGTAACGTGGACTTACAGTTGCATTAACTCTCTCTCACTCTCCCATAAATGCAAGCCATGACTCTCCTCATGAGTCACCTTGCCACCTCCCCTCAATCCAAAACAAATGGAAATATCTTCTCACAAACAAATATTGTCACGCCCCGCTTCCCGGTATACGGCGAAGGGGACGGGACGAGGCCGCGACGTATTTACTATGAAGTAAATACGCTAAGCGTATCTAAGCAATATAAAAATAAATGCACAAGAGACAAGATATAATAAAACAGTGACTTTATTTATTCACATTCTTTCTGTACAATGCATGGAAAGTAAATACAACTAATAAAAAACAATGCCTAAACAATGGCATAACAGAAATGAAAAGGTACTGAATGGAAAGTGTACAATGAACTAGAGCTCGGGGTCTTCACTGAACTGGTCCAAGTCTTCAGCAGAGGGCTCGATCTCAGGAATGTCCAGATCACCTGATGACATTCAAAGAAGAAAGAAAGAGAATGTCGTCAGCGAACAAATCGCTCGGTAAGTCCCAAAGATAAGGGAGAAGTAGGATATACAGAATAAGAAGGTAACTTTTAATGTTGCATTATATTGTTATGGTGTTGTGTTAACGCTATTGTTTGTAGCTTGGTACAGAAGATGCCAGTGTATACGAGAGGAGTCCCACTTACACCGGAGACTTTGGTAACCCGTAGTACTGTCACGACCCAAAGTTTAGCCCGTGACCGACACTTAACCACGTAACATCTACAGGCGTAACGCGGCTAAGTAAGCCGAAACCCAGAAGTCAAAACTAATAAAAGTATAGAGTGCTTTAAACTGTAAATGGAAGCATTAACTAAAAATGTTAAGAATTCTTAAGTGAACAATCACCAAGATAACAATATACGACGCCATAGCGAAGAAAATGAACAACAAGTGGGAATCATCACAGATAGAATAACTGCATAAGTAAAGTCGGCTCACAACGAGCTCGACACCAGAATACAAAATAATATACATCGTCCTCACAACTGGTCTCTAAGTCAATACATAAGTGGTAGATGGAGAGTACTAGATACAACAATGTACATAATTGAAAGATAAACAGATACCGCACAAAACCCACCTATCAGCAAAAGAGCTAGTACACCAACTGTAGGGGTATCTGTGTCAAAAGATGCAAGAACGCAGCCTGCCGCGACTACTCCGAAGGGCAACCTGCAAACACTGTGGCACAACGGGGGTGAGTTGCCAACTCATGAATAGAAGATAACATATAAAGGTAATCGCGAGTATGCACGTGCTGCGATACTCTAACCTATGCCAACAGATAACATCTATATGATGAACTGGATGCTCAAATCATGCAATAAGTGCGATCTAATAACATCTCCATGTGATGAGCAAGATATGTGATAATCAGGTATAGCAATGCAATCTAACAACCCTATATAGAATGAACATGGTATGCAATGATCGTTCAAGCATGTGTACTATATCAGGTACAATAGATACAGGATGAGATATCAATTACTACATACTGAGCATGGGAAATATAACATCTAAACGTAATGTCATCATGGAAAGTATAATCGGTACCCATCAATGCACCTAAATCGCAATACTACTCAGGCGTCGTCATCCTCCTCGGTCCTCAAATCCTGTAAATCTCATATAATCGTGAGTGCCCAACATCGGCACCCAAAACATCAAGAAATACTCGTGCCAAGCATCGACACGCAAATCCTCCTGTATAGGGCATCCGTCAGTCCGGATCAGCCCACGGGCTCTGTCTGCGGTATCGGCCCTCGGCCCCGGCAGTACGAGTCGTCCCGTATCCATCTATCGACTCTGGTCAGTATCCTCCGGATAATCGCCAGGTCCAACTAATCACCGGTAGGTAGTAGTCCCTCTGCCAGGCTCACCGTCTACTACACAGCGAAACCGTTCTCGCCCCGGGGTACCATACCGGGTCCATCATGTACCCGTAATCAGCCTCATCCAACTCCTCGATTCGGGTTCACATATATCACTCTAGCACCGAGAAAACACATGGTGGACGCACCGAAGTATCATATCAAGGGAAATCGGGTTTTGAAATAATTAACTATTCTCTTTTGAAATACCCACGGTTCCTCAAATCCAGAATTACATGGAAACAACATATCTCAATGCGTAAATCTAAGCAAGTATGAAGATATCAATATATGTGTGCACTGGTATGAGTATACAGTGTGCATGTGCGCAGGTATGAATATATCAATATATGTGTGCACTGGTATGAGTATACAGTGTGCATGTGCGCAGGTATGAAGATATCAATATATGTGTGCACTGGTATGAGTATACAGTGTGCATGTGCGCAGGTATGAAGATATCAATATATGTGTGCACTGGTATGAGTATACAGTGTGCATGTACGCAGGTATGAAGATATCAATATATGTGTGCACTGGTATGAGTATACAGTGTGCATGTGCGCAGGTATGAAGATATCATGTATGTGGTACAAGTATGGGTATGTGATGTATATGTGCCCAAATATGGATATAACATATGCTGTTATGCGGAAAATCATGACAACTCCAATAAAGCGGAATCAGTATGATATATGATTTATAGAAATCCTATAATGTGAGTGTCATGGCAATCACTAACGGTGTGAGCGTAGCATATAAATCGTGCTCGTGCAACTTGAACCGTTAGTGACAGTGCAGTGTCCTATGCTATCATTTCTACATGCAACAATAAGGTATGCTACTACAGTCCATATGAACATCTACAATCTAATATCCTAACACGCCCTGACGCTTAACGCCATACGGGCGATTTCCCCGTAGATGTTAAATCTACTCACCTGATCGTGCGCTACTCGTAGCCGACCACCTGCTTCCCTTTCTTAGCTTCGTCTGACGTACCCGCCTGCGAACCTGGAATTACACAAGAATCCATATATAAGCAACCACCTCGCAAGACGCGATATCTAAGCCAAACGATACGCTCACGTCACGAACTAAACGCGTGTGTGTACGATACGCTAAACATGTATACGCGTCTAAAACTCATCCCGACACGCCGCGATACGCTGAATCACAGAATCCTCTCGCGTATCGCGCGTATCGCGCGAACCAAACGTACTAGAAATACGATATAACGTCCCAGATTCTACCCAGGCTAACAACTTACAAAATTATACATACCACTGGCCTAGAAATAACAGCAGACTCCTACCCATGCAAACTTCACCCAAAACCACCCTCATCTGGCCGCAATTTGCGGCGAGAATGAATAAACCGGCGGCCTAACAAAGGAATGGGGGCTTCGTGTTCAGGTGGTGTGGTTAGGGTATATCTAGTGTGCTCCAGTTTCCTCAATTTTAACCTGAACTACTCGGGCCTATAGAAGATCACTGAAAGGTGAAATTTCACTTAAAACGCTAAATTTTGCACAATTAGAAACCCTATGGTATTTTGGTGTAATCTAGGGTTATGCTAGGTTTAAGTGGTCCTAATAACGCTTAATTAGGCTAGGTTAACCCATACTAACAGCACTTAACCAAAGTTCACACTAATTCATCAAATCACGCACTAATTCTCACTTTTAACACTAATCGAACTTAAAATCACTAGTTTAGCAAGCAAGGAAGTAGGCTCAGATCATATACCTCACTTAAAGATCTTAGAGTGCAGGAAGGAGAAGATCTAGAGCTGCTGTTGGGGCTACTGGAGCTGCTACTGCTGCTGTTACTGCTGCTGCCCCATGCTGTTGCTGATGCTGCTGCTTGCTGCTGCCTCTTCTGCTGCTGTTGCTGCTGCTGGTGCTTCTTCTGCTGCTGCTGCTTGTTGTGAGGGTGTGTGTGTGTGTGAGAGAGAGAGTATGAGTAAGTGAGAGAATGAGAGAAGTGAGAAATAATTGAGAGGCAAGAAAATTATGGCATCAAGTGTCAACCCCTCTCTCTCTCTTCATTTAATGAGGCATGGCAAGGCCATCATGCCCCATGATGCACTCTCTCTCTCTCACACCAAGTCAACACAAGAACAATCATTTCCATAAATATAAAAAAATAAAACAACCACCATATTTTAAAACACAAAATAACTTAATACAAGACTTAAAATGGCTTAAGGAAGTGGTTAGTCCACCATGGTTGCTAATCATGGTTTAACCCCATATCTTAACCCTAGTTTACATACACAAGTGTGTGTATGCCTAGAAAAATTCTAACAAAATATTCATTAATTAGGATAAAATATTTGAAACTTAATTTGGTAAACTTTTTACTAAAAACTATCAATTAAAATAAAATTAACCCCTAAACACAGCCTAAGGTGTTACAATCTTCCCCCCTTAAAGAAATTCGTCCCCGAATTTTAAAATACAAAACTACGCATACCTTCAGAGAGATGAGGGAATTTCTTCCGCATCTCGCCTTCGGCCTCCCAAGTGATTTCTTCACCATTTGGGATGCACCAACATACCTTCACTGATGGCAAGACCTTCGATCGAAGTTTCTTCACCTGCCGGTCCAAAATTACGACTGGCTGTTTGGTGAACGAAGGATCACGCTCGAACTAAATGGTCTGGCGCTGAATCCAATGAGAAAGGTCATGAAGGTAATTGCAAAGTATCGACATAGGGAATACGGGGTGAATACTCAATAATCTGGGTCGAAGTGCCAAACTAAAGGAAACGAACCAACTCGCCTTAAGGATCCTAAAAAGACTTACTATCCTGAAATAAGTTTCCCAAAACTCAACATGTTTTGTCAATTACCGGAAAATTCCGTAGGAATACATGATCTGCCATTTCGAACTCGAATCTGCGACTATCTTGGCCAGCATATGACCTCTGTCCGAAATGGACAATTCTCATCCTGACCTAAAACAACTGGATCATTTCCGAAGTTTCTAGACTAGCTGAGTTCCAAAGATCCTACACACGGAGTCAGAAAAACAGGCTGGTGATCGACACGACCTAACCTCTAAACCTAAAGGTTACCAATTGGAGTGTCTCCTGATAACTGCTATCAAAGGAGAACCCTATCGATGGCAAATGACGATCCCCAACTGCCGTCAACAATTTCTATATACGCACAACTTAACAAGAACAACTGAGCAAACTGAGAATCACCGGATGACAAGCATCCGAATGGAGTCACATCTTGACTAAACCTGGGTGGACACCAGAACAAATTCCGGGGAGGTCTGCTTCGTTCCCTCTTCGGAACGGTTAAAGGTTGCAACTCTCCAGCCGGCCTCAGTTGCTCAACCCTAGCACACCACAAGACAGACACCTTAAAACGAATCCCGAGACTTCTCTTTCTGTCCCTGCCCACCCATAACTATCTCGCAAGTCACGTCAACAGTTGGTGGGGCTTGAATGAGTACAGAGAGTAGACCGATATGCCTGCCCTAGAATTCCACGTCTCTACCTCATAATATCAGGTACACCAGCGACTCCCTAACCTAGCACACCCTTGTCACAAGTCCAGGATTCCAAATCATTACCCAGCCGAATAGGCTCAAGTATCTCTGACGAACGAGCTTCGGCGGGCAGTGTCTCGCGAAAGCGATTAAAGAAGAGTGGTCGGGCGCGGACATGAGCAAGCTGTCTCCTTAGTAGAGACGAACTTAAGCTGTACTCAACGATCGCGCAAGAACTGTGAATCTGCGGAGAACAATCACAACAATCAAAACCCGCTGCAGGAAGATATATCTTTAACTCTGGTGGTCCGTGAAAATCTGACACGACTCTCAAACGAGTGGTGTCTCTAAATCTCTAACGCAAAACCATCGCGGCCATCTCCAGATCATGAATGGGATATCCTTCTCGTACTTCCTCCAAATGTAAGGAAGCAAAAGCGATAACTCCATTGTGTCACCTCAGTACACATTCGAGCCCTACTCACGAAACATCACTGTTAAACCACAAAGTCGCCCGAACCAAAAGCAAAGAAGGAGCTGATGCAGTTGTTAACCGAGTCTTCAACTGTTGAAACTCCGTACACAAGCCTCAGTCCAAAGAAAAGAAACCTCCATTCCAGTCAATTTGGTCAACGGGGCAGCACCACACTAGCAATCCTGCATGAAACGGCAGTGAGAGCCTACTAAGCCCAAAAATCCGCGGACCTCCGTCCTGCTCACAAGTCTGGGCCCAAGCTGTACGGCCACGATCTTCCTCGAAACCATACCAATTCGTCTCCGTAACTACAAGACCTAGGAGTCAACACAACAAGCTTGAAGGGACACTCCGAGAATCTAGCCAACCGCTGGGGCTCTCCCAGTATCCATAAAACAGATCCTCAAGTGCTATTCCTATCCCTCAAGACACCTTAAATAGACCAGGATGTCATAAATAACACAACAATAACTGGTTAAAGAACAGCCCGAAGAAAACCAGTTCATCACACCTACGAATGTTGCTAGGGCATTGGTGAGTCCAGTGACACACCCAAAACACACAAAGCCCGTAGCACGCACAATTCAGTCTTCGGAATGTCGTCACTCCAAACCCGCAACAATGATGACCTGATCCTAAACAAACTTAGACAAAGTCTCGCACTCTGACGCTGATCGAAGAAATCGTCAATGCGAGGTACAGGATACCTATCCGCACCGTAAGCCGGTTCAATTGACGATCCATCAATACACAACCTCAATCTGTCGTCTTTCTCCTTGACGAACAGAAATAGGAACTTCCTAATGCGAAACACTCAGATGCACAAACTCCCTCAACAACAACTCTGCAGTAGATCCTTAAGCTCCATAAGCCTCGACGGCTCATCTGGAACAACGTCGGAAAACCCTCACACTAAAGAAAAACCGGCCCAACACACCAACTGTGGCTACGGTATCACGAATAAACGCCAAGAATCCACGACATCTCCTCAAAAGTCGACTAGCGAAAAAAGGCTAAATTCAAGCTGTAAGAGGCGGCACCACTATCCACCAGCACCACAAGACAGACTCGCCCGGGAAAACAAAACCTAATTGTTTCCTCACGGTAGTCCACAACGCCTAGCACATAGCTAACCAGTCCGTTCCCAAGAGATTGCCAAATCCAACATCTCTAGGAGGATCAAAATAACAGATGAATCTCTATCTCCTACCCGATTGGCACAAGACCGAATTACGTGTCGCGCAATAAAAGGATCACCGACAGAAGTTAACACAACAAACAGCTGATCTACCTAGCACGACTCTCGTCCTAAACTCGGCACGAAGTGCGAAAACATACGAGTGCAACAAAAGGACATACTGAAGGAGTACCTGAAAGCTCCGTGTTGGACGCCCTCGCGTCCCGATGAGTCGAAGCAAAAACTTAGGCCTGCCCTCCATCTGCGACTGACCGGACTCCTTCTCTACTAGCCTGACCCCTCCGCGCGAACCCTCCGCGTCCACGACGTCTTAGAATACGACCCTGACATGGTGTGAAGGAACACTGCCTGATGAGGTGTTGAGGGCTTCCGCATCGTAAACACCTACACGCTGACTGTTGTCCTGCCTGTGGATGAGAGCCAAACGACTGTTCTCGTCCTAAGCCTCTGCTCTGGGCTGGTACACCAGTACGGTTCCTCCACTGTTCCGGAACTCTCACGGTCTCTGGAAGACGTGTCTCGTAAACTGGGGCTGCCTCCACCAGTGCTATGTAGGGGACGGAATGCTGCATGATGATCGTAAGGAACAACTGGGTAACAGGGGTGACAACCATCTATCGCTGCGCTCGAACAACCTCCACCAATGAGCTCATCGTCTGGCGCAAGCCCTACATCTCTGCCACTAGTTTAGCGATCTGATCTTTTGTAGGAGAAACAATCTGTCCTGGTACAACAGGGGTACTACTCGGATCAGTCCTCGTCTCAGATGAATCAACTCGAACCTCGGCTCTCACGACCGCTCTCTGCACCCTCGTAGTCCTTGGCGGCATAATGGCTGAAAAAAAGGTAGGATTCGATGAGGATACGAAAATCGAATCACAAGGATGTATACAATCATGAAGGAAATTCAATCAATAAGTCCTAAGGTCGCTTAGGCGGAGTACCGTGTCGTGAGTATGCCACGGAACATACGCACGCTACACCACTCTGCTGCAGCTACCTACTCCATCATACCAGGGTCATCCTACACTCCGAAGGTAAAACCTACGCTTTGATACCAACTTTGTCACGACCCAAAGCTTGGCCCGTGACCGGCACTTAACCACATAACGTCTACAGGCGTAACGCGGCTAAGTAAGTCGAAACCCAGAAGTCAAAACCAATAAAAGTATAGAGTGCTTTAAACTGTAAATGGAAGCATTAACTAAAAATGTTAAGAATTCTTAAGTGAACAATCACCAAGATAACAATATACGACGCCGTAGCGAAGAAAATGAACAACAAGTGGGAATCATCACAGATAGAATAACTGCATAAGTAAAGTCGGCTCACAACGAGCTCGACACCAAAATACAAAATAATATACATCGTCCTAACAACTGGTCTCTAAGTCAATACATAAGTGGTAGATGGAGAGTACTAGATACAAAAATGTGCATAACTGAAAGATAAACAGATACCGCACAAAACCCACCTATCAGCAAAAGAGCTAGTATAGCAACTGTAGGGGTATCTGTGTCAAAAGATGCAAGAACGCAGCCTGCCGCGACTACTCCGAAGGGCAACCTGCAAACACTGTGGAACAACGGGGGTGAGTTGCCAGCTCGTGAATAGAAGATAATATATAAAGGTAATCGCGAGTATGCACGTGCTGCGATACTCTAACCTATGCCAACAGATAACATCTATATGATGAACTGGATGCTCAAATCATGCAATAAGTGCGATCTAATAACATCTCCATATGATGAGCAAGATATATGATAATCAGGTATAGCAATGCAATCTAACAAGCCAATATAGAATGAACAGGGTATGCAATGATCGTGCAAGCATGTGTACTATATCAGGTACAATAGATACAGGAAGAGATATCAATTACTACATACTGAGCATGGGAAATATAACATCTACACGTAATGTCATCGTGGAAAGTATAATCGGTACCCATCAATGCACCCAAATCCCAATACTACTCAGGCGTCGTCATCCTCCTCGGTCCTCAAATCCTGTAAATCTTATATAATCGTGAGTGCCCAACATCGGCACCCAAAACATCAAGAAATACTCGTGCCAAGCATCGACACGCAAATCCTCCTGTAGAGGGCATCCGTCAGTCCGGATCAGCCCACGGGCTCTGTCTGCGGTATCGGCCCTCGGCCCCGGCAGTACGAGTCGTCCCGTATCCATCTATCAACTCTGGTCAGTATCCTCCGGATAACCGCCAGGTCTAACCAATCACCAGTAGGTAGTAGTCCCTCTACCAGGCTCACCGTCTACTACACAGCGAAACTGTTCTCGCCCCGGGGTACCATACCGGGTCCACCATGTACCCGTAATCGGCCTCATCCAACTCCTCGATTCGGGTTCACATATATCACTCTAGCACCGAGAAAACACATGGTAGACGCACCGAAATATCATATCAAGGGAAACCAGATTTTGAAATAATTAACTATGTAAGTGCACGGCGGCGCCCCGGCCGTCAATCCGACGCAAAAATGCGGAAACGAAACCGCGCACAAAAATCCCGAATCGGGCCATTAATCTAGTCCTAGCTAATAAGAGAAAGGGTAGAGAGATATACCGAGCGATCCGTGTCCTTCGGTCTTTTCGCCGTCGTCCCGATCTACCGCGGAATGTCCGGTCTTCACCTCCTCGCCGGAAGGGCACCACGTCGCCGGCTTCTTTTACGGGCTCCCACCTCTGGACTGAGGCAACTCGGACACGAAGTTGGCGAGCCGACGTGCCCAAGGATTGCTGTAGAATAAGTGTATTGCTATGTCTCATTGGGGTTACTAGAAGTTGCCTTTTGAGAAGGTGGAGGAATGGAGTTTTGGAGATGGAGCTAAAATGGATTTTGTGCAAACCAAAAGAACAAATTTCCCACCACCAAAACTTGGGACAGCCCCTCCCCAATGTGGCCGGCCTTGGCATGAGGGAATGAGAGGAGAGTATGAAAGAGGTAGCCACAAGAATAATGCAAGAGAGAGAAAAGGGACATAATAATAAGCAATGATCACAATCAAAGAACCTCACTCCAAAACCCAATCATGTCCAACAAAGGTCAAGCCATCATGAAGTCATGGAGTCAAATGAAGGTGCAAACATCATGAAGCATCAATATGCAAAGACCACCCTCCACAAATGCTAATTTGCACAAATGCAAATAAGCCCTCCTCCACCAATCTTCATCCAATGAAAGATACAAAGAAAATTGGCCGAAACGGAAAAACAAACTGGCAATTCCAAAAACTGATCCCGTAATAAATTACAGGAAAACCCCGCTACTGTATATAAATACCCGCATTTGTATTCCGACCGAAATACAAATGCAATGAGACAAAATCTACACTGTACAATACTAGGATCCGGCTTAAACCAAAGCCCGCTAGTATTATCCGTCCGATCCTGATCCGTGCAATACCGCACGTATCTGATCGAACCCTGCCATATCTCCATACGGCCTCTATAGCGTTTCGCCCGAAACTTGAAAAACTGGTCTGTGGGGGACTCTAAAGACTCGTCAATACTTTGGTTGTGGATTTAACCACTAGCACGTCAGAGGTATTAGCCTATACGTAACGGGCTACCAGGTATTGACCAAAAGGGACATCGATGAGCGAACTCATCCTGACACCCTACTGAGCCTGTCAGTGACAATATCCGTACAGTCCGGTCCGTTCGTCTATGAGCATCGCATGGCGGGCCTAGGGGGTTGGTAAAAGTCAGACCCCCAAAAGCGGTACAAGTCGTGTCGGAGTGTAGCCCAGAACACCCTGAGATACTACTGGAATACCTACCAGTAAATCTCCTGCCTCGGCCGAGGGCTTTGTGTAATAGCTCTCCTAGACACAGCGCGACCTCACCCCCAATACCGGGAGAGAAGAACCTCTGAAGATCCGCTCACTGCCTCCATGTGGCTCGGGACTGTACCCAACTAAAACCTGTTTGCACGTATCCTTTGAGCGTGTTAGGGTAGTAATCAAAGTATAGTGGGAACTCACACGAGACAAATAACGATCATCAGGTCGATGAACTAACCTGTACATATGTCACCAGGGAACTGCTATCTGACGTCAGGTATAAGACCAACTAGCATGTTCCCGGCGAGTCCTGTCCGGTGTATTCATAACCCAATGAGCACCTGTATACATCTTAGGTGAACCAACTGACACCAATGGCTTGTGAGACCAGCCACCGCCCCTCGTCGGGGTCTCGACTGTATACACTAGTCTACTCTGGAGTATCGATGCCCTGTCTCGAAACTCCCACGACTAAGGACCTTTTAAGGATGTGCTTATAGACTACCAGCTCCCACGTATATGATCGCCCTCATACTGCTGGCAGTCAAGCAAGAATCCTAGGGGCTCTATCAACGTGCAATAGTGACCTGTAAGGTCACCTAAAGCAGTACACGATGATAAAGGTAAACCAGATAGCATACTATCATCTTGAGTAAGACTGTCCTACCGGAATAGGTCCTCCCTCAATCATTGCAATCACGTGCCTGTGATCCAATAATTGACTCTAAGGGCACTATCTCCAACAATCTCCCACTTGCACTCAAGGCTAATTATTGCGCTGTCGCATACTCACAGCCCGTGTGATATCGAACACCCAACTCCTCTACTAGTCATCTCACAAAGCTCGTTTGCGAAACTATTGCGTTCGAGGAATAGCCTCAGTGAGTGGATCCGCTTTGATGCTTTTTTCTATGTCTCTCTATATCTCAAGTTCGCGGAGAAAGCCATCTCCTGAAATGAGCAATACCTGTCTTAGAATGTGTCTGGATGTCTGATGGGACCTAGCTCATAATTGAACTCTAAATCCAAACTTCTTAGACTGTATCGTCAACTGAACTTAATCAGTATCCTACGCCATCCTTCCCTCAGTATCCACCTGGACCACCTGTCCAAAATACTGCCCCTCGTCGGAAGGAAAACTATAACTCTGACAACCTCCCTGTCGTCCAGGTCACCTTGGAAGCCTGGAATGATGACTGTATCCGAAAAGAGGCTGTCCTTATCATATCCCTAGAACATCTACTTATGTTCTAAAACTGCTTCCGACTGTTTCTCTAGGATTGGATCAATGTCAACTTACTGCATCTAGTGCAAAAACAACATCTGGTGTGGTACTTGACATCTTATGATTGACTCAATTGCCTAAGCAAGTGATCTGCCAATCATGCACATCCCTCTCCCCTTTAGTCTGTAAGACACCTTTAGAGAGGGTGACTCCATCACCTGCAGGTACACCACCATGCCAGGAGTCGTCCATTCTAAAGTACCTCTAGAATGCTGTCTAAGTACCCTGATTGGGAAACTACCCAAATCTAGATCTAAAACCATAGATCCAGTAACCAGAATGTCTGATATAATATCCAATTCCTATGTGGAGAAATCACTGTGTGACAACCAAAGTATAACCGATCGTAGTATAGTAGTTTCCTTTCCTACCCTGTGTATGTCATCCAAATACCAGGACAATACACCCTACTACCTTCTTAACAGATCCATCCCCTATTCTGATGAAGTCAAACCTATGACTGTCACATCAGAAATAGATGATCTATCTCCGCTATATCTGCTTTAGTCTATAAATAGACACAAGCCATTTGTCCACCAATGCTTCCGCTGCTCCCACTGACTATGACAACCCTCTGGCAGAGTCATATACACGTACACTGTTAGTTATATGTATGCCCTAGAGGCCATTACTATACATAGGATGTATATTGTAGTGGATGCTTGGACATATATAGGGAGGACTTTCTCGCTCGACATGATAGTATGCTATCTGGTTACTCTTTACCTTAACGTGTACACTGATTGTCTCTCTGTTACATGTTGGTAAAGCCCTTAGGATGTGTACTTGACCACCTGGACTATGATGCGGATCATACCAGTGGGGACATGGTAGTCCATAAGTACATCTTTCAAGGTCCCTAGTCGTGGGTGTATCGAGACGGGGCATCGATATACCAGAGTAGACTAGCGTATACCTTCTCGACCCATACAGATGGGCGATGGATGATCCCATATCCATTGGTGTTTGACATCAGAGATGATATACGGGTGCTCAGTGGAGACTGGGTACACTGGACGGACTCGCCGAGAACTCCCAGATGGTATTATACCTTACGTCAGATGGCAGTTCTCTGGTGACACTGGTACAGAGTAGTCTGTTGACCCGAGATCGTCATAGAGTCTTGTGTGGTTCCCACTGTGCTTTGATTTCCACCTTACCGCGTCCAAGAGGGCGTACAAAACGGTGGTTTTTGGGTACAGTCCCGAATCATATGGAGGCAATGAGCGATAGGAGGGGATTCGTCTCTCCCGGTATAGGGGGTTGATGTTGCGCTGTGTTCGATTGGCTATAACCAGAAATCCCTGGCCAGGGTTGCTGAGATTTACTGGTAAGTGTTACCAGTAGTTTCTCGAACTGTTATAGACCTCATATCGACACGACTTATCGAGCTACTGGAGTCTGACGTTTACCACCCCTAGGCAAGATATGCGACATATCAGACGACGAGACCGGACGGTACGGTAAGTGTTACTGGTTGGATTCACAGGAGTATGAGCGGGCTTGCTCATCGATCTTCTGATCGCTCAATACCCGGGTGGCCGTTACGTTTAGCAGACCGCTTGCGGCTTGTGGGTGTTTGATATGATCATCACCTGCTGCCGGCGTATTGACGAGTCTTTAGAGTCCTACACAGAGGTTTCCTGGCTCAAGCGAAACGAAATAGGAGCGCATATGAGATATGTGCGGGACCGAGAATAATGCGTGTATGTGATACCGTATTCTATTCTCGCGATGAATGTATCGAAAGGTTGTATGCGATATAACCTAGTTATCGAATCAAGGATTGATTCGATAAATCGATACATTGGATATTAGTCGGTTATATGCGATATGACCGGATCGTTAAATCAAGTGTTGATTTAATGATTTGATGAATAATTATATATTTGATATATTACTTTGCATTAACTAGTATTGGTTCACTTTAAATGGATTTTCTCACTTGCATTGCACAAGTTGTATATGTGATGTACTTTTGTGCACTTGATTGTATCATGTTTGATGATACATTTTTGCTAGGGTTTTTGTGTAAAGAATTAAACCTTGGTTAAGTAAATGGTTAGGGTTTTTATTTTATCATTCATTTATCTTTTTAATTTAGATTAAAAAGAAATGGATAAGAAAACAAAATGGTTGCTTTCTTTCTTGAAGCTTGTTGAAGCTTCATGAAGCTTTGACCAAAGTGACCATTTTGTCTTCATGCTTAACCCTAACCATTCATCTAACCTTAGTCAATTCTCTACACCTAACCATGGTTCATATTATGATAAGTATTCATTTTCTTTTGTATTTTAATTAACTTATCATAATATTATCTTCTTCTTCATCTTCTTCTTCCATGAAGAAAAGCTTGCTACATCAATGGCAAGTGATGAAAACAAGTGAGAAATCCAATTCTAAAGTGAACCCACTTCCTATTTCTTCATCCTCTACCTCTTGCCAAGTAGTATAGGGTGTTCTCTTCACAAGTTTCATGACTTGGTGAAGTGGGAGCTTGATCTTGTGATGCCTCGACGTAGATCATCTTCGGCACGAAGTCGACGACCTAGCCCGCCCATTTCTTCAATGAAGCCGACGCTAGAGCCCGGGTTTCCATTTGGACAGCGAGGAGACTTCATTGCGGAGCTATGGAGGTGGAGGACCGGATCTACAAAGGTTGTATTTACGTTCACTTAGTTAAGTTGTTAACTAGTTGCATCTTTCGCCTAAAATTCTAGTTAACGATCCGTATTAGAGTTTCTCGGCACTTGTAAAATTTGAAATTGGCATGGTTGATGCCTTGTGAGACCTCTTGAGAGTGCCTAGGAACCCTACAGTGGTATCAGAGCCTAGCTAGAGCCTTAGGCGATGCGTAGACGATGTTAGAAACCCGATCGAACCCCGAAACCCTAACTTTTAACCCTCTCTGGACTTTTTCTGAAAAAGTGGTTTTTTCCAAATTAAAAATGCTTAAAAAATTCAGCAGGAAATTCTAAGAATTACGGTGCAAAAATTACCTAATGATCTTTCTAAAGAGCGGCGGAACCGCGGCATTAGCCGCCTATTGCGGCGGTTCCGCGCCCATTTAGTCTCTTCAGTCAACCATTTTTGCACAGTAACTTCTTTATTTAAATGCTGAGTTTTATGGGAATTTTTAAAATTTATTCAAGAGTTGAATTTTCTGGGGTTGTTTTGGGGATTCGATGATTCGATCGGATTATCAGATTTTGTCTATGTGGATTCCGGATAATTTTTGAATATGTTAAAAAGTTCGACCGGATATAAATACCCAACTTTTCCCCTGCCGGAAAATTTCCAAGTGTTGGATTTTTCCGAGGTTTAAAGACGTTCTAAGTAGTGCAAGTAACGCGATGGTCCCTCTAGAAGACAACAAACCTTAACTCGATTATGTGACCGTCTTGAACTGCCCTTTGAACCTTAGGGTTTGGGGCAGTACGGCGTGCCACATGTGAGGCGTTGGCTTGACCCTTCTACGGCTGGACCGTTGGTACTGAGGCACGAAGTGAATGTTTTTAAACTTGTTTCATGTGTTGAGCTGTTTCGGGAAAACTTGGGTGTTTGAATGTTCGATCGGAAAGTTTAACATTTTCTATTTATCTGGAATGGGATACAATAATTGAAATTCAGAAGAAGTTATGAGATAACTGAATGAATGTTATAAACATAGCAGTTTAGTCTCACTTGATCGGTTGCCACGGAATTTTGATGTGATCAAAAGTCCGTCGCAATCACATAGCGTACGCGGATACTTGCCGGGTAAACTTAATAGACAGCTACACCCCATAGCCCCGACCAAGTGACTGTAGCAGAACCCCGTCGCCGAAAGCATCCGTTCGAGTGCTTGCGGCAGCGGTGTTCCGCCTTGGTGCACTTTGTCGACAGTATCGGGGGTGCGGCCGTCTACTAAAGTTTGCGACGAGTATTCGATCAGGATGTCGGGAATCTTGTTGGATTGCCCGACTTGATATTGAAAAGTGTTTTCGATTTTGAGACTAAAATGCGGGGTTTATAATTGTTAGGCATGCGATGTCTAAGGAATTCATTTGATTAGGCATGCGATGTCTATGGAGGTTGCGGATTCCAACTATTGTAGTTTTACACTTTCTTTTCTGTGACCGTAAGTGTAATATGTGATATCGCCGGTTTCGTTGCTATATGTCAACGACAATTGGGATGCGCATATTTACTTACGTTGATGACATGTGATGTTATGTGTTGCTGGATATGTTATATTGGATCGTCGTGTTCGAATAGCCGGGGGTTTTTATGTGAGATGAGTGTTTTCATTTTCATTCATGTAAAAACTTGTATGTAATATTCTTTTATTGGGGCACTTCCAGGTTGCGGATGATGTCACCATTTGTATATTATTTACTTTTCTGCACTAGGATAGACCCAAGGAGGGGAGCACAAGTAACCGGGTTCTGGAGTCCAGTGGGAGACCAACTCGAGGAGTCGAGTCCGGGTCTCCTAACTCTAGAATTGGCAGGGTTGCTTGCCGCTCTCGTAGGGGTCTAGGGGTGTGGGTTTGGCTATTCATCGCGACCGTGGAATCCGTGTTTTATACTGGCTCGTATTGAAAACACGGACGTCCTAGTATATCCAATATTTCATATGAATCTTCTGCTGCGATATCTGTGATGTGATCATGTGATATGTTCTGTGATGGATACTTTATATAGTATATATGATATATTATATAGGCGTTACTTATGTTTTACACCCGCGCTAGCCCTGCCCCGCTCTGCCGTTAGTTACCTAACCTAACGGTGCACGAGGGGACATCGAGGCGAATGCGGATGGCATAAGTGTACGTCGTATTTATCTGTGATGTTTAGGTATTTAAATGATGGGACTTCATTAATGTGATTAATGAAATAAAAGAAACCTAAAGATGGTGTGGAATCGAATTTCAAAATAAAACAGGTAGCTACAGTTCTTGCTTTGCACAGCGGTGTATATGATATATCCTGCACCTTATTCGATGAGGAAAGGACCGAGATCCCTTCACCGGGAGTGACTCCTTTAGCAATAACTGGCAGATGCTACACACTCGGTTTGTCTTTTGATTGCTTTTAAGAGTTTTTGCTTTGCACAGTGATATATACGATATATCCCGCACCTCATTTGACGAGGAAAGGACCGATGATCCCTTCACCGGGAGTGACTCCTTTAGCAAAACTAGAAAAGCCTCAGAAACACTCCATTTTAAAAATCATTTGATTCTACAACGATATCAAGTTCATTACGCAATAGGTTTTCAGAAAAACCTGTCGTAGCCCTCCGTCATTTCAGATAAGTAGTAGTTAGTAATCGTGCTGCGTTTGTTAGCCTTTGTCAAGGCGCAGTGGTGCGGTAGCTAACTGGTGCTTATCTGCTTATGCATATGATGCAGATTGGATTAGGGTAGTCATGCGACCTTGTTGGCCTTTGTCAAGGGCCGTGCGGGTGGGTTTAATTCAATCAGGAAATGACGGGTTGAACTTGACTAGCATCCTATGGTTTGTTGGCCTTTGTCAAGGTCATAGGAGGTTAGGGGCAAAATATTATCGGGAATTTCAAGTGTTGAAATTTGCAATGAGATTGCATACCTTCTATGAGATAGTTGGATCCCGATACCCGCTGCGAGTAATTGTTACTCCTGGGAGTGTTTTACACATTACAATTAGCCGATCAATTAGGTGTCTAGAAAGGTGTCAACGAGGTTACGCCTCTGAGAAAACGAGGTTTACATTAATTAGGTTCGTGCGAAAGCACGGGGGACCTCCCTCAAAGTACCGACACTGGCCTGGCTGAAAGATTGGCGAACTTGTAGTGTGTAATTAATCCCGGCTAGTCTTTCCTTTTTGGGTTTGAAGGAAGATTTGATAAAAAGCAGTGGGAGCCATCTTGATTAGATAAAATAATAACCAATCTATTCTTGCAAGAGCATACGCTGAGTGTTTTCTTCTCTCTCTCTCCAGGTAGCGACCATATCATGCCTTAATCAAGATAATAATACGGATGTATTGACCGAACCCGCTTGTTATACTGAGCTGGGGAACGTTGGTCCCGCTCCAACTTATAATTCTTATAAGACAGAGCAGGAAATAGGGGATTACCAGAATTCCCGTGCCACCCAAATGAAGAGAGTGCATGCTGATGCATCATCTTCGGGTGTGTTCATTACAGAGAACTGTTTCTCAGTATCCTTTACGTCCTGGGTATGTGATACCAGATCAGGATCCCAGATATGCAATCCGTTACATGGGCTACAGAAAGGTAAAGAACTGAGAACGGGTGATAAGTTTCATGAGGCAGAAATCGGGGCAAGTGTTGCAGCCAAGTCTGTTGGTCACTGTCACCCTGTATTCCAAATACATTGATTCTGAACAAATGTTATTAGATACCGAACCTGATATACAAAATCATATCAGTCTCTTTATTAATAAAGAAAGGATATAATTTTGTATTGTTGGATAATGTTTTGAACATTTCCTATATCAAAAGTTGATCGGTTCAGGCACGTTATCTAAAAGCATTGATGTTCTAAATCAAACTACAGTTCTTAGTATACAGAACACACACAAGAGGAATAGTTCAAAACTGAACGAATCCTTCTTGAGGTATTGTAGACTAGGTCATATCAATGCGACCCGACTAGCTGAAGTTACATATAGATGCATATTTAAATCAGTTTGAATTTACATCTTGTGAAACTTGCCAGTCATGTCACAAAGATAAGATGACCATAGCTCTGTTTATTGGAAACAGAGAAAGAGTTAGTGAACTCCTGGGATGATACATGTTGATGTATGTAGGTCCCCAGTCTACACATGCCAAGACTGGTCCTTTGTACTTCATTACATTCTCTGATGATCTCTTTAGATTCAGACATATGTTCCTGTTGAAACACAAGTCCAAACCTTTTGAGATATTCACAGAATATAAGTTAGAAGTAGAGAACCAAAATACGGGTAAAAGTATTATGTCCTTTGATGTGATCAAGGAGGAGAATACTTGAGCATGGAATTCCTGGACTATTCTAAGAATGAGATTCTCTCTCAACAATACTCCTCCGTATACACCATAGCACGATGGTATATCAGGGTGGAGCAATAACACCCTATGTGATATGGTGTTCTCTATGATGAGTACTACTGAGTTACCTATTTCCTTTTTGGGAGTTATGCACTTGAGAAGCTGCATACCTATTGAATAGGGTTCAAATCAAATCAGTTGCCTACCACTTCATATTTGATATGATAAGGGAAGAGCCCATATCATAAGTTGGTTAAGATTTGGGGTTGTCCGGGCTATGTCTAAAAGCAAAATCCGGACAAGCTCGAGGCAAGATCTGTTATGTAGAACTGGAAAGGTTCCAGCTATACAAAACTGCAGCTGATGATTTGACAGAACCAAAGGATTCAATAGTTACCAACGAACCTCAGCCTCTCCGCCGATCTAGTAAGGTTCCTCACCCGCCTGAGAGATACTTCGGTTTCTCTATGACAGTGGGAGCGAGGATTGCATCATAAGATGATGACCCAACTAGTTTCGATCTGGCCATCAGGAGTGGGACTCTGTAAGAATGGCTGGATGCTTAGTGATCTGAGATGGAATCCTTATACACCAACAAAGTATGGACTTTAGTTGCTTTATCTGAAGGGTTAAATCCCCATCAGGAGCAAGTATATCTTGAGAAGATTACTTGGTGTACATGGAAAAGTTGAGACTTTCAAAGCTAGACTTGTTAAAGGTTTGCATCATTGACCAGGTGTGGATCATGATGAAACTTTTTCTAGAGAACTATGCTTAAGTCCATCCAGATCCTACTTGCCACGGCTACATACCATGACTACGATATCTGGCGGTTGGGTGCCATGACTGCTTTTCTAAATGATGTTTTAGAAGAGAACGTCTATAAGTACACAGCCAGAGGGCTTCGTAGACAGTGGGAGCAGCGGAAACGTGCACAAGATGCTTTATAGGTTAGAGCAGGCATCGCGGAGTTGGAACATCTGTTTTGATGTGTTAGTCAAAGAGTTTGACATCATCAAAATGGTAGATGAACCTTGTATAAACAAAAAGGTAGTAGGGAGTATGGTGGCGATCCTCGTAGAGTACGTGGATGACATACTCTTGATAAGAAAGAAGTTTTCTATGCTACGCTCGGTCAATCTCCGCTTATCACAATGATTCTCCATAAAGGATCATAATGATACCTCCTAAATCCTGGGTTTTGGATCTATGAGATAGATCTAATTGGATGTTAGTATTCTCACTAGTTGTAGTGAGATGGTATCAACCGATCCTGGGGAGAATCACTGGAAGGGTTCCAGGGTGATAATGACGACTGAATGTCAGTCACAGGCATTGTCTTTACCCTCAGTAAAGGGACGGTATGTTGGAAGAGTTCCAAGCTAGATACCATGGCTAACTAGACGATAAAGGCAGGATACATCGCTACTTAAGATGCTACCAAAGAGGATGTTTGGGTGTATATTGGTTCATGAGATGAACTACGTTCCAACCATTGTGAGACAATGGAGTTGTGGCTTATGCTAAGGAACGCCGGTCCCATCAGTGATCCAGACATATTCTAAGGCAGTGTCACCTGATCATGGAGATGGTTGATCTCCAGGGTGATCGAGGTAAGGAGAGTAGACTCAGAGGACAACACGGCGGATCCACTCACAAAGGCCTTTTCCCATAGAGAGACTTTTATGGGATGGTTGAGTATGAGATACTACAACCACTGCTATCAGATGGCCCTAGTGCAAGTGGGAGATTGTTAGTTATATGTATGCCCTAGAGGCCATTACTATACATAGGATGTATATTGTAGTGGATGCTTGGACATATATAGGGAGGACTTTCTCGCTCGACATGATAGTATGCTATCTGGTTACTCTTTACCTTAACGTGTACACTGATTGTCTCTCTGTTACATGTTGGTAAAGCCCTTAGGATGTGTACTTGACCACCTGGACTATGATGCGGATCATACCAGTGGGGACATGGTAGTCCATAAGTACATCTTTCAAGGTCCCTGGTCGTGGGTGTATCGAGACGGGGCATCGATATACCAGAGTAGACTAGCGTATACCTTCTCGACCCATACAGATGGGCGATGAATGATCCCATATCCATTGGTGTTTGACATCAGAAATGATATACGGGTGCTCAGTGGAGACTGGGTACACTGGACGGACTCGCCGAGAACTCCCAGATGGTATTATACCTTACGTCAGATGGCAGTTCTCTGGTGACACTGGTACAGAGTAGTCTATTGACCCGAGATCGTCATAGAGTCTTGTGTGGTTCCCACTGTGCTTTGATTTCCACCTTACCACGTCCAAGAGGGCGTGCAAAACGGTGGTTTTTGGGTACAGTCCCGAATCACATGGAGGCAATGAGCGATAGGAAGGGATTCGTCTCTCCCGGTATAGGGGGTTGATGTTGCGCTGTGTTCGATTGGCTATAACCAGAAATCCCTGGTCAGGGTTGCTGAGATTTACTGGTAAGTGTTACCAGTAGTTTCTCGAACTGTTATAGACTCATATCGACACGACTTATCGAGCTACTGGGGTCTGACGTTTACCACTCCTAGGCAAGATATACGACATATCAGACGACGAGACCGGACAGTACGGTAAGTGTTACTGGTTGGATTCACAGGAGTATGAGCGGGCTTGCTCGTCTATCTTCTGATCGCTCAATACCCGGGTGGCCGTTACGTTTAGCAGACCGCTTGCGGCTTGTGGGTGTTTGATATGATCATCACCTGCTGCCGGCGTATTGACGAGTCTTTAGAGTCCTACACAGAGGTTTCCTGGCTCAAGCGAAACGAAATAGAAGCGCATATGAGATATGTGCGGGACCGAGAATAATGCGTGTATGTGATACCGTATTCCATTCTCGCGATGAATGTATCGAAAGGTTGTATGCGATATAACCTAGTTATCGAATCAAGGTTTGATTCGATAAGTCGATACATTGGATATTAGTCGGTTATATGGGATATGACCGGATCGTTAAATCAAGTGTTGATTTAATGATTTAATGCATAATTATATATTTGATATATTACTTTGCATTAACTAGTATTGGTTCACTTAAAATGGATTTTCTCACTTGCATTGCACAAGTTGTATATGTGATGTACTTTTGTGCACTTGATTGTATCATGTTTGATGATACATTTTTGCTAGGGTTTTTGTGTAAAGAATTAAACCTTGGTTAAGTAAATGGTTAGGGTTTTTATTTTATCATTCATTTATCTTTTTAATTTAGATTAAAAAGAAATGGATAAGAAAACAAAATGGTTGCTTTCTTTCTTGAAGCTTGTTGAAGCTTCATGAAGCTTTGACCAAAGTGACCATTTTGTCTTCATGCTTAACCCTAACCATTCATCTAACCTTAGTCAATTCTCTACATCTAACCATGGTTCATATTATGATAAGTATTCATTTTCTTTTGTATTTTAATTAACTTATCATAATATTATCTTCTTCTTCATCTTCTTCTTCCATGAAGAAAAGCTTGCTACATCAATGGCAAGTGATGAAAACATGTGAGAAATCCAATTCTAAAGTGAACCCACTTCCTATTTCTTCATCCTCTACCTCTTGACAAGTAGTATAGGGTGTTCTCTTCACAAGTTTCATGACTTGGTGAAGTGGGAGCTTGATCTTGTGATGCCTCGACGTAGATCATCTTCGGCACGAAGTCGACGACCTAGCCCGCCCATTTCTCCGATGAAGCCGACGCTAGAGCCCGGGTTTCCATTTGGGCAGCGAGGAGACTTCATTGCGGAGCTATGGAGGTGGAGGACCAGATCTACAAAGGTTGTATTTCCGTTCACTTAGTTAAGTTGTTAACTAGTTGCATCTTTCGCCTAAAATTCTAGTTAACGATCCGTATTAGAGTTTCTCGGCACTTGTAAAATTTGAAGTTGGCATGGTTGATGCCTTGTGAGACCTCTTAAGAGTGCCTAGGAACCCTACATACACTTCTAAAGCTAGTTTAGAACGACGCTATACTCATCATCCTGCCGGGTCTCACAGTCTGGAACAACAGCAATGGAAAGTCTGGGTAAACAAGAACCTCCCTGCCACCGTCCTTGAGGCTACCGGAGTACCTCTCGGGTGCCTGAGATTACCCATCTTATCTGCGGAGTGGCCAATGGAATATCAAGCCAGATTGAATCTTTAGGTTCTTATCAAATCTTCAGTAATCGTTTGCGGTTCTGGAATCAGTTCCAGTTCTACCATACTCCCACTACTGTTTTCTGAAAAAATCCATTTTTGTTAAAACTGTGGCGAGTCTAGAACAATATCTCTATTGATCTTCCAGATGGTAGAAAGTCAACCCTCGCCATAGCCTGGGTCAACCCACAAACAGCTATTACAGAAACGTGCCTTGAGTTGTCCAGAGTCTGGTTTTAAGCATAAGCCGGACAACTCCCCGTACCTTAACATCGTTAAGATATGAACTGTTCTATATCCAATATAGAACCAGAGGCACTGATTTAATTGAACCAGATTCAAATCATGCAGCTGTCTTTAGTGCATGTCAACTAAATAGAAAGAGGCCGATCAGTATTACTCAACTTAGGAGTACTTCCAATTATGAGTAACCTGAAAGAGAAGCAAGTTCTCTTAATCATTACAATCAACTGAATACCATACACAAGTATCTACATCTTCGATTACCTTGAAGAATCCCGATACTTGCTGTTGGATATATGTATGCCCTAGAGGCCATTATGTGATAGTGGATGTATCTGTACATATATATATATATATTCAGTTTGCATTCTTGCTCGACATGGATAGTATGCTATCTGGTTATTCTTTATCTGACATGTTGATTTGATCATGCTTTTATTCATTCATACATGCTGATAAAGCCCCAAGGATATCTGCTTGACTACTCTGATTATGATGGAGATCATACTAGTGGGACATCTGTAGTCTATAAGCACATCCTGAAATGTCCCTAGTCGTAGGTGTATCGAGACGGGGTATCGATATACCAGAGTAGATTAGCGTATATGATACTAGACCCATGTGATGGGCAATGGATGTTCCCACATTCATCGATGTTTGACATCAAGATCATATACGGGTGCTCAGTGGTGACTGGGTACACTGGACGGACTCGCCGAGAAATCCTATATGAATTATATCTATCGTCGGATAGCAGTTCTCAGGTGACACTGGTACAGGTTAGTCTGTAGACCCGAGATCGTCATAGAGCCTTGTGTGTTCTCCCACTGTACTTTGATTGCCACCCTACCACGGCTCTACTGAGTCGTGCAAACAGGTGGCCTTTGGGTACAGTCCCGAGACACACGAAGGCAATGAGCGATAGGAGGGGTTTCGTCTCTCCCGGTATTGGGAGTTGATACTGTGCAGTGTTCGACTGGTTATAACAGCAAGTCCCTGGCCAGGGCTGCTGAGATTTGCTGATAAGTGTTATCAGTAGTTTCTCGATCTGTTATAGACCATTCACCGACACGACTTATTGAGTTATTGGGGTCGACGTGACCATCCCTAGGCTCGATATGCAGCATATCTGACGAAGAGACCGGACTGTACGGTAGTGTTGCCGGATGGCTCGATGGGAGTTGTAGCAGGTTCGCTTGTTGTCTTCTGATCGCTCAATACCCGGGTGGCCGTTACGTTTAGCTGACCGCTTGCGGCTTGAGGGCACTTGATATGATCATTACCCTCTGCCGGCGTATTGACGAGTCTTAGAGTCCCACAGAGGAGTTACCCAGTCCAGGCGAAACGTTGTGGTGCGCATATGCGATATGCGCATGCACCCGATTGAAATATGCGTATTTGATACCGAACATTGATCGGGTGAATTGCTTTTGGTAGGGTCATATGAGATATGACCGGATTGATAAATCAAGTGTTGATTTATCATCTAACCATAAGTTATCTCACTTGAAACCTTTCTAGGGTTTGATGGATGTATGCATGCATGTATATGTTTCTTTCTTCTTTTCTAGTTTAATGCACATGTAGATGTGCATACATATACACATACATACATCAAACTATCATGGTTGTTTATATATGGAAATGGTGGCAATATAAGCTTCACACCATAGATTATACAATGGATAATTATTTAATTTTGGTTTTAAAAAGAAAATGAAAAGGAAAGGATAATTATGCTAGTTTCTACATGCTTCTTTTAGCCTAACCATTCTCACCCACCACTAAACCATGGTTATCCTCTCCTTTATCATTATAAACCCAAGTTAAATTAATCATCTATTATTTAATCATGGTTTGAGTCAAGAAGGAATAAATATATATAGTGATATTTATTTTCTTTCATAGCTTAACCTAATGGTTATCATTTTATCTCTTGAAAGAAAAAGCCACCATTTTCATCCTCCTTCATCTTCTTCTCTCTAGTTCTATTCTAGTGAGTGAAACACAATCAAAGAAAGGTTTTTGAAGTGAGATCCAAAGCCACAACACCATTCTATTCAAGTCTAGCCAACTTGATTAGAGTGTTTACTTCGATTTCACAAAGTAGCGAGCTTGGACGGAGATCTCCGCGGTGGATCATCGTGGACACAAGGAGAGTTCAAGAGGACCTCGTTTCAACACCAAAGAGCCTAAGGAGCGAAGCAAAAACGGGAGCTACAAAGGTTGTAGCCTTCAAACCCTAATTTTTGTTAGCTTTAAGTATAGTAAACCCTAATTTTCTAGGATCTATCCTTTGCATGTTAGTTTAGCACCTTAAAAACTAAAACTTTGGGTCATGTGATGCTTCATAACTCTTCATAGGGTGCTATACTAACCTTACATTGGTATCAGAGCCGACCTAGAACGTTAGGCGACTTTTTTGCGAAGTGAAAAGTCCGATCGAACCAAAATACGGATTTATGGGATGCTCTCTGGAAATTTTTTAAAAACTGATCTTTTTCAGAATTAAAAATTCTCAAAAAATAGAGCAGGTAAAAATTAGACGATCTGGAAAATCCGTACACATGAACAGTATGTTTGACCGCGGAAGGGCGGCATAAGCAAGCTTAGGCCGCGCTTCCGCGGCCAAATGAGGGGATCTCTGACAATTTTTTTCACAGTACTTTTCTTTACCTGCTACAGTACATTTTGAGAGTATTTAATCTGAATCTTCTGTTGATAATTATGGAGGTGGTTTTGAACTCGTCTTTTCGATCGGAATTTTCATTTCGTTTTTCTTTTCCGGGTAAACTAGAAAGTATTGAAGTGTTTGAACGAATATCATTTACTCAATATTCACGGGGTTTAAATAGTTTGGAGATGTGTGCAAGTCTTTTTGCGGTGGTCCCTCTAGAAGACAACAAACCTTAACTCGATTATGTGACCGTCTCGAACTGCCCTTTGAACCCTCGGGTTTGGGGCAGTACGGCGTGCCACATGTGAGGCGTTGGCTTGACCCTTCTACGGCTGGACCGCCGCTACTGTGTCACACTCCGGTTTTTTGAACCCTGTTCAAGTGTTGAGCTTTAGTGAATCTTGGGTGCTTGACAGTTCGTTCGAAAACTTTAATACTGTCTGTTTATCTGGAATGTGATACAATATGTGGAATTCATATAGTGTAGACATGAAATACGAAATATGTGATATTTCGCATTTATGATGTCTAAAGAGAATCTGGATTCCAAATATTGTAGTTTTACACTTTCTTTTCTGCGACCGTAAGTGTAGTATGTTAGATATCGCCGGTTTCGTTGCTATACATCAACGACAATCGGGGTACGCATACTTACTTACGTTGATGATATGTGATATTATGTGTTGCTGAGATATGATGTGCAGGATTGTCGCGATCGAATAGCCGGGGGGTTTTTGTGAGATGAGAGTTTTATATTTTCATTCATGTAAATTCAAATGTAATGTAATATTCTTTTATTTGGGGCACTTCCAGGTTGCGGTTGTGTCACCAGTATTGTATATTATTTACTTTTCCGCATTAGGATGGACCCAAGGAGGGGAGCACAGGTGACCGGGTTCTGGGGTTCAGTGGGAGGCCATCTCGAGGAGTCGAGACCGGGTCTCCTAAACTTCAGGATTGGTAGGGTCACTTGCCGCTCTCGTAGGGGTCCAGGGTGTGGGCTTGGCTATTCATCGCGATTGTGGAATCCGTATTTTCTATTCTGGCTAAATACTAAATACGGACGTCCTAGTATATCCCATGTTATATCTATATTTCTGCTGCCTGTGTTCTGTGATATCTGAGACGAATGACTTATTATATATATGATATATAGTAGACGTTGCTTATGTTTTACACCCGCGCTAGTCCCGTCCCGGTATGCCGTTAGTTAAGTAACCTAACGGTGCATAACGGAACATTGCGGCGAATGCGGATGGATAAGCGTACGTGTTATTTTCGTTTCTTTTCTGTGATTGGCTTAAGGACTTAAATGATGGGATTACATTAATGTGATTAATGTAAAGAAAATAAACCTAAAAGATGTTGTAGAATCTGATTTAAAAACTACTCGGCTATTTATGAAAAAGCTATATTTCAAAACTGCGGAGCTTAAGCCACTCCTTTTGAAAAACTGTTTGATTCTACAACGATATCAAGTTCAAAGCGTTAAAGATTTTCTTAAAAATCATTCGCAACCCTCCGTCATTTTAGGAAGTAGAGTACTTAGTATTCGTGCTACGTTTGTTGACTTTAGTTAAGGCGTAGTGTACGGTAGCTAAGTGATGTCTTCCTACACTGCATATGATGCAGATTAATTAGGAAATTCATACGACTTTGTTGACCATAGTTAAGGGTCATATGGGTGGGTCTAATTGATCAAGAAATGACGGGTAGAACTTGACTGGTACTTATGATTTGTTGACCATAGTTAAGGTCATAAGCGCTAGGGGTAAAAATTACATCGGGAATTTCAAGTGTTGAAATTTGCAATGAGATTGCATACCTTTCATGTGATGGTTGGATCCCGATCCCACTGATGGGCAATGGTTGCTCCTAGGAGAGTTTTACAGTTTACAATTAGCTAACTCATTAGGTGTCTAGAAAGGTGTTAACGGGGCTCCGCCTCTGGGAAAACGAGGTTTACTCTAATTAGGTCCGTGCGAAAGCACGGGGAACCTCCCTCAAAGTACCCACACTGGCCTGGCTGAACGGTTAGCGAAGTTGTAGACTGTAATTAATCCTGGCTAGTTTTTCTTTTTAAGGTTTGAAAGAAAAACTTGATAAAAAGCAGTGGGAAACATCGATTAGACAAGATAATAAACCAATCTAATCTATGCAAGAGCTTTCGCTGAGTGTATTCTTTTCTCTCTCTTAATGGCAGATACCAATGACTGGACTTAAGCTTCTACTAGATAAAAACAAACTGAACGGGACCAACTATAAAGACTGGCTAAGGAATCTGAAGATCGCCTTGACTTATGATAAAGTATCATATGTCCTCACGGCTTCAGCCCCGCCCGTCCCAGGCCCAAAATCCTCAGTTGCGGACATAGAAGTCCGCAAAACATGGGACGCTGACTGTGCCACGGCAAAATACCTCGCGCTTGCATCGATGGACAACACACATCAAAAGCAGCACGAGGACATGGACATTCACGGGATACTGCTCCATACAAAGGAGTTGTATGGGGAACAGTCCCGCGTATTACGATACGAAGCATCGAGGAAACTGTTTCACATGCGAATGGCCCCTGGCACACCAGTAGGAGACCATGTGTTGAAGATGATAGCTCTTATAGAAGAGCTTGAGGACCTTGGATGGACAATGGAAAATGAACAATATATAGATATTATTCTGCAGTCCCTCCCCTCCACCTTTGCTCAGTTCATAGTGAACTTCAACATGCATGGCATGAAGAAGGACCTTCCTGAACTCCTTAATATGTTAAGGAGTGCAGAGAGCACTATGAAGTCAGCAAAGACTCCCGTTATGACCATTGGACAGTCTTCTTCTTCTCGCCCAAAAGCTAAGGCCAAGGGAAAGAAAAAGAAGAAACCCACTAATCCTAAGGGCGGAGTCAAAAAGGTGAAGGGAAAGGGAAAGTCCACGGCTGGAGACCCAGGGAAAGGCGAGTGTTTTCATTGCCACAAGACAGGACATTGGAAGCGTAATTGCACGGAGTACATAAGTCTCAAGAAGAAGCATGGTGATGCTTCTGCTTCAGGTGCGTTTGTGACTGAAAACTGTTTTTCTATAAACTCTGCTTCCTGGGTATTGGATACCGGTTCAGGTTCTCACATTTGCAATTCTATGCAGGGGCTGAGAAATAGCAAGGTTTTGAGGACAGGTGACCATACTCTCCGCGTTGGAAATGGTTCCAATGTACATACAGTCGCAGTGGGAGAGTATCACTTGGGGTTGCCATCTGGATGTATTTTGATTTTGAATCCATGTTATTTTGTACCAACTATGCTATGTAATATAATATCCGTTTCTTTGTTGGACAATGAAGGATATAATTTTGTGTTGCAGAACAATGTTATGAACATTCACCTAAATCAAATGTTGGTTGGGTATGGTACGCTTAATAACGGAATATATGTCCTAAATCAACACACAGTTTTCAGTATACAACACACTAATAAAAGAAAAATTTCAGAATTAAATGAAGCTTTTCTTTGGCACTGTAGACTTGGTCATATTAACGAAACAAGATTAAACAAGTTACACAAAGATGGATATTTAAACCCTTTTGAATATAAATCTTATGCGACTTGCCAGTCTTGTATCAAGGGTAAAATGACCAAAACTCCGTTTACCGGACACGGAGAAAGAGCTACTCAGCTCCTTGGCCTCATACATAGTGATGTATGTGGGCCGATGTCTACACAGGCTAGAGGCGGTTTTTCATACTTCATTACATTCACCGATGATTTCTCAAGATTCGGTCATGTATTTTTATTAAAGCACAAGTCCGACGCTTTCGAGAAGTTCGTTGAATATAAACAAGAAGTAGAAAAACAAACCGGCTTGAGTATTAAGATGCTTCGATCAGATCGAGGTGGTGAGTATCTCAGTACAGAATTTGCAAACTTCCTAAAAGAGAATGGGATTCTCTCTCAGCTCACTCCGCCTTACACACCACAGCACAACGGTGTGTCAGAACGACGGAATAGGACCCTATTAGATATGGTCCGGTCCATGATGAGTGACGCTGAGTTACCAGTCTCGTTTTGGGGGCATGCATTGGAGACTGCAGCGTTTCTGCTAAACAGGGTTCCAACCAAAGCCGTATCTACCACGCCATATGAGATATGGAATGGGAAGAGACCATCTCTTAAAAGAATTAAGATTTGGGGTTGCCCGGCCTATGTTAAAAAGCAGAATCCGGACAAACTCGAGACACGGTCAGTCATGTGTAACTTTGTGGGATATCCAAAGAATTCTTATGGATATCTGTTCTACCACAAAGAGGAACAAAAAGTGTTTGTTTCTCAGTATGCCACATTCTTGGAAAAAGAGTTTTTCACGGATAGAGATGATGGCAAGGTGGTAGATCTAGAAGAGGTTCTGGAGACACAAACTACAAATGACGATTTGGTTGAACCGGCTGTTGCAACAGAAACTGAAGAACCTCAGCCACTCCGTAGGTCTGGTAGGACTTCTCGCCCACCGGAGAGGTACTACGGTTTCCTCATTGATGGTGACAGAGAAGACTGTATCATGGAAGATGATGATCCTACCAGTTTTTAGCAAGCTATCACGAGTGGTGACTCTGTGAAGTGGCTGGATGCCATGAGATCCGAAATGGAGTCTATGTACACCAACAAAGTATGGACTTTGGACGTTGTACCCCCTGGGGTAAAACCTGTAGGGTGCAAATGGATCTTTAAAAGAAAGATTGGTGTGGATGGGCAGGTAGAGACCTATAAGGCAAGACTTGTGGCGAAAGGTTTTCGTCAAAGACCTGGTTTGGACTATGACGAAACTTTTTCGCCCGTAGCCATGCTTAAATCTATTCGGATCCTACTTGCTATTGCTGCTCACTACGACTATGAAATCTGGCAGATGGACGTTAAAACAGCATTTCTAAATGGAGATTTAGAAGAATGTGTTTATATGGATCAGCCAGAGGGCTTCATTGACAATGGGAGCAGCGAGAAAGCATGTAGATTGTTTAAATCCATATATGGGTTAAAGCAGGCATCTCGGAGTTGGAACATCTGTTTCGATGATGTTATCAAAGAGTTTGATTTCATCAAAAATCCAGATGAACCTTGTGTTTATAGGAAGGCTGTAGGAAGAGCTGTCACATTCCTCGTATTGTACGTGGATGACATTCTTCTGATAGGAAATGATATTCCTATGCTACAGTCGGTCAAATCATACTTATCACTGAGGTTCTCCATGAAGGACCTGGGTGATGCCACATACATCCTGGGCATAAGGATCTATAGAGATAGATCCAAAAAGTTATTGGGATTGTCCCAAACCAGGTACATCAACACCATCCTAAAGAGGTTTAGTATGGAAGACTCCAAGCGGGGTGCCTTACCCGCTTGCCATGGAGTCACTCTCTCCAAGGATTCTTGTCCAAAGACCGATGAAGAGAGAGCTCGCATGAGCATTATACCTTATGCTTCGGCAGTAGGGTCTATAATGTATGCGATGTTATGTACACGCCCAGATGTAGCTTATGCACTTAGTGTTGTAAGCAGGTATCAATCCAACCCAGGGGAGAACCACTGGATAGCTGTGAAGAACATTCTTAAGTACTTACGAAGGACTAAAGAATTGTTCTTGGTATATGGTAATAAAGATCTCCAAATGGAGGCCTTTACCGATTCGAGCTTCCAGAGCGATAAGGATGACAGCAAATCTATCTCAGGGTTTGTATTTACCCTCAATGGAGGGGCGGTAAGTTGGAAGAGTTCCAAGCAGGATACCGTTGCAGACTCTACGATGGAAGCTGAGTACATTGCTGCAAATGATGCCGCCAAGGAAGCCGTCTGGATGAAGAAGTTCGTCTCGGAGCTAGGTGTAGTTCCAACCATTATTGATCCAATACCTTTGTATTGTGACAATAATGGGGCGATGGCGTTAGCCAAGGAGCCCAGATCCCATCAGCGGTCCAGACATATCCTGAGGCGCTTTCATTTGATCCGGGAGATTGTAGATCGCCGCGAGATCGAGATTAAGAGAGTAGACACAAAGAACAACGCCGCGGATCCATTCACCAAGGCTCTCCCTCAGCCGCAGCATGAGCGACTTTTTGAGATGTTGGGTATGAGATACGCCAATAACTGGCCTTAGTGCAAGTGGGAGATTGTTGGATATATGTATGCCATAGAGGCCATTATGTGATAGTGGATGTATCTGTACATATATATATATATATTCAGTTTGCATTCTTGCTCGACATGATAGTATGCTATCTGGTTATTCTTTATCTGACATGTTGATTTGATCATGCTTTTATTCATTCATACATGCTGATAAAGCCCCAAGGATATCTGCTTGACTACTCTGATTATGATGGAGATCATACTAGTGGGACATCTGTAGTCTATAAGCACATCCTGAAATGTCCCTAGTCGTAGGTGTATCGAGACGGGGTATCGATATACCAGAGTAGATTAGCGTATATGATACTAGACCCATGTGATGGGCAATGGATGTTCCCACATTCATCGATGTTTGACATCAAGATCATATACGGGTGCTCAGTGGTGACTGGGTACACTGGACGGACTCGCCGAGAACTCCTATATGGAATTATATCTATCGTCGGATAGCAGTTCTCAGGTGACACTGGTACAGGTTAGTCTGTAGACCCGAGATCGTCATAGAGCCTTGTGTGTTCTCCCACTGTACTTTGATTGCCACCCTACCACGGCTCTACTGAGTCGTGCAAACAGGTGGCCTTTGGGTACAGTCCCGAGACACACGAAGGCAATGAGCGATAGGAGGGGTTTCGTCTCTCCCGGTATTGGGAGTTGATACTGTGCAGTGTTCGACTGGTTATAACAGCAAGTCCCTGGCCAGGGCTGCTGAGATTTGCTGATAAGTGTTATCAGTAGTTTCTCGATCTGTTATAGACCATTCACCGACACGACTTATTGAGTTATTGGGGTCGACGTGACCATCCCTAGGCTCGATATGCAGCATATCTGACGAAGAGACAGGACTGTACGGTAGTGTTGCCGGATGGCTCGATGGGAGTTGTAGCAGGTTCGCTTGTTGTCTTCTGATCGCTCAATACCCGGGTGGCCGTTACGTTTAGCTGACCGCTTGCGGCTTGAGGGCACTTGATATGATCATTACCCTCTGCCGGCGTATTGACGAGTCTTAGAGTCCCACAGAGGAGTTACCCAGTCCAGGCGAAACGTTGTGGTGCGCATATGCGATATGCGCATGCACCCGATTGAAATATGCGTATTTGATACCGAACATTGATCGGGTGAATTGCTTTTGGTAGGGTCATATGAGATATGACCGGATTGATAAATCAAGTGTTGATTTATCATCTAACCATAAGTTATCTCACTTGAAACCTTTCTAGGGTTTGATGGATGTATGCATGCATGTATATGTTTCTTTCTTCTTTTCTAGTTTTATGCACATGTAGATGTGCATACATATACACATACATACATCAAACTATCATGGTTGTTTATATATGGAAATGGTGGAAATATAAGCTTCACACCATAGATTATACAATGGATAATTATTTAATTTTGGTTTTAAAAAGAAAATGAAAAGGAAAGGATAATTATGCTAGTTTCTACATGCTTCTTTTAACCTAACCATTCTCACCCACCACTAAACCATGGTTATCCTCTCCTTTATCATTATAAACCCAAGTTAAATTAATCATCTATTATTTAATCATGGTTTGAGTCAAGAAGGAATAAATATATATAGTGATATTTATTTTCTTTCATAGCTTAACCTAATGGTTATCATTTTATCTCTTGAAAGAAAAAGCCACCATTTTCATCCTCCTTCATCTTCTTCTCTCTAGTTCTATTCTAGTGAGTGAAACACAATCAAAGAAAGGTTTTTGAAGTGAGATCCAAAGCCACAACACCATTCTATTCAAGTCTAGCCAACTTGATTAGAGTGTTTACTTCGATTTCACAAAGTAGCGAGCTTGGACGGAGATCTCCGCGGTGGATCATCGTGGACACAAGGAGAGTTCAAGAGGACCTCGTTTCAACACCAAAGAGCCTAAGGAGCGAAGCAAAAACGGGAGCTACAAAGGTTGTAGCCTTCAAACCCTAATTTTTTTTAGCTTTAAGTATAGTAAACCCTAATTTTCTAGGATCTATCCTTTGCATGTTAGTTTAGCACCTTAAAAACTAAAACTTTGGGTCATGTGATGCTTCATAACTCTTCATAGGGTGCTATACTAACCTTACACTTGCAACACCTGGTTCTCTACTTTATTCATATACCTATAACTTCTCAAAACTCGGACCTTGCGTTTCTACGAAACACTTGTCTAAAAACTAGAGAAGTCATAAGTAAACCGAATATAGTACGAGGACCAACCCCTCTGTCCTAATGGAAACTGGACAACATACAATCCTCTGTATAAGTCCCTTGAGTCTAATAACTCACTCCCTGTATGTCGCAGTTTGAAAACTGTACCTATGGTTAAGAAGAATTACACCGCTGTTTAATGCTCCTTACCTAACCCTCCACTGATATAGATAAATGTCATAGACATAATTTCAAAAAGGTATATCTCACTCTATAAAAATAGACGTACAGATATGTCAATTTGAAATTGGTGCATAACAGCGGATATTCAAAACCAAATATTTGCCGTCCAGCAACCAATAAGGTGACTTCCTCAAATATCACCGATTACAACGAATCCCGATATAATGAGGATGATCACCTAATTCCCAATAACTTTCTCCCACTCATCATCTGTAAAACCATACAGATGTGAGAATCATACCTGGTAAATACATACCCTGGAGTAAGTATCTAATCGGGAAATCGGTTTTCCTTTAACAGTACACAGTGAAACTGAAACATTGAAATGTTTCGATGGGGTATCCCGGTATTCCTAGTAATGCCTCTTCCATTATCCAGATTCACAACTGTAACCGTATAATTCTTTGTCATCTTTCCAAATCCCTTTATATGTCTTTAGTCATTACCTTCTATACACCCCTTTAGGCCAAATGGTTTTCTTCCTTCCCTACCGTTCAGCACCAGCCTATGGTTTGGAAGAAGACTATCCAATAAGCATAATGGGTGTACTGTCCTAATCCTAGGAGCACTAGCAATGCGAGAGAAGGTGAAGATAAAATACAACCGAATAAACCTTATTCCTATTTCTCCTGAACCAGAATCCATCCCAGAACTGGAACAAGTTCCTTTCGAGTTCGTATATAACCATACGATGGAGTATCCAATAAACTGTGGATCTTCATAGTGATACGGAGTGTCCTGGAGAAATACAAAGGTGATTTAGGATTGGCGAAGAAATACTTGGTTTGGTCGTGAATAGCAGTCGCAATTTACTTTGCCCTCTTACTAATCCCTTGATATGTATTTACTTAATACCTTCTGTACACCATCGTTAGGCTAATTGGTTTTCTTCATTCTCTACCGGTCGGCACCTGCCTATGGTTTGGAAGAAGACTATCCAATTTCCGTAATAGGTGTACTATCTCCTAAACCAAGGAGTACTCGCAATCTGAGAGAAGGTAAAAGGAAAAGACAACTGAATAGTCGTATTCGTTTTCTCCAGAACCGGAAACCATCCTCGAATAAATTCCTTCGAGTTCGTATATAACCATACGATGGTTTTGTCCAATGGAAGTGGACGTTTGTAGTAATACGGGGTGTCCTGGAGAAAAGGGTAAAAGTAGGAGTGGCAATGAGGTCTGCAACTCTGACAATCCAAAAGCCAGTGTTAAGAAGGTTCGGTTAATTTTGGTCTCTGAGTCATAGTCTTAGGGTCGGGTCAATGGTCGCTGCCAAAGAGAGAGAGAAAAGAAACACTCAGCGTGCACTCTAACCTAGATCAGAATGGTTACCAATTTATCTAATCTGGAAACCTCCCACTGTATCGTCAAATTCTCCTCCAAACCTGAAAGAAGAATTAGTCGGGATCACCCGAGGAGTAAACCAACTCATCAGTGGGAATCGGGATCCAACTATCATCGCATGATAACGTGACGGAATCCGCTCACATTATCACACTCCAGAATGTATGCGCATATCTGGCAAGTTTCAGTTTCTTTAGAAACTCCCGATGTGATTTTTGCCCCATGCTCTTATGACCTTGACTAAGGCCAACAAATCATAAGTCACATGTCAAGTTCTACTCGTCATTGTCCAGGTTAATTTGAACCCACCCGTACAAGCCCTTAACTATGGCCAACAAGGCTATACGACTGTCCCAAACCAACGCATCTATCTATGCTGCATATGAATATCCAACAGCTACCAATCACTGTGCCTTGACTATGGCCAACAAACACAGCTTGAATACTATTGACTATCCATATGAAACGACGGAGGGCTACGAATGGTTTCTGGCGAAAACCTTTAACGTAATGAACTTGATATCATTGAAGGAACCGGATAGCTTTTTAAAAATATAGTGACGAAAACCTTTGCTAAAAAGGTCACTCCCGGTGAAGGGATCTCGGCTCTTTCCCCGTAGAATGAGGTGCAGGATATTCCAACTGAATACCACGATGCAAAGCATAAGTAATCGGCTATAGTGAAGGTATTGCCTTGACGCAAACTTTTTGTCTAAGGGGTCACTCCCGGTGAAGGGATCTCGGCCCTTGCCTCGTCGACTGAGGTGCAGGATATTCCAACTGAATACCACTGTGCAAAACAAAAGTGAACGTCCTTGCAATAACAGCTTTTTGAAAAGTGTTCCAACAACATCAAATAGGTTTGTTTAGCTTGCATTGATCCGAATCAACGCAGTCCCATCAATTGATCACACCAATAAAGAACGAAAATAATGATGTACGTATATGCCATCCGCATTCGCCACTGGGTCCCGTCATTACCCGTTAGGTTACTTAACTAACGACAGAGCGGGGACTGGACTAGCACGGATGCAAAACATATACAACATCTACTAGTATATATATCAATATATAATATTTCGCTCATGGCGTGATAAAATGCAACATCACAGAAATGTAATAAGCATCACAGAACAATACAGATATCTGGGATCCCCGGGTTTCATAGAGCCGCTACTGAAACCCGACGTTCCCCTGGTCGTGTGGATAGCCTGTGCAATGAAATCCTAGACCCCTACGGGCACGGCAAGTTACCCGCCAAAACCTGAAGCGAGGCAGCCCCTTTCAGCAACGTGAATGGACCACCCGGCACTTCACGGAATCCGGTAACTTAGGCACCCCTCCTGGGTCAACCTGTACCCCCTACGAGTGCGGCGAATAGCCCGCCAATTCTAGAGTGAAGCCCCCTCCGTCTCAATGCCATGAGATGCGGGCCCGTTGCCCTCTAGAACCCGGCTATCCGTACACTCCACCTTGGGGTAATCCTAGTACAGAAAGTAAAATATACATACAACGGGTACATCGTGTAAGTACACGGCGGCGCCCCGGCCGTCAATCCGACGCCGGAATGCGGAAACGGTGATAAACTTAAATTTTGCGGACTTTGCAAACCGGCACCACCGCGCACTAAACTCCGGATCGTAACCATTAACAAGTCTAAGCTAACTAGAAGATGGGTTAGAGATATACCGACTGATCCGAGTCCTCCGGTCTTCATCTCCACTCCGATCTCCTCGCGGGATCTCCGGTCGTCGTCTCCTCGCCGGAAGGGCACCACATCGCCTACTTTGTTTACGGGCTCCCACCTCAATGCCGAGGCAACTCGGACACGAAGCCGGCTACTCGACGTGCCCAAGACTTGCTGCAGAATGTGTAGTGAATTATTGTCTCTATTGGGGTTGAAGGAGTTGCCATGAGGGAGGAATTTGTGTACTAGGATTTTTGCATGGAAGCTTGCTGGAAAAATTGGAGAGACTGTAAGATGAGCTCGGCCAATCCCTTTTTTTCTCCCTGGAGAATGGAAGAATTAAGCCAAAACTCTCTCTCTGGCTCAGACAGAAAAAGAGCCCCCTGCACACCCCTTAGAACAATGAAGCCACTCCCTTAATTAATCCTCAACCCATCATCTTCTCCACAGCACACACATTAAGTTATTTATTCCTTACTAAATCAATTAGCCCATCTCCACAGCACAAACCAACCTTATATAAATTAATCCATTAGGAAATTAATTCCACCAACCAAAAATTAAAGCACCAGCATGCTTCAAGTGGCCGGCCACAAATTCCAAGAAGAGAAAGCAACATTTACACTCCAAAATATAAACTTGTCCCCCACTGTGGCCGGCCCATACCCAATAGCCATACCCTCTCATTAAAAGCAAGGAAGTGATTAGAATGGAATCTAATCAAGACAAAGGCTACAATATGCAAGGAAGCCCTCCACCAAAAGTTATTTGCGAACTTGCAAATAACCCCTCCAACGGATAGTCCGGCCGCGAAGGAATAAAAGAAAAAACGGCCGGCACGGAATGCAAACTGGCAACCCCAGAAAACTGGTCCCGTAATAAATTACAGGAAAAACCCCGATACTGTGCATACACACCCGCATCTGTATTCCCTCCGGATACAAATGCAAAAAGACAAAACTACACTATCTAATACTAGGATCCGGCTTAAGCCAAAGCCGGCTAGTAAAAACCGTCCGATCACGATCCGTGCAATACCGCACGTATCTGATCGAATCCTGCCATATCTCCATACGGCCTCTACAGCGTTTCGCCCGAAAGCTGAGTAACTGAAAGTGTGGTGGACTCTAAAGACTCGTCAATACAATGGCTGTGGATTTAACCACTAGCACGTCAGAGGTATAAGCCAATACGTAACGGGCCACCAGCTATTGACCAAAAGGGACGTCGATGAGCGAACTCATCCTGACACCCTACTGAGCCTGTCAGTGACAATATCCGTACAGTCCGGTCCGTTCGTCTATGAGTATCGCATGGCGGGCCTAGGGGGTTGGTAAAAGTCAGACCCCCAAAAGCGGTACAAGTCGTGTCGGAGTGTAGCCCAGAACACCCTGAGATACTACTGGAATACCTACCAGTAAATCTCCTTGCCTTGGCCAAGGACTTTGTGTAATGGCTCTCCTAGACACAGCACGACCTCACCCCCAATACCGGGAGAGACGAACCCCTAAAGATACGCTCACTGCCTCCATGTGGCTCGGGACTGTACCCAACTAAAACCTGTTTGCACGACTCCTTTGAGCCGTGGTAGGGTAGTAATCAAAGTACAGTGGGAACTCACACGAGACAAATGACGATCCCCAGGTCGATGAACTAACCTGCACACATGTCACCAGGGAACTGCCATCTGACGTCTGGTATATGACCAACTAGCATGTTCCCGGCGAGTCCTGTCCGGTGTACTCATAACCCAATGAGCACATGTATACATCTTAGGTGATCCAACTGACACCAGTGGCTTGTGAGACCGGCCACCGCCCCTCGTCGGGGTCTCGACTGTATACACAAGTCTACTAATGGAGTATCGATGCCCGGTCTCGAAACTCCCACGACTAGGGACCTTTTAAGGATATGCTTGTAGACCCCCAGCTCCCACTTATATGATCGCCCTCATACTGCTGGTGGTCAAGCAAGAATCCTAGGGGCTCTATCAACGTGTAATAGCGACGTGTCAGGTCACCTAAAGCAGTACACGATGATAAAGGTAAACCAGATAGCATACTATCATCTCGAGTAAGACTGTCCTACCGGGATAGGTCCTCCCTCAATCATTACAATCACGTACCTGTGACCTAATAATTGACTCTGAGGGCACTATCTCCAACAATCTCCCACTTGCACTCAAGGCTAATTATTGCGATGTCGCATACTCACAGCCCGTGTGATACCGAACATCCAACTCCTCTACTAGTCAGTCTCACAAAGCTCGTTTGCGGAACTATTGCGTTCGAGGAATAGCCTCAGTGAGTGGATCCGCTTTGTTGTTTCTTTCTATGTCTCTCTATATCTCAAGTTCGCGGAGAAAGCCATCTCCCGAAAAGAGCAATACCTGTCTCAGAATATGTCTGGATGTCTGATGGGACCTAGCTCATAAATAAACTCCAAATCCAAACTTCTTAGACTGTATCGTCAACTGAACTTAATCAGTATCCTGCGCGCCATGCCTCCCTCAGTATTGCCTTGGACCACCTGTCCAAAATACTGCCCCTCATCAGAAGGAAAACTATAACTCTGACAACCTCCTTGTCGTCCATGTCACCTTGGAAGCCTGGAATGATAACTGTCTCCTGAATGAGGCTGTCGTTATCATATCCCTAGAACATCCACTTATGTTCTAAAACTGCTTCCGACTGTTTCTCCAGGATTGGATTAATGTCAACTTATTGCATCTAGTGCAAGAACAACATCTGGTGTGGTACTTGACATCTCATGATTGACTCAATTGCCTGAGCAAGTGATCTGCCAATCATGCCCGTCCCTCTCCCCTTTAGTCTGTAAGACACCTTTGGAGAGGGTGACTCCATTACCTGCAGGTACACTACCGTGCCAGGAGTCGTCCATCCTAAATACTCTTAGAATGCTGTCAAGTACCCTGATTGGGAAACCACCCAAATCTAGATCTAAAACCATAGATCTAGTAACCAGTATGTCTGATATAAAATCCATGTCCTTTGTGGAGAAACCACTGTGTGACGACCAAAGTATAACCGATCGTAGTAAAGGAATATCATTTCCTACTATCTTCTCAACAGATCCATCCCCTATTCTGATGACGTCAAACCTATGACTGTCACGTCAGAAATAGATGATCTATCTCCGCTACATCTGCTTTAGTCTATAAATAGACATAAGCTACCTGTCCACCAATGCTTCCGCTGCTCCCACTGACTACGACAACCCTCTGGCAGAGTCATATAGACGTGCACTTCTAAAGCTAGTTTAGAACGACGCTATATTTATCCTCCTGCCGGGTCTCGCAGCCTGGAACAACAACAATGGCAAGTGTGGGTAAACAAGAACTTCCCCGTCACCGTCCTTGAGGCTACCGGAGTACCTCTCGGGTGCCTGAAGTTACCCACCTTATCTGCGGAGTGGCCAATGGAATGTCAAATCAGATTGAATCTGTCACGACCCGCAGGGTACGGAACGTGACTGGCACTTAAGTTTACGAAACGTCTAAAGGCGTCCGTAAAATAAGTAAGCCAAAGCCCAGAAAACAAAACCAATGAAGCAAAAGAGTGAAGAAACCCAATCAATTGAAAGCGAGTTATCAAATAAGTCATGTAAAACCCTTTTTAAAAACAATACCAATTTTTCCGAAAATTTCGGCAGAGTCTCCTTTGTAAATACTGGCCCCCAAAAATGGGTACAACAAGAATATATATAAAACCAACAAATAAGGCATCCCCCAAGCGGGAGCTAGCTCTTCGCCATAAGGCGGTCACAAATCCCACGCAATGTAAATGACAACAAGCATAATAATCATAAAGAAGCATGAAAAAAAAGTAGCATGTCGGCTCAAGTGAGCTCGACCCCAAAATACAGCATAAAATCCACAAACCTCACTGTCTCATCTCTAGGTCAATATACAATAATCTGGTGGAAAACAGTAGATGGAGTACACTAGATACAAAGAATATACAAGTGGTACAAAATAATAACATAACCCACCTATGAGCAAATCTCGAGCTCAGGCAAAAGAGGCAAAAGACAAGTGCGCCCGCCGCTACTGAACTGACGGAGCGGACCTGCAAAAGACTGTGGCACAACGGGGGTGAGTTGCCAACTCGTGAGTAATAAATAACATCTACAAAGGCTATCGTATGCATGCACACAAGCATCCTAGCATCTAAAATACAGGTATGACTGGATGCACTAGCAGGTGTGTATACAACATCAGTGTGCTAATATGTATGCAACATAGAAATCTGGGGTCTCAATAGGTATATATAAGAAATATTTTATCTTCTTTTGTTTTTGAAACTCTTTTAGAATGCCAGCATAATGTCAATGAATCGACGAAAATCGGTGTCCAGCAACGACACCCAAAAGCTGTCTCAAATCCCATAAATCCATGTCATAGTGTCTCTGGCCTCAGCCATCCGGCTGACCCATCTCAGTATCAATATATCATCCTCTCGCGGCCCCGGTCGGTATCCTCTGGATATCCGCCGTGCCCAATGAAGTCACCGGTAGGTAATCCGTCCCCTGCCAGGCTCAACGTCATCACCACATTCCTCTTGCCCCGGGGTACCTTACCGGGCCCACCATGTACCCGTGCCGGTTCCTCCACTCCTCGACACGGATTTCCAAATCCACAGCAAACTCATGGTGGAAGACACTTACATCACTAGAAAACCGCAATTTACATATTTTAAAAAAATATAATAAGTTTAGAAATTTTGCGGTTTTCCCCCGAAATCCAGCAATATCATAAAATCTCAGAAATCCTCATAAGTGCATATATCAATGATAATGAATGCGTATGATATCAATAATCAAGTTGCGATGTGTGATTAATGTATTAAGCATGAACAATTAATATGATGAAGTACGTGCACAAGAATAGCAATCCTACGGTTTCATTTTAAGGAAATAGCACAATTTAAGCATCAATTAGTAAAAGGTTTAAATTAAAAGTTATCTAGTGTGGTGGCATGGCAGTTACCAGGGTGTGTGTGTAAACATGAATAGTGCTCGTGCTGCATATAAAAACCTGGTAATAGTGCATGTGTCCTACAATTGAGTTTGCGTATATGGGTATGACATATTGTTCTAATTGCAGCAATTATCATGCCAGTAATATTATTCTAATGTCACAAGTGGTTATCCAGTTTACTATTTTTCAGTTTACTAAATCTATCGGGCGACTTGCGCCATCCAAACGATCGTCCCCCGTAGATGTTAAATCTACTCACCGGGATCCCTGGCTAGCTGTGTCCAATCACCGCCTTTCCCTTTCGCGCCGCGTCTGACGTCTCCGCGACCGAACCTGGAATTTACATCAATACCAGACATAAGGTTACACATTCAAGAACGACGCAAAACCCCAACGAAACTACTAAAGTTCGCTAGCTAGGTACAACGTGCACAAAGTGCGCGGAACACACGCGAAAATCGCAAAACTGCCGAAAAACGCCGATTTGGGTCGCCCGGCAAAACTAAAACCCGACTACCCAAAAACCGCACTCACGCATCCTAAAATTCATAGGACGAGCCATACAATCATCAAGATATCAAAAATAAATCATCACATAATTTATATAAAAATCTAGTAAGAAGATACATTCCAAAAATCGGTGCAACGTCGCCGATTTGCGACAAAACGACTACCATCTAGCATACTCACCCAAGCACACTACAAGCAATCCACACACACTAATTACAACACATTAACCATGCTCCAAAACCTATATTCCACAACCAAACCCTTTCTTGATTTTTATAAATAGCAATTGCAAATCAAAATCCATACTTGAAACTTTAAATTAACACAACAAAAGCCCACTTAAGAAAAATTAACCTCTTAGGTTAGGTTTGCAAAACACTAGATAGCAAATTAGGTTTAATCAATTAAATAATGCTTTCTAAAACTTAATCCACTCACTAATCAAGCTTCACAAACCAATTCCAAACATAAACCCTCTCTTGAAAATTTAAAACAACAATTTCACCCTTCTAAAATTAACTAATTTAGCAAAATTGGAAACTATAACAACAAGGTAACTATATGGATTAGTTAATTAACCACTAGATTAACTATAAAACAATCTAATTAAGTATTATGGCTTCAAAACCCTAGCTAAAATTTTCAAGCAAAACCTAAGAAACTAGATTAAACTACACTAAATTAACACTAAACCATCTAACATAAGAACTTAAACAAAAGAATTTAACATGATAGAAATTATACCTCTTGATCTATGGGTCAAGCAAGAAAATTTTGCTCCAATTGATGGCCTCAAGCACCAAGATCCAAGCAAGAATGGTTAAGGAAAGGATAGCATAAGGATTTTGTGTTGAAAAAGAGAAGGATTTATGGATTTTTATTGAATTTTGTTGCAAATTTTGAAGAAAATGAGAGAGAAAGAGAAGGAAAATAATGGAGATGGGGGATGGTGCAGGTTTCGGCCAGAATTGAGGTGAGGGGGAGGGTGTGGGCAAGTGGGGAAAGTCATGGGTCAAGTCTCCAAGTCAAAGTATCATACTTTATTCATTTAAATTAAAATAAACCCAAAAAAACCCCTTAAATCAACTCAAGAAACAACTAAAGAAAAGAGATCAGAATTTTCTGGACTTGGTCATGGTTGGGCTGTCCTAGGGCTGAGGGAAAAGATAGAGGGGTTTTACAAAAGAAATTTTATGCAAAAAGGCCCCCTACAACTCAAAAATTGCAAGTTTTAGCCCAAAATTCAATAAATTCGTTTCAATTCATAAAAATTTGTTAAAAATCAAAATAAATTACTAAAAATTCATGTTATCACTAGATTATAATTATCATAATTTTAGAGATTAAAATTAGTCCGGAAAAATTTGTATTTATCGCTTATTTAATGTATTTTCTTACCGGCTTAAAATAATATTAAAAAATTGAAAAATAGGGAAAAATTTTTAAATGACCAAAATTTCATAATTAACTCATTAGCTACTAAAAACAAGTAATTACCTATCCATTTAAGGTATAATTAGCCCTAAACTGCAAAATATCGAGAAAGACGGTTTTCGGAAAAATACCGAATTTTCACCGAATTTCAGGAAAACATCAAAACGACTTTTCAAGATTCTACAATCTTCCCCCCTTAAAGAAATTCGGTCCCCGAATTTAAAAAAAATATATAGCTACGCGTACCTTCAAAGAGATGGGGATACTTCTTCCTCATCTCGCCCTCGGTCTCCCAGGTAACCTCCTCGCTGCTCGGGCTACGCCAAAGGACCTTGACGGTTGGTATAATCTTCGACCTCAACTTCTTCACCTGCCGATCCAGGATGGCCACCGGCTGCTCTGCAAAAGAAAGGTCGCGCTCTAGCTGGACTGTCGGGTGCTGAATCGCATGCGAAGGGTCGTGAAGGTACTTGCGGAGCATCGAAACATGAAAAACGGGGTGAACATCGGGAAAGCTGGGAGGAAGAGCCAAACGATATGCAACTGCGCCGACACGCTCGAGGATCTCGAAGGGACCTACGAATCTAGGGCTAAGCTTTCCCTTTCGCCCAAAACGCATCACGCCCTTCATCGGAGAGACCCTCAGAAAAACATGGTCGCCAACTGCGAACTCTAATCTGCGACGGCGCCTGTCTGCATAGGATTTCTGCCTGCTCTGAGCCGCTCTCATCCGGCCTCGGATCAACTGGATCTTCGATGTCGTCTCCTCAACAAGCTGCGGCCCCAAAATGCTGCTCTCGCTGAGCTCTGTCCAACAAACGGGCGATCTGCATCTCCTCCCATACAATGCCTCGAAAGGTGCCATCTGAATAGTATCCTTGAAGCTGTTGTTGTAGGAGAACTCCACTAGAGGTAAATGACGATCCCAGCTACCACCAAAGTCTAACACGCATGCTCTGAGCATGTCCTCGAGAGTCTGAATGGTCCGCTCTGACTGTCCGTCTGTCTGCGGATGAAACGCTGTGCTGAAGCTCAAACGAGTGCCCAAAGCCTCCTGAAGTCTCTGCCAAAGTCGGCTGGTGAACTGAGTGCCTCGATCTGACACGATACAAGTCGGTACGCCATGTAGTCGCACGATCTCGTCAACATAGAGCTGAGCATACTGAGCGAAGCTGAAAGTCGTCTTCACCGGAAGAAAGTGAGCCGCTTTCGTCAATCTATCCACGATCACCCAGATGGAGTCGTACCCTCGACTGGTCCTGGGTAGACCCACAACGAAATCCATCGAAATCTGCTCCCATTTCCACTCTGGAATGGGTAACGGCTGTAGCTCTCCGGCGGGCCTCTGGTGCTCGGCCTTGACTTGCTGACAAGTCAGGCATCTCGAAACGAACTCCGCAATGTCCCTCTTCATCCCGTCCCACCAGTAGGTCTCTCTCATATCATGGTACATCTTGGTGGAACCGGGGTGGACACTATACACTGATCGGTGTGCCTCCTCAAGAATGTCGCGTCGCAATCCATCAGCATCTGGTACGTACAGTCTAGATCCATATCGTAAAATCCCCTGATCGTCAACCATGAACTCGGAAAATCTGCCCTGTCCCATCTGTGCCATGATCTCTGAGCAACGGTCGTCACTGCGCTGTGCCTCATATATACGGTCAAGCAACTGTGGGCGTGCACGAACATGCACGAGCTGTCCCCCTGTCTGAGTGAACTCGAACTCAACTCGGCTGTCGCATAACATCTGCCAATCAGCTGACGACTGCCTCTGCACTGCGCGCAAAAAGGATAGACTACCCCCGAGCCTCCTACTCAACGCATCTGCCACCACATTCGCCTTGCCGGGGTGATATAAGATCTCGCAGTCGTAGTCTTTCACCAACTCCATCCAACAACGCTGTCTGAGGTTCAGGTCTCGCTGCTGAAATATGTACTTTAAGCTCTTGTGATCGGTGAATATCTGACACGACTCGCCGTACAGGTAATGTCTCCAAATCTTCAGTGCAAAGACCACTGCAGCCATCTCCAAATCATGAGTGGGGTAGTTCTGTTCATGCTTCTTCAACTGCCGAGAAGCATAAGCGATCACCCGGCCATGCTGCATCAATACGCATCCTAATCCCACTCGCGAAGCATCACAGTAGACAACAAATCCGCCTGATCCCGAAGGCAAAGATAATACCGGCGCCGTAGTCAAACAAGTCCGTAGCTGCTGAAAACTGCGCTCGCACTCCTCTGTCCAAACGAAAGGAACTCCCTTCCGGGTCAAACCGGTCAACGGTGCAGCTATACGGGAGAAGTCCTGAACAAAACGCCTGTAGTAGCCCGCCAAGCCTAGAAAACTACGGATCTCAGTAACCGATGTAGGTCGGGGCCACTGCTGAACAGCCTCAATCTTCTTCGGGTCCACACAAATGCCGTCTCTCGTAACCACGTGACCCAAGAATCCGACGCTGTCCAGCCAGAAAGCACACTTGGAGAACTTCGCGAACAGCTGATGCTCCCTCAGAGTCTGTAACGTAATCCGCAAGTGCTGCTCGTGCTCCTCTCTGCTCCGGGAGTACACCAAGATGTCGTCGATAAACACGATGATGAACAAGTCAAGATACGGCCTGAATGTACGGTTCATCAAATCCATGAATGCTGCTGGGGCGTTGGTGAGTCCGAACGACATCACCAAAAACTCGTAGTGGCCGTAGCGCGTGCGGAAAGCTGTCCTCGGTATATCCTCCTGTCGAACTCGCAGCTGATGGTATCCTGACCGCAAGTCGATCCTCGAAAAATACCCCGCACCCTGAAGCTGGTCGAACAAGTCATCAATGCGCGGCAACGGATATCTGTTCCGAACGGTAACTTTGTTCAGCTGGCGGTAGTCGATACATAAGCGCAAACTTCCATCCTTCTTCTTGACAAACAGGACCGGAGCACCCCACGGAGAAACACTAGGTCGAATAAGCCCCTTATCTAACAAATCCTGCAACTGATCCTTCAGCTCTCGAAGCTCTGCCGGGGCCATCCGATAAGGCGGTATAGAAATAGGCCCCGAACCGGGAATCAAATCAATGCAGAACTCAACATCGCGCTCAGGCGGTAGCCCAGGTAGCTCATCAGGGAAAACATCAGGGAACTCACAAACTACCGGGACCCGGTCCAACGGAACCTCTGCAGCTCGCGTATCACAAACAAACGCTAAGAATCCCTGACATCCCTTCCGCAAGAGCTGACCAGCGCGAAGAGACGAAATTAAGCTGGGAAGGGCGACACTGCGGTCTCCCTGAATAACAAGGACTGGCTCTCCCGGAAAGCTAAATCTGACTGCCTTCTCACGGCAGTCCACCGAAGCATAACAAGTGGCTAGCCAATCCATGCCCAGAAGCACATCAAAGTCCAACATATCGAGGAGTATCAAATCAACTGATGAATCCCTCTCCCCGATACGAACGGAACACAAACGAAATACAAACCGAGCGACAAACGACTCGCCTACCGGAGTAACAACAACAAGCGGCTGATCTAACGACGACGACTGACGGCCCAACATCGGTGCAAAGTGTGTAGAGACGTACGAATGTGTGGAACCTGGGTCGAATAATACCCGTGCGTCGAAAGAACAAACTGGCAAGGTACCTGTCACAACGGCATTGGATGCCTGCGCATCCTGCGGTGTCAAAGCAAAAACTCGGGCCTGTCCTCCACCGATAGCGGGCTGACCTCGACCTCGGCCTCTGCCTCCTCGTCCTCTCTGAACAGGACCGCCACGTCCACGGCCTCTCGGTGTACCTAACTGGCGTGGAGCATCGCCTGGGGTAGGAAGTAGGGCTCTCTGAGGAGGGGGTGGTGATGGTGGTAGGGTCACATGCGGAACTGTCGCTGCTCCCTGTCGTCTCACCGGACAGTCTCTGACAAGATGGTGCAGACTCCCGCACCCAAAACATCCTGGCGACGGCTGCTGCCCCTGGGGATAAGAACCATATAACTGTCCCCGTCCAAATCCTCTGCCAGGCCTATCTCTCGGAAAGAATCTGGCGCGCTGCCTCTGAGCCGGTACATCGGTGCGCATCCTCTTCGGCCCAGAAACGGCCGAAGTCCGTGATATGCGTGCCTCCATCCGCAATGCCGTATCCATAGCCGCTGAATAAGTGTCGTAGTGCTGGGCGCCAATGGCAAGATATAGCTGGGCATCAAGTCCCTGTACGAACCTCTTCACCATCTTCTCCTCGGTATCCACCAAATACTGAGCATATCGGGATAACTGTGTAAACTGGATGTCATACTCAGACACCGTCATCCCAGGTGTCTTGACTAAGGCCTCGAAGCTACGAGCTCTGGCATCACGAACGCTCTCTGGAAGGAAACGGGCTAGAAAGACCGCTGTAAACTCGACCCAAGTCATAGGCGGTAGATCTGCAGCTCGACCTCTCAAGACTGACTCCCACCATGTCTGCGCGAGACCCTCTAGTCGGAAACTCGCAAGCTCTACCCATCGATCATCCGAACATCTCAGCGAACGGCAGATCCTGGCTAAACTGTCAAGGAACGTCTGTGGGTCCTCCGCTGCCTCGGTGCCGGTGAATACTGGAGGTCTCAGCCTCATGAAATCCTGTAGTGAAACCGGAATGGCCACGGTGGTGGTAGTAGGAGCAGGTATCATGGTCGTCTGTGATGTAGTAGGTACGTCATCCGGCCTCGGTGTACGACTGGCTGCAACTAGGGATCCTACCATCTGACGCAGCTCCTGCATGCCCCCCATCATCTGTCGCAACTCCTCCATACCGGTCTCGAGCCTATCCATACGGCCTGGGGAAGGTGGATCGGTCTGTCCCTGCGGCGTAGGCATACCGCCCTGCTCAGTCCAAGTCTCGGACGAGCCAGCTCGAATCTCGTCTCTGGCGGCAGCCCTCTGTGCCCTCGTAGCCTTCGGCGGCATAGTGGCTGTTACAGGAAAACGAATAGTAAGGACAGTGCAATAGGATCATAGGATACACGGAATTGAAGAAGGAATTTTTCAAGCAAGTATATCCTAAAGTCACTTAGGCGGAGTACCGTATCGTAAGTATGCCGCGGACATACGCACGCTACGTTACCCTGCTTAAGTCACTTACTCCATCTACCAAGGGTCATCCTACACTCACAAAGGTAAAACCTATCGCTCTGATACCAACTTTGTCACGACCCGCAGGGTACGGAACGTGACTGGCACTTAAGTTTACGAAACGTCTAAAGGCGTCCGTAAAATAAGTAAGCCAAAGCCCAGAAAACAAAACCAATGAAGCAAAAGAGTGAAGAAACCCAATCAATTGAAAGCGAGTTATCAAATAAGTCATGTAAAACCCTTTTTAAAAACAATACCAATTTTTCCGAAAATTTCGGCAGAGTCTCCTTTGTAAATACTTAAATCTACTCACCGGGATCCCTGGCTAGCTGTGTCCAATCACCGCCTTTCCCTTTCGCGCCGCGTCTGACGTCTCCGCGACCGAACCTGGAATTTACATCAATACCAGACATAAGGTTACACATTCAAGAACGACGCAAAACCCCAACGAAACTACTAAAGTTCGCTAGCTAGGTACAACGTGCACAAAGTGCGCGGAACACACGCGAAAATCGCAAAACTGCCGAAAAACGCCGATTTGGGTCGCCCGGCAAAACTAAAACCCGACTACCCAAAAACCGCACTCACGCATCCTAAAAGTCATAGGACGAGCCATACAATCATCAAGATATCAAAAATAAATCATCACATAATTTATATAAAAATCTAGTAAGAAGATACATTCCAAAAATCGGTGCAACGTCGCCGATTTGCGACAAAACGACTACCATCTAGCATACTCACCCAAGCACACTACAAGCAATCCACACACACTAATTACAACACATTAACCATGCTCCAAAACCTATATTCCACAACCAAACCCTTTCTTGATTTTTATAAATAGCAATTGCAAATCAAAATCCATACTTGAAACTTTAAATTAACACAACAAAAGCCCACTTAAGAAAAATTAACCTCTTAGGTTAGGTTTGCAAAACACTAGATAGCAAATTAGGTTTAATCAATTAAATAATGCTTTCTAAAACTTAATCCACTCACTAATCAAGCTTCACAAACCAATTCCAAACATAAACCCTCTCTTGAAAATTTAAAACAACAATTTCACCCTTCTAAAATTAACTAATTTAGCAAAATTGGAAACTATAACAACAAGGTAACTATATGGATTAGTTAATTAACCACTAGATTAACTATAAAACAATCTAATTAAGTATTATGGCTTCAAAACCCTAGCTAAAATTTTCAAGCAAAACCTAAGAAACTAGATTAAACTACACTAAATTAACACTAAACCATCTAACATAAGAACTTAAACAAAAGAATTTAACATGATAGAAATTATACCTCTTGATCTATGGGTCAAGCAAGAAAATTTTGCTCCAATTGATGGCCTCAAGCACCAAGATCCAAGCAAGAATGGTTAAGGAAAGGATAGCATAAGGATTTTGTGTTGAAAAAGAGAAGAATTTATGGATTTTTATTGAATTTTGTTGCAAATTTTGAAGAAAATGAGAGAGAAAGAGAAGGAAAATAATGGAGATGGGGGATGGTGCAGGTTTCGGCCAGAATTGAGGTGAGGGGGAGGGTGTGGGCAAGTGGGGAAAGTCATGGGTCAAGTCTCCAAGTCAAAGTATCATACTTTATTCATTTAAATTAAAATAAACCCAAAAAAACCCCTTAAATCAACTCAAGAAACAACTAAAGAAAAGAGATCAGAATTTTCTGGACTTGGTCATGGTTGGGCTGTCCTAGGGCTGAGGGAAAAGATAGAGGGGTTTTACAAAAGAAATTTTATGCAAAAAGGCCCCCTACAACTCAAAAATTGCAAGTTTTAGCCCAAAATTCAATAAATTCGTTTCAATTCATAAAAATTTGTTAAAAATCAAAATAAATTACTAAAAATTCATGTTATCACTAGATTATAATTATCATAATTTTAGAGATTAAAATTAGTCCGGAAAAATTTGTATTTATCGCTTATTTAATGTATTTTCTTACCGGCTTAAAATAATATTAAAAAATTGAAAAATAGGGAAAAAATTTTAAATGACCAAAATTTCATAATTAACTCATTAGCTACTAAAAACAAGTAATTACCTATCCATTTAAGGTATAATTAGCCCTAAACTGCAAAATATCGAGAAAGACGGTTTTCGGAAAAATACCGAATTTTCACCGAATTTCAGGAAAACATCAAAACGACTTTTCAAGATTCTACAGAATCTTTAGGTTCATTATCAAATCTTCAGTAATCGTTTGCGGTTCTGGAATCACTTCCAGTTCTACCATACTCCCACTACTGTTTTTCTGAAAAAATCCATCTTTAATAAAACTGTGGCGAGTCTAGAACAATATCGCTATTGTTCATCCAGATGGTAGAAAGTCAACCCTCGTCATAGCCTGGGTCAACCCACAAACAGCCATTACAGAAACGTGCCTTGAGTTGTCCAGTGTGTGGTTTTAATCATAAACCGGACAACTCCCCGTACCTTAACATCGTTAAGATATGAACTGTTCTATATCCAATATAAAAACAGAGGCACTGATTTAATTAAACCAGATTCAAATCATGCAGCTGTCCCCAGCGCATGTCAACTAAATGGAAGGAGGCCGATCAGCGTTACTCAATTTAGGAATGCTTCCAATTATGAGTAACCTGAAAGAGAAGCAATTTCTCTTTATCATTACTATCAACTGAATACCATACACAAGTATCTACATCTTCGATCACTTTGAAGAATCCCGATACTTGCTACACCTGGTTCTCTACTCTATTCAAATACCTATAACTCCTCAAAACTTAGACCCTGTGTTTCTACGAAACACATGTCTAAGAACTAGAGAAGTTAAAAGTAAACAGAATATAGTATGAGGACCAACCCCTCTGTCCTAATGGACACTGGACAACATACAATACTCTGTATAAGTCCGCTGAGTCTAACAACTCTTTCACTGTGTGTCGTAGGTTGAAAACTGTACTTATGGTTAAGAAGAATTACACCGCTGTTTAATGCTCCTTACCTAACCATCCACTGATATAGGTAAATGTCATCGACATAATATCAAAAGATATATCTCACTCTATGAAAATAGACGTACAGATATATCAATTTGAAATTGGTGCACAACAGCGGATATTCAAAACCAAATATTTGCCGACCGGCAAACAGCCCAGGTGATCTCCTCAAATATCACCGATTACAACGAATCCCGATATAATGAGGATGATCACCCAATTCCCAATAACTTACTCCCACTCATCATCTGTAAAACCATACAGATGTGAGAATCATCCTGGTAAATACATACCCTGGAGCAAGTGTCTAATCGGGAAATCAGTTTTCTTTTAACAGTACACAGTTGAACTGAAACATTGAAATGTTTCGATGGGGTATTCTGGTATTCCTAGTAATGCCTCTACCATTATCCAGATTCACAACTATAACCGCATAATTCTTTGCCACCTCTCCAAATCCCTTTATTTGTCTTTAGTCGTTACCTTCTGCACACCCCTTAGGCCAAATGGTTTTCTTCCTTCCCTACCGTTCGGCACCAGCCTATGGTTTGGAAGAAGACTATCCAATAAGCATAATGGGTGTACTGTCCTAGTCCTAAGAGCACTCGCAATACGAGAGAAGGTGAAGATAAAAGACAACCGAATAAACCTTATTCCTATTTCTCCTGGACCAGAATCCATCCCCGAACTGGAACAAGTTCCTTTCGAGTTCGTATATAACCATACGATGGAGTATCCAAATAAACTGTGGATCTTCGTAGTAATACGGTGTGTCCTGGAGAAATACAAAGGTGATTTAGGATTGGCGAAGAAATACTTGGTTTGGTCGTGAATATCAGTCGCATTTTACTTTGCCCTCTTACTAATCCCTTGCTTTGTCTTAATCTTAATACCTTCTGCACACCGTTTAGGCTAATTGGTTTTCTTCATTCCCTACCGGTCGGCACCAGCCTAAGGTTTGGAAGAAGACTATCCAATTTGCATAATAGGTGTACTATCTCCTAAACCAAGGAGTACTCACAACTTGAGAGAAGGTAAAAGGGAAAAGACAACTGAATAAACCTTATCCGTTTTCTCCAGAACCGGAAACCATCCTCGAATCCCTTCGAGTTCGTATCTAACCATACGATGGTTTTGTCCAATGGAAGTGGACGTTCGCAGTAATACGGGGTGTCCTGGAGAAAAGGGTAAAAGTAGGAGTGGCAATGAGGTCTGCAACTCTGACAATCCAAAAACCGGTGTTAAAGAAGGTTCGGTCAACTTGGTCACTGAGTCAAAGTCTTAGGGTCGGGTCAAATGGTCGCTGCCAAGAGAGAGAGAAAAGAAACACTCAGCGTGCACTTTATCCTAGATCAGAATGGTTACCAATTTATCTAATCTGGAAACCTCCCACTGTACCTCAAATTCTCCTCCAAACCTGAAAGAAGAATTAGTCGGGGTCACCCGAGGAGTAAACCAACTCATCAGTGGGAATCAGGATCCAACTCTCATCGCATGATAATGTGACGGAATCCGCTCACGCTATCACACTCCAGAAGGTATGCGCATATCTGGCAAGTTTCAGTACTTTTGAAACTCCCGATGTGATTTCTGCCCCATGCTCTTATGACCTTGACTTTGGCCAACAAATCATAAGTCACATGTCAAGTTCTGCCCGTCATTCTCCAGGTTAATTTGAATCCACCCGTACATACCCTTGACTTTGGCCAACAAGGCAGTACGACTGTTCCAAACCAACGCATCTATCTATGCTGCATATGAATAACCAACAGCTACCAAACACTGTGCCTTGACTTTGGCCAACAAACACAGCTTGAATACTATTGACTACCCATATGAAACGACGGAGGGCTACGAATGGTTTCTGGCGAAAACCTTTAACGTAATGAACTTGATATCGTTGAAGGAACGGATAGCTTTTTAGAAAATATAGTGACGAAAACCTTTACTAAAGAGGTCACTCCCGGTGAAGGGATCTCGGCACTTTCCCCGTAGAATGAGGTGCAGGATATTCCAACTGAATACCACGATGCAAAGCAAAAGTAATCGGCTATAGTGAAGTTAATGCCCTGACGCAAACTTCTGTCCAAGGGGTCACTCCCGGTGAAGGGATCTCGGCCCTTGCCTCGTCGACTGAGGAGCAGGATATTCTAATGAATACCACGATGCAAAACAAAAGTAAACGTCCTTGCAATAACAGCTTTTTGAAAAGTGTTCCAACAACATCAGATTAGGTTTGTTTTAAGTTGCATTGATCCGAATCAACGCAGTCCGATCAATTGATCACACCAAAAAAGAACGAAAATATACTGATGTACGTATATGCCATCCGCATTCGCCACTGGGTCCCGTCATTACCCGTTAGGTTAGCTTACTAACGACAGAGCGGGGACTGGACTAGCGCGGATGCAAAACATATACAACATCTACTAATATATATACCAATATATTATATTTCGCTCAAGGCGTGAATAAAATGCAACATCACAGAAATGTACAGCATCACAGAACAATACAGATATCTGGGATCCCCGGGTTTCACAGAGCCGCTGAAACCCGACGTTCCCCTGGTCGTGTGGATAGCCTGTGCAATGAAAACCTAGACCCCTACGGGCGCGGTAAGTCACCCGCCAAAACCTGAAGCGAGGCAGCCCCCTTCAGCTCCGTGAATGGACCACCCAGCACTTCACGGAATCCGGTAACTTGGGCACCCCTCCTGGGTCAACTTATACCCCCTACGAGTGCGGCGAATAGCCCGTCAATCCTGGAGTGAAGCCCCCTTCCGTCCCAATGCCATGAGATGCGGGCTTGTTGCCTTCTAGAACCCGGCTATCCGTGCACCCCTCCGCGGGGTAATCCTAGTACAGAATGTAAAATATACATACACCGGGTACATCGACCGCAACCAGGTCGTGCCCCAAAAGAATAATAATACAAACAGGCAGTGACGGCAGTCCACATGTCGGACGCTCGCCCCGCAACAACAAATGTACATAATACAACAGCACTGTACTAGCATTGCATCCAGGCTACCCCCACGACCGATCCGCAACATCACAGCAAAACACAGAACATCAACGTGAAAGTCACGTTCGCAAATCCGTCTAACCGGGCTATAGCAGTTAGACCGGATTTACCGATCGAGTGACATTCACGGTCGCAGATATAATGTAAATACTGTGAAAAATGTGTTTAAAATTTTCCGATTGATCAAACCTTAACAAGTGGGCCCCCAAACAAAACTGTAGCACTCACAGAAAACCTGGGCCCAATTTTAATATTCCAGAAAACACATTTTCAACTCAGGAACATTCTGCAAAGTTTTGGGGACATGAACAGTTGTTACTGCGGCGGAAGCGCGGCCCAAGCAGGGGTTTGGCCGCGCTTTCGCGGTGGAACAGTGAGTTCATGGTACCAAATTTTTACAGTATGTTTCTAATTCCCTGCACATCACTCTGAGACAACCTGAAAAATTTTTGGACTCAAAAAAAATTCGACAGAAACTGATGTGCTTGAAATACGCATTTTCGGGATTTTGTTCGATCGGAAACGTAAAACACATTAAACAAAGCTAGACGAAGTTAATGGCGAGTCTCTGATACCACTGTAAGTACACGGCGGCGCCCCGGCCGTCAATCCGACGCCGAAATGCGGAAACGGTGATAAACTTAAATTTTGCGGACTTTGCAAACCGGCACCACCGCGCACTAAACTCCGGATCGTAACCATTAACAAGTCTAAGCTAACTAGAAGATGGGTTAGAGATATACCGACTGATCCGAGTCCTCCGGTCTTCATCTCCACTCCGATCTCCTCGCGGGATCTCCGGTCGTCGTCTCCTCGCCGGAAGGGCACCACATCGCCTACTTTGTTTACGGGCTCCTACCTCAATGCCGAGGCAACTCGGACACGAAGCCGGCTACTCGACGTGCCCAAGACTTGCTGCAGAATGTGTAGTGAATTATTGTCTCTATTGGGATTGAAGGAGTTGCCATGAGGGAGGAATTTGTGTACTAGGATTTTTGCATGGAAGCTTGCTGGAAAAATTGGAGAGACTGTAAGATGAGCTCGGCCAATCCCTTTTTTGCTCCCTGGAGAATGGAAGAATTAAGCCAAAACTCTCTCTCTGGCTCAGACAGAAAAAGAGCCCCCTGCACACCCCTTAGAACAATGAAGCCACTCCCTTAATTAATCCTCAACCCATCATCTTCTCCACAGCACACACATTAAGTTATTTATTCCTTACTAAATCAATTAGCCCATCTCCACAGCACAAACCAACCTTATATAAATTAATCCATTAGGAAATTAATTCCACCAACCAAAAATTAAAGCACCAGCATGCTTCAAGTGGCCGGCCACAAATTCCAAGAAGAGAAAGCAACATTTACACTCCAAAATATAAACTTGTCCCCCACTGTGGCCGGCCCATACCCAATAGCCATACCCTCTCATTAAAAGCAAGGAAGTGATTAGAATGGAATCTAATCAAGACAAAGGCTACAATATGCAAGGAAGCCCTCCACCAAAAGTTATTTGCGAACTTGCAAATAACCCCTCCAACGGATAGTCCGGCCGCGAAGGAATAAAAGAAAAAACGGCCGGCACGGAATGCAAACTGGCAACCCCAGAAAACTGGTCCCGTAATAAATTACAGGAAAAACCCCGATACTGTGCATACACACCCGCATCTGTATTCCCTCCGGATACAAATGCAAAAAGACAAAACTACACTATCTAATACTAGGATCCGGCTTAAGCCAAAGCCGGCTAGTAAAAACCGTCCGATCACGATCCGTGCAATACCGCACGTATCTGATCGAATCCTGCCATATCTCCATACGGCCTCTACAGCGTTTCGTCCGAAAGCTGAGTAACTGAAAGTGTGGTGGACTCTAAAGACTCGTCAATACAATGGCTGTGGATTTAACCACTAGCACGTCAGAGGTATAAGCCAATACGTAACGGGCCACCAGCTATTGACCAAAAGGGACGTCGATGAGCGAACTCATCCTGACACCCTACTGAGCCTGTCAGTGACAATATCCGTACAGTCCGGTCCGTTCGTCTATGAGTATCGTATGGCGGGCCTAGGGGGTTGGTAAAAGTCAGACCCCCAAAAGCGGTACAAGTCGTGTCGGAGTGTAGCCCAGAACACCCTGAGATACTACTGGAATACCTACCAGTAAATCTCCTTGCCTTGGCCAAGGACTTTGTGTAATGGCTCTCCTAGACACAGCACGACCTCACCCCCAATACCGGGAGAGACGAACCCCTGAAGATACACTCACTGCCTCCATGTGGCTCGGGACTGTACCCAACTAAAACCTGTTTGCACGACTCCTTTGAGCCGTGGTAGGGTAGTAATCAAAGTACAGTGGGAACTCACACGAGACAAATGACGATCCCCAGGTCGATGAACTAACCTGCACACATGTCACCAGGGAACTGCCATCTGACGTCTGGTATATGACCAACTAGCATGTTCCCGGCGAGTCCTGTCCGGTGTACTCATAACCCAATGAGCACCTGTATACATCTTAGGTGATCCAACTGACACCAGTGGCTTGTGAGACCGGCCACCGCCCCTCGTCGGGGTCTCGACTGTATACACAAGTCTACTAATGGAGTATCGATGCCCAGTCTCGAAATTCCCACGACTAGGGACCTTTTAAGGATATGCTTGTAGACCCCCAGCTCCCACTTATATGATCGCCCTCATACTGCTGGTGGTCAAGCAAGAATCCTAGGGGCTCTATCAACGTGTAATAGCGACGTGTCAGGTCACCTAAAGCAGTACACGATGATAAAGGTAAACCAGATAGCATACTATCATCTCGAGTAAGACTGTCCTACCGGGATAGGTCCTCCCTCAATCATTACAATCACGTACCTGTGACCTAATAATTGACTCTGAGGGCACTATCTCCAACACATCGTCCTCAACCTGGTCGTGCCCCAAAAGAATAATATACAATCAGGCAGTGACGGCAGTCCACATGTCGGACGCTTGCCACGCAATATCAAATGTACATAATACAACCAAAACTGTACTAGCATTGCATCCAGGCTATCCCCACGACCAATCCGCAACATCACAGCACAATCACAGAACATCAACGTGAATGTCACGTTCGCAAATCCGTCTAACCGGGCTATAGCAGTTAGACAGGATTTACCGATCAAGTGACATTCACGGTCGCAGATATAATGTAAATAATGTGAACTAACATGTTTAAACATTTTCGATCGATCAAATATACCCAAGTGGGCCCCAAGCACTACTGTAGCACTTACAGAAAATCTAGGCCCAAAAAGAATGTTCCAAAACCCCTATTTTCAACACACAGACACTCTGTAGATATTTGATACACTGAACAGTAAAGACTGCGGCGGAACCGCGGCCCAAGCATGGGTTTGGCCGCGGTTCCGCGGTCATATAGTGGGTTCACGTGATCAAATTTCTACAGAAGTCTTAGAATTCCCTGCACATCATTCTGCAACAACCTGAAAAAATTTTGGAGCCAAAAAAAATTCAACAGAAACTGATGCACATGAAAACGCGGTTTTTGGAATTTTGTTCGATCGGAAATGTAAACACATTAGAAAAAGCTAGACTAGGTTAATGGCGAGGCTCTGATACCATGTGTAGGGTTGCTGGGCACGCGCACAAGGTTCTACGAGGCATCAACCATGCCCGATTTAAAAATTAGCCATGCCGAACAACCCGATGCCGGATCTTTAAACTAGAGATTAGGCGAAAACTAACATGCTAAACACTTTAACACTAAGTGAGAGGGATTACAACCTTTGTAGATCCGGTCCTTCACTTCATATGCTCCGTGTTGAGGTCCCTTCGCTGCGATCATCGTACTCCGGACTCTCGAGAGGTTTCACGAAGAGAAAGATGCAGTCTTGCTTCCGATCTTCGATACAAAGATGATCTACCTTGAAGTTTCATTAACACAAGCTAACACTCACTAAAATTGAGTGAACACTCTCATCTAAAGGGCAAGGGAAGATGAGAATGATGAAGTAGGATTTTTTCTCTCTTTATTTATCTTTTTCTCACATTTATTCATCACTTGGAAAAAAGCTAGTAAGCTTTTTCCATGAAGATAGAAGAATGAAGAAGATGAAAAATGAATAGAATTCCTTTTGTGATGAATAGTAATCAAGAATATATGATTGATTATCAAACCATGGTCAAGGATGAGAGGCTAAACTTATGTAGAGAATAAACTAGAGTTAGGGTTTGGTTAGGTCAAAGCATGAGTCATAACAAAATATCTTTATCATGACAAAATAGAATCCTTCTAGAATGAACAAGAAGGAGCTAACCCTAATCAAACCCTAATCCCTTTTTATCATCCTTAAACATGTTTTATAATAAATCATATCATGTCACAATAATATATATCACATATATATTATATATTTGCAACAAAAGAAAATAATACAATTAACATATATCGCATATATATCAATGTATTAATCCGGTGAGAAAAAGAATCTTTTAGTGAGCTAATATTAGTTAATGTCATTTAATATATCATATATATTATTATACATTAAATTATCGAATCAACACTTGATCCGACAATCCGGCTATATCGCATATAATCGACTTATATTTATCCGTACCGATTAATCGAATCAACACTTGATCCGATGACCCGGTTGATATCAAATATCGCGAGAATAGAATACGGTATCTCATATCGTATTATCCTCGGTCCCGCACATATCACATATGTGCCCCTACTCCGTTTTGCCTGAGTCAAGAAACCTCTGTGTAGGACTCTAAAGAATCGTCAATACGCCGGCAGTAGGTGATGATCATATCAAACACCCACAAGCTGCAAGCGGTCAGCTAAACGTAACAGCCACCCAGTATTGAGCGCTCAGAAGATCAACAAGCAAGCCTGTACATTCTCCTGTGAATCCAAACAGTAACACTCCCGTACAGTCCGGTCTCGTCGTCTGATATGTCGCATATCTCGCCTAGGGGTGGTAAACGTCAGACCCCAGTAGCTTGATAAGTCGTGTCGATTTGAGGTCTATAACAGTTCGAGAAACTACTGATAACACTTACCAGTAAATCTCAGCAACCCTGGCCAGGGATTTCCGGTTATAGCCAATCAAACACAGCACAACATCAACTCCCTATACTGGGAGTTCTCGGCGAGTCCGTCCAGTGTACCCAGTCTACACTGAGCACCCGTACACCATCCTCGATGTCAAACACCGATGGATATGGGATCATCCATCGCCCATCATATGGGTCAAGTTGCGTATACGCTAGTCTACTCTGGTGTATCGATGCCCTGTCTCGATACACTCTCGACTAGGAACAGTTCTAGGATGTACTCGTCGACTACCGTGGCCCCACTAGTATGATCTCATCATAGTCCCAGTAGCCGAGTACATATCCTAAGGGCTTTATCAACATGTAATATAGAGACAATCAGAGTACATGTTAAGATAAAGTACAACCAGATAGCATACTATCTTATCGAGCAAGAAAGTCCTCCCTATATATGTCCCAACATCCACTACAATATACATCGTATGTACAGTAATGGCCTCTAGGGCATACATATAACTAACAATCTCCCACTTGCACTAGGTCCATCTGTTGTGGTATCACTGTTAGTTATATGTATGCCCTAGAGGCCATTACTGTACATTGGATGTATATTGTAGTGGATGCTGGGACATATATAGGTAGGACTTTCTTGCTCGACATGATAGTACGCTATCTGGTTGCACTTTATCTTAACATGTATACTTTCTGTCTCTCTGATTACATGTTGATAAAGCCCTTAGGATGTATACTTGACTTCCAGGACTGTGATGCAGATCATACTAGTGGGGCCTGGATAGTCCATGAGTACATCCTTGAAATGTTCCTAGTCGAGGGAATATCGAGACGGGGCATCGATATTCCAGAGTAGACTAGCGTATATCTTCTCGACCCATGCGATGGGCGATGGATGATCCCATATCCATTGGTGTTTGACATCAGAGATGGTATGCGGGTGCTCGGTGGAGACTGGGTACACTGAACGGACTCGCCGAGAACTCCCAGATGGTATTATACCTCACGTCAGATGGCAGTTCTCTGGTGACACTGGTACAGCTTAGTCTGTTGACCCGAGATCGTCATAGAGTCTTGTGTGTCTCCCACTGTGCTTTGATTTCCACCCTACCACGGCTCTACTGAGTCATGCAAACAGGTGGTTTTTGGGTACAGTCCCGATTCACATGGAGGCAATAAGCGATAGGAGGGGATTCGTCTCTCCCGGTATTGGGGGTTGATGTTGTGCTATGCTCGACTGGCCATAACAGGAAATCCCTGGCCAGGGTTGCTGTGATATACTGGTAAGAGTTATCAGTAGTTTCACGAATGTTATGGACCTCAAGTCGGCATGACTTATCGAGCTATTGGGGTCTGACGTTTACCACCCCTAGGCGAGATATGCGACATATCAGACGAACAGACCGGACTGTACGGTAAGTGTTACTGGTTGGATTCGCAGGAGTGTGAGCGGGCTTGCTCGTCGATCTTCTGATCGCTCAATACCCGGGTGGCCGTTACGTTTAGCAGACCGCTTGCGGCTTGCGGATGTTTGATATGATCATCATCTGCTACCGGCGTATTGACGAGTCTTTAGAGTCCTACACAGAGGTTTCCTAGCTCAAGCGAAACGAAATAGGAGCGCATATGAGATATGTGCGGGACCGAGAATAATGCGTGTATATGATACCATATTCTATTCTCGCGATCAATGTATCGAATGGTTATATACGATATAACCTAGTTATCGAATCAAGGATTGATTCGATAAGCCGACACATTGGATACTAGCCGGTTATATGCGATATGACCGGATCGTTAAATCAAGTGTTGATTTAATGATTTAATACATAATTATATATTTGATATATTGCTTTGCATTAACTAGTATCGGTTCACTTTAAATGGATTTTCTCGCGCGGATGTGCACATTGTATATTCGATATAGTTTTGTGCACATGATTGTATCATGTTTGATGATACATTCTAGCTTGGTTTTGTGTAAAGTGTTAAACCATGGTTAATTAGTGATTAGGGTTTCTTTTTCATTTACTTAATCATTTATTTATTCCTTTTGTTTATTTTGGAAAAAGAAAAGATAAAGAGATAAGAATGGTTGCTAGTTTTTGTTTTTATTTGAAAGCTTCTTGAAGCTTTGAACTTAGTCCACCATTCTTGTCTTTTATCTAACCCTAACCACTCTCTAACCTTAGTTAAAACTCTACACTAAACCATGGTCAAAGAGATGATAAGTATTCATTTATTTTATTTTTCTTTTAAGGAATAACTTATCATATCTTCTTCTTCTTCATCTTCTTCTTTTATGGATGTAGCTTGCTACTCCAATGGCAAGTAATGAAAAAGTGTGAGAAATCCAAATCTAAAGTCTACCCACTTCCTATTTCTTCATCCTCTACATCTTGCCAAGTAGTATAGGGTGTTTCCTTCATAAGTTTTCACGACTTCGTGAAGGTGGAGCTTGATTTAGCGATGCCTCGACGTAGATCATCTTCGGCATGGACATCGACGACCTAGCTCGCCCATTCTCCGACGAAGCCGACGCTAGAGCCCAGGAACTCACATGGACAGCAAAGGGACTTCGTTGCGAAGCTTTGGAGGTGGAGAAACGGATCTACAAAGGTTGTAGCTCCTTTCCTTCTAGATAAAGTTGTTTATTTGCATCGTTTCGCCTAAATATCTAGTTAACGATCCGTTCTAGGTTTTCTCGGCACCGTAATTTTTAGAAATTAGCGTGTTTGATCACTTGTGAGACTTCACTAGAGTGCCTAGGAACCCTACAGTGGTATCAGAGCCTAGCTAGAGCCTTAGGCGAAGTCCCGACGGAATCAGAAGTCCGATCGACCCAAAACCCCGACTAAGAATATGCTCTCTGTACATTTTCTAATTTCGAGGATTTTTCCAAATTAAAAATATTCATAAAAATCAGCAGGAACATATAAGACAAACTGTGAAATTCGTGGTCCTGATTCCACAATATAGGCGCGGATCCGCGGCCCTACAGTAGGATGACGCGGCGGATCCGCGGCTTTTTTGTCGCGATGTGCATTTTGTTTTGCACAGTAACTCTTAGTTGTCTGTGCTGGTTTTCCTGGGGATTTTTAATAATTTTTCCAGAGTTGCATTTGCTGAGTTGTATTGGGAACTTGGTGTATTCGATCGGACTATCTTATTTTGTCGGTGTGCGTTTCCGGATAAATTTTAGAATATGTTAAAAGGTTCGACCGGATATAAATACCCACTTTTTCCCCTGCCGGGAAATTTCCAATTGTTGGATTTTTCCGTAGTTTAACGACGTTCTAAGTAGTGCAAGTAACGCGATGGACCCTCTAGAAGACAACAAACCTTAACTCGATTATGTGACCGTCTTGAACTGCCCTTTGAACCTTCGGGTTTGGGGCAGTACGGCGTGCCACATGTGAGGCGTTGGCTTGACCCTTCTACGGCTGGACCGTTGCTACTGAGGCACGAACTGAATGTCGTTAAAATTATTTCATGTGTTGAGCTGTATCGGGAAAACTTGGGTGTTCGATTGTTCGATCAAAAAGTTTAGCATTTTCTGTTTATCCGGAATGTGATACAATAATTGGAATTCGCAAATAGTTATGAGATAACGGAATGAATGTTATAAACATAGCAGTTTAGTCTCATTTGATCGGTTCCCACGAAGTTTTGATGTGATCAAAAGTCCGTCGCAGTCACGTAGCGTACGCGGATACTCGCCGGGTAAACTTAATAGACAGCCTCACTCCATAGCCCCGACCAAGTGACTGTAGGAGAACCCCATCGCCGAAAGCATCCGTTCGGGTGCTCGCGGTGGCGGTGTTCCGCCTTGGTGCACTTCGTCGACGGTATCGGGGGTGCGGCCGCCTACTAAAGTTTGCGACGAGCATTCGATCAGGATGTCGGGAATCTTGTTGAATTGCCCGACTTGATATTGAAAAGTGTTTTCGACTTTGAGACTAAAATGCGGGGTTTATAATTGTTAGGCATGCGATGTCTAAGTATTTCATTTGGTCAGGCATGCGATGTCTGAGCAGGTTGCGGATTCCAACTGTTGTAGTTTTACACTTTCCTTTCTGTGACCGTAAGTGTAATATGTGATATCGCCGGTTTCGTTGCTATATGTCAACGACAATTGGGATGGACATATTTACTTACGTTGATGACATGTGATGTTATGTGTTGCTGGATATGTTATATTGGATCGTCGTGTTTGAATAGCCGGGGGGTTTTTTATGTGAGATGAGTGTTTTTCATTTTCATTCATGTAAAAAACTTGTATGTAATATTCTTTTATTGGGGCACTTCCAGGTTGCGGAAGTTGTCACCCGTTGTATATTATTTACTTTTCTGCACTAGGATAGACCCAAAGAGGGGAGTACAAGTAACCGGGTTCTGGGGTCCAGTGGGAGACCAACTCGAGGAGTCGAGTCTGGGTCTCCTAACCCTAGAATTGGTAGGGTTGCTTGCCGCTCTCGTAGGGGTCTAGGGGTGTGGGATTGGCTATTCATCACGACCGTGGAATCCGTGTTTTATACTGGCTCGTATTGAAAACACGGACGTCCTAGTATATCCAATATTTCATATGTTTCTTCTGCTGTGTTTTATCTGAGATCATGCGATGTTCTGTGGCAGATATTATAGTATATATGATATATTATATAGACGTTACTTATGTTTTACACCCGCGCTAGCCCTGCCCCGCTCTGCCGTTAGTTACCTAACCTAACGGTGCACGAGGGGACATCGAGGCGAATGCGGATGGCATAAGCGTACGTTATATTTATCTGTGATGGTTAGGTGGACTTAATTGATGGGATATTCATTAATGAGATTAATGAAAGAAAATAAACCTAATTGATATTGTGGAATCGAATTTCAAAATAAAAACAGGTAGCTACAGTTCTTGCTTTGCATCGCGGTGTTCATTATAGAACATCCTGCACCTTATTCGATGAGGAAAGGACCGAGATCCCTTCACCGGGAGTGACTCCTTTAGCAATAACTGGCAGATGCTACAACCCTCGATTTGTCTTTGATCGCTTCTATAGTTTCCGCTTTGCACAGTGATATATATGATATATCCTGCACCTCATTCGACGAGGAAAGGGCCGACGATCCCTTCACCGGGAGTGACCCCTTTAGCAAAACTAGAAAAGCCTCAAAAACATTCCATTTATATATAAAAAAAAAACCATTTGATTCCGCAACGAGATCAAGTTCAAAGCGTTAAAGGTTTTCATAAAAACCATTCGCAACCCTCCGTCATTTTAGGAAGTAGAGTACTTAGTATTCGTGCTACGTTTGTCGACCATAGCCGAGGCGTAGTGTGCGGTAGCTAAGTGATGTCTTCCTACACCGCATATGATGCGATTAGTTAGGACAGTCATGTGGCTTTGTTGACCTTAGCCAAGGGTCATGTGGGTGGGTCTAATTAATCAAGAAATGACGGGTAGAACTTGACTAGTACCTATGATTTGTTGACCTTAGCCAAGGTCATAGGTGCTAGGGGTAAAAACCTTTATCGGGAGTTTCAAGTGTTGAAACTTGCAATGAGATTGCATACCTTCTATGTGATAGTTGGATTCCGATACCCACTGCGAGTAATTGTTACTCCTGGGAGAGTTTTGCACTTTACAATTAGCCGATCAAGTAGGTGTCTAGAAAGGTGTCAACGGGGTTACGCCTTTGGGAAAACGAGGTTTACAGTAATTAGGTCCGTGCGAAAGCACGGGGAACCTCCCTCAAAGTACCGACACTGGCCTGGCTGAAAGATTGGCGAACTTGTAGAATGTAATTAATCCCGGCTAGTCTTTACTTTTAAGGTTTGAAGGAAGATTTGATAAAAACAGTGGGAGCCATCCTGATTAGATAAAATATATAACCAATCTGATCTTGCAAGAGCGCACGCAGAGTGTTTTCTTCTCTCTCTCTCCAGGTAGCGACCATATCACGCCTTAATCAAGATAATAATACGGAAAATTGACCGAACCTGCTTGTTATACTGAGCTGGGGAACGTTGGTCCCGCTCCAACTTATAATTGTTATAAGACAGAGCAGGAAATTGGGGAATACCAGAATTCATATGCCGCCCAAACGAAGAAAGTGCATATGATGCATCTCCTTCGGGTGTGTTCATTACAAAGAACTGTTTCTCAGTATCCTCTGCATCCAGGGTATATGATACCGGATCAGGATCCCAGATATGTAATCTGTTACATAGGGCTACAAAAAAGTAGAAAAACTGAGAACGGGTGATAAGTTTCATGAGACAGAAAACGGGGCAAGTGTTGCAGCCAAGTCTGTTGGTCACTCTCACCCTGTATTACGAATACATTGATTCTGAACAAATGCTATTAGATACCGAACCTGATATACAAAATCATATCAGTCTCTTTATTTCTAAAGAAAGGATATAATTTTGTATTGATGGATAATGTTTTGAACATTTCCTATATCAAAAGTTGATCGGTTCAGGCACGTTATCTAAAAGCATTGACGTTCTAAATCAAACTACAGTTCCTCGTATACAGAACACACACAAGAGGAAGAGTTCAGAAATGAACGAATCATTCTTGAGGCATTGCAGACTAGGCATATCAATGCGACCCGACTGGCAGAAGTTACATTTTAGATGCATATTTAAATCAGTTTGAATTTACATCTTATGAAACTTGCCAGTCATGTCACAAAGATTAGATGACCATAGCTCCGTTTACTAGAAACAGAGAAAGAGTTAGTAAACTCTTGGGACTGATACATGATGATGTATGTAAAGTCTCCTGTCTACACATGCCAGGACTGGTTCTTTATACTTCATTATATTCTCTGATAATCTCTTAAGATTCAGTCATATGTTCCTGTTGAAACATAAGTCCGAACCTTTTGAGGCATTCACAGAATATAAGTTAGAAGTAGAGAACCAATAACCGGGTATAAGTATTATGTCCTATGATGAGATCAGGGAGGAGAATACTTGTGCATGGCATTCCTGGACCATTCTAAAGGAGAATGAGATTCTCTCTCCGTACTACTCCTCTGATTACACCACAGCACAACGGTGTATCAGGGCGGAGCAATCACACCCTATATGATATGGTGTGCTCTATGATGAGTATTACTGAGTGACCTATTTCCTTTTGGGGTGTTATGCACTTGAGAAGCTGCATACCTATTGAATTGGGTTCGAATCAAATCAGTGCCTACCGCTTCATATATGATATGGAAAGGAAGAGCCCATATCTTAAGTTGGTTAAGATTTGGGGTTGTCCGGGCTATGTCTAAAAGCAAAATCCGGACAAGCTCAAGGCAAGGTCTGTTATGTAGAACTGGAAAGGTTCCAGCTATACAAACTACAGCAGATGATTTGATAGAACCAAGGGATTCAGTAGATTCCAACGAACCTCAGCCTCTCCGCCGATCTAGTAGGATTCCTCATCCGCCTGAGAGATACCTCGGTTTCTCGATGACAGTGGGAGCAAGGATTGCATCATGAGATGATGACCCAACTAGTTTCGAGCAGGCCATCGAGAGCAGGGACTCTGTAAGAATGGCTGGATGCTTAGCGATCTGAGATGGAATCCATGTACACCAGCAAAGTATGGACTTTAGCTGCTATATCTGAAGGGTTAAATCCCCATCAGGAGCAAGTATATCTTGAGAAGATTACTTGGTATAGATGGAAAGGTTGAGACTTTCAAAGCTAGACTTGTTAAAGGTTTTCGTCATCGACCAGACGTGGATAATGATGAAACCTTTTTCCAGTAGCTATGCTTAAGTCTATCCAGATCCTACTTACCACGGCTACATACCATGACTACGATATCTGGCGGTTGGGTGCCATGACTACTTTTCTAATACTGATTTAGAAGAGAACGTCTATAAGAACACAGCCAGAGGTCTTCGTAAACAGTGGGAGCAGCGGAAACGTGTGCAAGTTGCTTTACATAATGAAGCAGGCATCGCGGCGTTGGAACGTCTGTTTTGATGTGATAATCAAAGTGTTTGACTTCATCAAAATGGTAGACGAACCTTGTATATACAAAAGGGTAGTAGAGAGTAAGGTGGTCATCTTCGTATTGTACGGAGACAACATACTCTTGATAGGAAAAGAGTTTCCTATACTACGATCGGTCAATCTCCTATTATCACTAGGATTCCCCAAATAGGATCAAAGTGATACCTCCTAAATCCTGAGTTTTCATCTATGAGATAGATGTAATTGGATGTTAGGATTCTCACTAGATGTAGTGAGATGGTATCAATCGATCCTGGGGAGAATCACTGGAAGTGTTCCAGGGTGATAAAGACGACTGAATATCAGTCACAGGCACTGTCTTTACCCTCAGTAAAGGGACGGTATGTTGGAAGAGTTCCAAGCTCGATACCGTGGCAATCTAGACGATAAAGGCTGGTAACATCGCTATTAAAAATACTACCAAAGAGGAAGTTTGGGTGTATATTGGTTCATAAGATGAACTAGGTTCCTGCCATTGTATGACAATGGAAGCGTGGCTTCGACCCTGGAACCCTGGTCCCATCAGTGACCCAGACATATTCTGAGGCAGCATCACCTGATCATGGAGATAGTTAATCTCCAGGGTGATCGAGGTTAGGAGAGTAGACTCAGAGGACAACACGGCGGATCCACTCACGAAGGCCTTTTCCCAAGGAGAGACTTTTATGGGATGGTTGAGTATGTGATTCTGCAACCACTGCTACAGATGGCCCTAGTGCAAGTGGGAGATTGTTAGTTATATGTATGCCCTAGAGGCCATTACTGTACATTGGATGTATATTGTAGTGGATGCTGGGACATATATAGGTAGGACTTTCTTGCTCGACATGATAGTACGCTATCTGGTTGCACTTTATCTTAACATGTATACTTTCTGTCTCTCTGATTACATGTTGATAAAGCCCTTAGGATGTATACTTGACTTCCAGGACTGTGATGCAGATCATACTAGTGGGGCCTGGATAGTCCATGAGTACATCCTTGAAATGTTCCTAGTCGAGGGAATATCGAGACGGGGCATCGATATTCCAGAGTAGACTAGCGTATATCTTCTCGACCCATGCGATGGGCGATGGATGATCCCATATCCATTGGTGTTTGACATCGGAGATGGTATGCGGGTGCTCGGTGGAGACTGGGTACACTGAACGGACTCGCCGAGAACTCCCAGATGGTATTATACCTCACGTCAGATGGCAGTTCTCTGGTGACACTGGTACAGCTTAGTCTGTTGACCCGAGATCGTCATAGAGTCTTGTGTGTCTCCCACTGTGCTTTGATTTCCACCCTACCACGGCTCTACTGAGTCGTGCAAACAGGTGGTTTTTGGGTACTGTCCCGATTCACATGGAGGCAATGAGCGATAGGAGGGGATTCGTCTCTCCCGGTATTGGGGGTTGATGTTGTGCTATGCTCGACTGGCCATAACAGGAAATCCCTGGCCAGGGTTGCTGTGATATACTGGTAAGAGTTATCAGTAGTTTCACGAATGTTATGGACCTCAAGTCGGCATGACTTATCGAGCTATTGGGGTCTGACGTTTACCACCCCTAGGCGAGATATGCGACATATCAGACGAACAGACCGGACTGTACGGTAAGTGTTACTGGTTGGATTCGCAGGAGTGTGAGCGGGCTTGCTCATCGATCTTCTGATCGCTCAATACCCGGGTGGCCGTTACGTTTAGCAGACCGCTTGCGGCTTGCGGATGTTTGATATGATCATCATATGCTACCGGCGTATTGACGAGTCTTTAGAGTCCTACACAGAGGTTTCCTAGCTCAAGCGAAACGAAATAGGAGCGCATATGAGATATGTGCGGGACCGAGAATAATGCGTGTATATGATACCATATTCTATTCTCGCGATCAATGTATCGAATGGTTATATGCGATATAACCTAGTTATCGAATCAAGGATTGATTCGATAAGCCGACACATTGGATACTAGCCGGTTATATGCGATATGACCGGATCGTTAAATCAAGTGTTGATTTAATGATTTAATACATAATTATATATTTGATATATTGCTTTGCATTAACTAGTATCGGTTCACTTTAAATGGATTTTCTCGCGCGGATGTGCACATTGTATATTCGATATAGTTTTGTGCACATGATTGTATCATGTTTGATGATACATTCTAGCTTGGTTTTGTGTAAAGTGTTAAACCATGGTTAATTAGTGATTAGGGTTTCTTTTTCATTTACTTAATCATTTATTTATTCCTTTTGTTTATTTTGGAAAAAGAAAAGATAAAGAGATAAGAAAGGTTGCTAGTTTTTGTTTTTATTTGAAAGCTTCTTGAAGCTTTGAACTTAGTCCACCATTCTTGTCTTTTATCTAACCCTAACCACTCTCTAACCTTAGTTAAAACTCTACACTAAACCATGGTCAAAGAGATGATAAGTATTCATTTATTTTATTTTTCTTTTAAGGAATAACTTATCATATCTTCTTCTTCTTCATCTTCTTCTTCCATGGATGTAGCTTGCTACTCCAATGGCAAGTAATGAAAAAGTGTGAGAAATCCAAATCTAAAGTCTACCCACTTCCTATTTCTTCATCCTCTACATCTTGCCAAGTAGTATAGGGTGTTTCCTTCATAAGTTTTCACGACTTCGTGAAGGTGGAGCTTGATTTAGCGATGCCTCGACGTAGATCATCTTCGGCATGGACATCGACGACCTAGCTCGCCCATTCTCCGACGAAGCCGACGCTAGAGCCCAGGAACTCACATGGACAGCAAAGGGACTTCGTTGCGGAGCTTTGGAGGTGGAGAAACGGATCTACAAAGGTTGTAGCTCCTTTCCTTCTAGATAAAGTTGTTTATTTGCATCGTTTCGCCTAAATATCTAGTTAACGATCCGTTCTAGGTTTTCTCGGCACCGTAATTTTTAGAAATTAGCGTGTTTGATCACTTGTGAGACTTCACTAGAGTGCCTAGGAACCCTACAATCACATACCCTACAATTAGCTGCGGTTGAAGTATCTCATACTCAACCATCCCATAAAAGTCTCTACTGGGAAAAAGGCCTTTGTGAGTGGATCCGCGCTGTTGTCCTCTGTGTCTACTCTCCTAACCTCGATCTCTCTGGAGATCAACCATCTCCATGATCAGGTGATACTGCCTAAGAATTATATCTGGATTTCAGATGCGACGGTAGTTCCTTGGCCAAAGCCACAATTCCATTGTCACACAATGGTAGGAACGAAGTTCAACTCATGAACTTATATATATCCAGACTGACTCTTTGGTAGCATCCTTGGTAACGATGTATCTTGCCTTTAATCGTCTAGTATGTCACGGTATCTAGCTTGGAACTCTTCCAACATACCGTCCCTCCACTGAGGGTAAAGACAATGCCTGCGACTGACATTCAGTCGTCCTTATCACCCTGGAACCTTCCAGTGATTCTCTTCAGGATCGATTGATACCATCTCACTACAACTAGTGAGTATCCTAACATCCAATTAGATCTATCTCATAGATCCAAAAACCCAGGATTTAGGAGGTATCACTTTGATCCTATATGGAGAATCCTTGTGATAAGCGGAGATTGACCGAGCGTAGCATAGGAAACTCCTTCCCTATCAAGAGTATGTCATCCACGTACTCTACGAGGATCACCACATACTCCCTACTACCTTTTTGTATATACAAGGTTCATCTACCATTTTGATGAAGTGAAACTCTTTGACTAGCTCATCAAAACAGATGTTCCAACTCCGCGATACCTGTTTTATCACATAAAACATCTTGCGCACATTTCCGCTGCTCCCACTGTCTACGAAGCCCTCTGACTGTGTACTTATAGACGCTCTCTTCTAAAACATCATTTAGAAAAGCAGTCATGACACCCAACCACCAGATATCGTAGTCATGGTATGTAGCCGTGGCAAGTAGGATCTGGATGGATTTAAGCATAGCTTTGAAAGTCTCAACTTTTCCATGTACACCAAGTAATCTTCTCAAGATATACTTGCTCCTGATGGGGATTTAACCCTTCAGATAAAGCAACCAAAGTCCATACTTTGTCGGTGTATAAGGATTCCATCTCAGATTGCTAAGCATCCAGCCATTCTTACAGAGTCCCACTCCTGATGGTCAGCTCGAAACTAGTTGGGTCATCATCTCATTATGCAATCCTCGCTCCCACTGTCATAGAGAAACCGAAGTATCTCTCAGGTGGGTGAGGAACCCTACTAGATCGGCGGAGAGGCTGAGGTTCGTTGTAAACTATTGAATCCACATTCAATAGGTATGCAGCTTCACAAGTGCTTAACTCCCAAAAGGAAATAGGAAACTCAGTAGTACTCCTCATAGAGCACACCATATCACATAGGGTGTTATTGCTCCGCCCTGATATACCATCATGCTATGGTGTATACGGAGGAGTAATGCTGAGAGAGAATCTCATTCCCCTTTAGAATAGTCCAGGAATTCCGTGCTCAAGTATTCTCCTCCCTGATCACATCAAAGGACATAATACTTATACCCGTTTTTCTGGTTCTCTACTTCTAACTTATATTCCGTGAATATCTCAAAAGGTTCGGACTTGTGTTTCAACAGGAACATATGTCTGATTCTTGATAGATCATCAGAGAATGTAACAAAGTATAAAAAACCGGTCTTAGCATGTGTAGACAGGGGACTTACATACATCAGCATGTATCAATCCCAAGAGTTCACTAACTCTTTCTCTGTTTCCAATAAACAGAGCTATGGTCATCTTATCTTTGTGACATGACTGGCAAGTTTCACAAGATGTAAATTCAAACAGATTTAAATGTGCATCTCAATGTAACTTAGCTAGTCAGGTCGCATTGACATGACCTAGTCTACAATACCTCAAGAAGAATTCGTTCATTTCTGAACTCTTCCTCTTATGTGTGTTCTATATACTAAGAACTGTGGTTTGATTTAGAACGTCAATGCTTTTAGATAACGTGCCTGAACCGATCAACTATTGATATAGGAAATGTTCAAAACATTATCCAACAATACAAAATTATATCCTTTCTTTACTAATAAAGAGACTGATATGATTTTGTATATCAGGTTCGGTATCTAATAACATTTGTTCAGAATCAATGTATTCTGGTAATACAGGGTGATAATGACCAACAGACTTGGCTGCAACACTTGCACCGTTTTCTGTCTCATGAAACTTATCACCCGTTCTCAGTTCTCTACCTTTCTGTAGCCCATGTAACAGATTACATATGCGGGATCCTGATCCGGTATCACATACCCAGGACGTAAAGGATACTGAGAAACAGTTCTCTGTAATGAACACACCCGAAGATGATGTATCAACATGCACTTTCTTCGTTTGGGCGGCACGGGAATTCTGGTATTCCCCAATTTCCTGCTCTGTCTTATAACAATTATAAGTTGGAGCGGGACCAACGTTCCCCAGCTCAGTATAACAAGCGGGTTCGGTCAATATATCCGTATTATTATCTTGATTAAGGCATGAAATGGTCGTTACCTAGAGAGAGAGAGAAGAAAACACTCAGCGTATGCTCTTGCAAGATTAGATTGGTTATCTAATATATCTAATCAGGATGTCTCACACTGTTTTAATCAAATCTTCCTTCAAACCTTAAAAGGAAAGACTAGCCGGGATTAATTACACGCTACAAGTTCGCCAATCTTTCAGCCAGGCCAGTGTCGGTACTTTGAGGGAGGTCCCCCGTGCTTTCGCACGAACCTAATTAAAGTAAACCTCGTTTTCCTAGGGGCGTAACCCCGTTAACACCTTTCTAGACACCTACTTGATCGGCTAATTGTAATGTGTAAAACTCTCCCAGGAGTAATGTTCACATCAGATTTTTGCATTTTCATACCGCCCAATTTTTATCACATTGCATATCCGTAGATACTCTTGAGCCGTGTTTGCTAGTCAATTGCAGGATACAGGTTCTCGGTTCCAAAACGGTGAAATTCATGGAAAACACGACAAAATACAGGTTCTTGCCGACCACAGATAAAACACGGTCTCCGTCCCTCAACCGTATGTTGCCAGATACCAGTAGGAAGACAAAATGTCAAATCTATGCACAAGGCTCAATGGTAGCACAAGATCCAAGAGATCTACGCGGAGCTCGAGGCAATCATGACAAAATCTTGACAAAAAGTCCACCTTTCCCTCAACAGAAATTCTGGAAAATTCGTGAAGAAATTATGAGAAAACACATATATCAGATTGAAGCTCACAGCAAACCAGGGTCCCACAAAAAAGCCCTAGACCCAATTCCTCTAAACGGCCGCGGAACCGCGGCCAAAGGGGGGTCTAGGCCGTGGTTCCGCGGCCGTTCTGGCGCCAAAAGTGCAGTGTTTTCAGGGGGTGTTTGGTAATTTCATATGGGCCCGTATTGTTGCCCTAGTTTCTCATTTTCCAGCCTATAAATACCCCAGAATTCTGTAAAGGAAAGGGTCCATAATTTTGTATTTTCATTTTGCCTAGTTTTAGTGTTGTTCTTCTTCCTCTTCTCACCTCTTCTCCATTAAACTTGTAGTGAGCTTTTGAGTGAAGAGTGATGAATAAAGAAGACCATTTTTATTATCATGCTTGTCTCTTTCTTTACTTGTTGTAATTTGTTGTAATTTTAATTGTTAAGTAGTTGTTGTTATTTGCTTGATTGTTTCTTTCTTCTCTCTTTTTCTTTATCATTCATACGACCATGATACTTACGCTTGATCCTCGCCAAGGTGAGGTCGCAAATAGTTAGGCGTATTCTTCTACTCTCCTTCTTTCTATCTTCCTCTTTTGTTTTGTTTAGTTTTTCCTATCATGAAGTGTGAGTAGTTTTATACTTGTTAGGGTAGGATAAGGGAAGTTTGAGAGAAGGAAATCTCTCTCACTCTTTCCTTGCCCAACAACTTAAATCGACTCCCGTTAGTTGAACCACAATCCGCTCCTTACGGCACCCTATCCTACATGATAGCGGTGATTCCGTAGTGAGACTGGTTGTGGTTGAATTAACCGGAGGTTATGGATAAGAGCCAAGAACGGACGGACAAGCACCAAAAGGAAGACTTATGCGTTGGAAAGCCAAGCTTATACTCGCAAAGTCCTTCCTAGTCGTGCTAATCCCCGTTGTTGCCGATTACCGTAACACCGATATTAAGAGAGGCAACGAAAGATGTGGAGACTCCTAACTCAAACTAACCTAATCCTAACCCTAACAAGCTCTCTTTAAATATCAACTTAACACTTAGATAACCACAACAAAATCTGAACAACCGGACTTAACTCGTCGAAAAACACATAGAAAAAGATTCCCATCACCCTGCGGACGACCCGTACTCAACCGGCTAGCTACATGCGAAACCGTCTTGATTGCGGTCTTTAAAACTAAACTTGAACACGCTCGACTTTCTAACAATCAAATGGCGCCGTTGCCGGGGAGACGGTAGTTTATTTCCTTGTGTAATTTCGGGTTAATTTGTAAGTATAAATATAACCAAAAAAACGGAAAAAAAATATACTTTGTAAAAAACCATCTTGTTGTTTTTTTTGATTAGCTTTTGTGCAAGTGTGTAGGAAAATACAAGGTTCGAGTTCAGTGGCCAAGACGTTGAAAATACGGAGTTCAAGTACAGTGCCAAAGACGTGGGAAGATAGACCCACATTTCGCGGCTACACCGCGACGACCAAAACGGAACAAACGGTCTACTGTCAAAATCTGGAGCAGTTGCAGTAAGCAAATCCAATTTCAGGACATCCAGACAACCAGAGGAGACACAGACCAGCACCTACAAAAAGTTTCAAGTCCCAAGCCCATCACATTGCCGCGGATCCGCGGCATAACCTACCTTAGGCCGCGGAACCGCGGCCGTTTGGTGGCCTCAGGGTGCCATTTTCTCTGTAAGCTCTCCTCTCCTCCTTCCCACTCCTCTGGACTCCAATAAATTGTGTTTTCTGCAGATTTCTTTGCGCAAATTCTTCTCCCCCTTCCAATAAACTGTTCTTGTGCAGGATTCTTTGCGCCGCAAAATAAAAATTGTTTGCAGTTGATTTGTTACTGTTTTGCATTCTTTAATACGGACTTAAGGGGCTTGAAACCAATCCAGATTGGGTGGGGATTTCATCACCCTTCCCAGGACCCCGGAAATCACTAAAGCATATGCATTGTCCATTGTAAATTAAAAATTACTAGACTTCAGCCCTAAGGACTTCGCGCTCATTAGGAGAAGATAAACCTTGTTTAGAACCTCGCTTAACCGTATATTGTTTACGGGGTGTCTAGGAAAGTGTTAAAGGCGCAACCGCCGAAAGAGAAAGGGTTATTTAATTAAGGAACTTCGCGAAAGCGTTGGACAACCTCCCCTTATCTCTGCACTTACCTGGCCTCGTGATCAGTGTATTTTTAAGCCCGTTTCTCGACATTGTTTAACTTCGACAATCAAGTTCAGGAGCAGGTCTAGTAGACCTAGGTTACCCTAGATCTAGGTGTGATTGTGCATATCTTGTTTGTGATTGCTTAAGCCGTATTTCCGTACATACTTCTGTAAATCCCTTTCTAAAAAAGAAAAAAAAAAAGAAAAAATCAAAAACTTCTATAAAAACTTGCCCTTTTGTCGCCAACCCCATTTTCACCCACCACCCATCGCCTTTCTTCATTGACGTTTTCTTACCCTCACCTTCTCCGCTTTGACTATACTAAACTCGTTTAGTGTATGTCCGCTTGGACTCGGGACACTAGCGCCCGTCTTGTCCGCGTTACATTAGTCGCGACCGACTACGCGATCGACTCCGAAGTCGTACTCCATCCACTCCTCTTTCACCCCTTCCTTTGCCGGCCAACTCCGACGTTGACCGGAATTCTGTTCATACATCTTCACCTTCACCTTCACCTTCCTCTTCTTCCGCGATGTCGGGATTGAATCCGAACATCTCTTTGACCACCCCTGGATTGGCTCCACCTCCTACGGAGACCAATCTCCCACCACCTCCGCCTGTTGTAGCGCCGCAGCGAATTGCGCTCCAGGATCGTTTCTACCCCACCCGTTCTGCTCTTCCCACCTGCCTTTCTCTTCCTCCGGCCAATGGGGACAACTTTGAAATTAAGCCCCATTTCATCAACATGCTTCCACGTTTTCATGGGCTTGAATCTGAAGATGCCTATATCTTCATTAACAAATTTCAAAACGTCTGTGCCATGATGAAAACAACCCAGCTGTCGGACGATGCTATACGTCTACGGGTCATTCCGTTCACTTTATGCGATCTCGCTGAAACATGGCTGTATAGCACCGCTTCCCACTCAATCACCAGCTGGGACGAGTTTGTTAAAGCGTTTCTGAAAAAATTCTATCCAAATCATAAGACCGCAAGAATTCGAAATGAGATCAACCAATTCTCCCAGCTTCCTTCTGAACCCTTCTGGAAGTGCTTTGACCGGTACAAAGACCTTCTTGTTCAGTGTCCTCACCACGGTATAGAGAAATGGCAACTCTGCCAAACCTTATACGAGGGACTGAACCCAGCAACGAAGCAGTTTCTGGAAACCATCTGTCAGGGCCACTTCCTATCAAAATCTGACGAGGAAGCGTGGCAGTTCTTTGACGATCTTGCGGAGCAAACGCTACAGTGGGAGAGCACCAGACCGACTTCTTCTTCTTCTACCTCCACTTCTACCGGTCAGTCTAGGGTAGGAATCCACCAACTCGATGTCTCTATTGCGATGAAAGCTGAAATGGCTGCAATAACACGAAAGCTTGAAGCGATAGAGAGCAAATTTTCTGCTCCTACCCCCACACCTGTTCTCCCCCTTCGTACCATCTGCGCTTGTTGTTCCGATCCGTCCCACTTGACCGAAGAGTGTCCTTACAATCCACCCTCGCAAGGACAGGATCAGGTTAATGCTGCCTTCCAGCAAAGACCAAGGAATGATCCATACTCTTCCACCTACAATCCCGGTTGGAGCAACCACCCCAATTTCACCTGGAATCAGAATCAGAATCAATTCCAGGGAAACAATTTCCAAAGGGCCCCTCCACCGCAACAACAAGCGCAGCAACAAACTCAACACCAATACCAGCAGCCCTTCCAACCCCAACCTTTCCAGAACCAGACGAACAACTTTGCACCGAACAACTCTTTTCCACCAAACAATTTTGTTCCGTCAAACACTGATAAGGTTTCCTCGCTCGAGCGAAGTCTGGAGGCGTTTGTTAAACAATCGACTCAATCCACCGCCAACATCCAGTCTTCGATTCAATCTTTAGTGCAACACACTGCCGCACACGGGCAAAGCATCAAGACCATCGAGGCCCAGATTGCACAGCTGAACGCGGCCTTGAGCGAGCGAGAGAAGGGGAAGCTCCCGTCCCAGCCACTTCCAAATCCCGGTCACCCACATAATGCACATGTTGCTCTTGAACAACAAAACCATAATGTGAGTGCCGTGACCACACTGAGATCGGGGAGGGTGCTGCAAAACAACATTGGCAAGCGAATCAACGATGACACCCCGGCCGCTTCTTCTTCTTCTTCTTCTTCTTCGTCTTCCGAGCCTATTCTCCGTTCTTCGCAAGGCTCTCCTTCCTCTGCTTCTCTGAACGGACCCACTTCTCACTCCACGAAGACACCTATTCTGGGATCCGTTCCAACTCCACAATCTCCTCCTCCAGCTTTAGACTCAACCAATTTTCAAAATGTTCCATTTCCAAACCGGTTGAGGTCTAACAAACAAAATCCACAAATGGAGAAGATTTTGGAGTTATTCAAGCAAGTTAACATTAACATTCCTCTTTTAGATGATGTCCAACAAGTCCCGTCTTACGCGAAAATCTTAAAGGACTTGTGCACGAAAAAGAGGAAGTCTCAGGTACCCAAGAAAGTTTTCTTGGCTAGTGCTGTGAGTGATGCCCTTACCCAATCTTTACCACAAAAACGGAAGGACCCTGGCTGTCCTACGATTTCAATTACTATTGGGGATAAGAACATCAACCGCGCACTATTAGATCTTGGTGCCAGTGTTAACTTGCTTCCGTATTCAGTATACGAGCAATTAGGCGTCGGAGAGCTGAAACCCACACACTGCACTCTCCAGATGGCCGACCGATCGATCACCCACCCTAGGGGTGAGCTAGAGGATGTGTTGATAAGATTCGGGGACTTCATATTCCCCGTTGACTTCATTGTATTAGATACACAGCCTGTAGCTAACCCCCGGAATCAAATTCCGGTGATACTCGGTCGCCCATTTCTCGCAACCTCAAATGCTGTGATCAATTGTCGCAATGGTTCAATGAACCTCTCTTTTGGAAATATGATGATTGAACTCAACATTTTTAGGTTGGGGAATCAGCCCGCCGAACCTAATGCTCATATACTGGATGTCTGCTCGATCCAGGAGATCACACCAGAAGAGTGTGAATTCGAGGAGTTTCTGTTTGAACACGATAATCTTGACGCCACTAGTGCGTTTCTCTTCGAACCTGCTGCTGTTTCTACGCCCGACAACGAATACGAGTGTTTCACGTTCTTGAATGATCTTAGCCGCGCACAACCCGAGTTTGAATCTTTCGACTTTTCGGATGAGTTACCTGAACCATCCGACTCGGTTGCCTACACTCGTTTTGAACCTTTGCTGGAGTCCTTTGAGTTCGAGACCTTTGCACCAGTCTTGCCTTCCATCATTTCACCTCCAACGCTCGAACTCAAGCCGTTGCCGTCTCACCTTAAGTATGCTTACTTAGGTGAGAACGAGACCCTCCCTGTCATCATTTCGGCTTCTCTAGCTCCAGAGCAAGAGAAAGCCCTTCTCGCGGTCTTGCACAGCAACAGGCAAACTTTTGGCTGGTCCATGGCGGACATCAAGGGGATTAGTCCCCTCATCGTTGAGCATCACATTCATCTGATGGATGATGCCAAACCAGCCCGGGATCCACAAAGACGTCTTAATCCAGTCATGAAGGAGGCTGTGAAAAAGGAGATCGTCAAATGTCTAGATAGTGGTATCATTTACCCTATCTCTGATAGCCAGTGGGTTAGCCCCATTCACGTTGTCCCAAAGAAGTCGGGCATCACGGTCATCACCAACGAGGCGAATGAGTTAATCCCTACTCGCACCCAAACTGGGTGGCGAGTTTGCATTGATTACAGAAAACTCAATGCCGCAACGCGGAAAGACCACTTTCCGCTACCTTTCATTGACCAGATGCTCGAACGATTGGCCGGACATGAGTACTATTGTTTTCTTGATGGCTACTCTGGCTATAATCAAATTCCCATCGCCGAAAAAGACCAGGACAAGACCACTTTCACTTGTCCTTTCGGCACGTTTGCATATCGACGCATGCCCTTTGGGTTATGCAATGCGCCCGCTACCTTCCAGCGGTGTATGATGGGAATTTTCTCTGACATGGTGGAAAAATTTCTGGAGATTTTCATGGATGACTTCTCCATCTTCGGCGACTCCTTTGACGAGTGTTTGCTGCATCTTGACGCTGTCCTTACCCGATGTAAGGACAAGAATCTCACTTTGAACTGGGAGAAATGCCACTTCATGGTGCGCGAAGGTATTGTCTTAGGACATATCATCTCGCAAAATGGCATAGAGGTTGACAAAGCAAAGATTGAGGTCATTTCCAATCTGCCTCCTCCCCGTTGCGTCAGAGATATCCGAGCCTTCCTTGGCCATGCCGGTTTCTATAGACGGTTTATCAAGGACTTTAGCAAGATTGCTAGGCCCTTGACTCTTTTGCTGGCCAAGGACACGCCTTTCGACTTCAACTCGAGCTGTGTGACTGCATTCGAGTCACTGAAACGCTCACTCACTTCTGCTCCCGTTCTCTCTTCTCCTGACTGGACGCACCCATTCGAGATTATGTGCGATGCATCCGACTTTGCCATCGGTGCTGTCCTTGGACAGCACATCAACAAGATGCCGCACGTAATCTATTACGCAAGCCGAACCCTGAACGACGCCCAACTTAACTATACAACAACTGAGAATGAATTCTTAGCTGTTGTATTTGCTTTAGAAAAGTTCAGGCCCTACCTCATCGGCTCTCCAGTCATTGTCTACACGGACCATTCAGCTCTGCGCCATCTTTTTGCGAAGAAAGATGCAAAGTCTCGGTTAATACGTTGGATCTTCTTGCTCCAAGAGTTTGACCTTGTCATTAAGGACAAACGAGGATGTGAAAACGTAGTTGCCGACCATCTCTCACGACTTCCTTCTTCGCCTTCGCTTCCAATTCCAATCAACGACGTTTTCCCGGATGAACAACTCTTGACAATATCTTGCGAACCCTGGTTCGCAGATATTGTGAACTATTTGGCCACGGGATTACTACCGACCGAATGGTCAAGTCAGGACAGACTTCGCTTCTTATCCCAAGTAAAACACTTTTACTGGGACGAACCCTACTTGTTCAAGTACTGTCCCGACCAGATTATCCGTCGGTGTGTCCCTGATGAAGAATTCAAGAGTGTGCTGTCTTTTTGCCACGATCAAGCATGTGGCGGGCATTTTGGGCCCAGAAAGACAGCTGAGAAGATCTTGCAATGTGGTTTCTACTGGCCACAACTTTTCAAAGACGCTCATGACTATTGCAAGACTTGCTCCCGGTGCCAACACATGGGCCGGATATCCCGGAGAAACGAGATGCCGCTCCAACCGATCTTGGTTGTGGAGATTTTCGATGTTTGGGGGATAGACTTCATGGGGCCGTTTCCCAGCTCTTTTGGGAACTTGTACATCCTTCTAGCTGTTGATTACGTCTCTAAGTGGGTCGAGGCTGTGCCCAGCCGGACTAACGACAACAAGGTTGTCGTTAGGTTCCTTAAAGAAAACATTTTCTCACGGTTTGGGCACCCCCGAGCGATCATTAGCGACAATGGAAGTCATTTCTGCAATAGGACTTTCGAGGCCTTGATGCGGAAATACTCCATTAATCATAAGCTTTCTACGCCCTACCACCCCCAAACCTGCGGGCAGGCCGAAGTTTCAAATCGGCAAATCAAGCAGATATTGGAGAAGACAGTTTCCAAGAACCGTAAGGATTGGTCTCTGAAACTCACTGATGCCCTTTGGGCATTTAGAACCGCTTATAAGACCGACCTTGGCATGTCTCCCTATCGGCTTGTGTACGGAAAAGCCTGCCACCTTCCTGTCGAAATCGAGCATCGCGCATTTTGGGCGATAAAGGAGCTGAATCTATCTCTTGATGACGCGGGCAGCCATCGGAAGCTGCAGTTGAACGAACTGAACGAGCTTAGGGATGAGGCTTACGACAACGCGGTTGTCGTTAAGAATCGAACGAAGGTGTTTCACGATAAACACCTTATGCGCAAAACCTTCGTGCCTGGTCAGCAGGTACTGCTTTACGACACCCGACTTCACTTCCATCCTGGAAAGCTCAGATCTCGCTGGAAAGGGCCGTATTTTGTGCGGAATGTGTATCCGCACAGCGCTGTGGATTTGGAAAATCCAAAGGACGGTTCACTCTTCAAGGTAAATGGACACCGATGCAAACCGTACCTTAGCGCCGAACCAACAGAGGAGCTCCTGTTCTTACAGGAGCCGGTTTACCTTGCATGATCTTCCTCTGCCTACCTCCAAACTTCGGTTATCCAGCCAAGAACAGTGGACACTGTTCCAAATAAGTTTTGGGGTATGTACAAACCATTTTGTATATATTTGTGTATATTCTTTTTCTTTTCTTTAAAAACAAAAACAAATAAAAATTGTATATCGCTAACCGACAATTTTGAACCTTCAAACTGATCTCTTCATGCAACGACAGTGAGGACACTGTCCAGTTTAAGTTTGGGGGTACGCTCGGTACGCATTTCTTACCTTCGCATTCATATGTATATTTTGCATCTGCATATTAAATCCATAAAATCCATAAAAATTTGAAAATTTTCTAAAAATATAAAAACTTTTTTGTCAAGTTAGCTTGTGGAAGAACTCTGATTCAATATTCGACGGTTTTTGTTTGAAAAAATAGGAATAACTAGATCTTCTGTTTGGATTTTGAAAACCTGAAAGATAACTCTCCTTTGAAGTTAACTATAGCTGATATACGTCTTTACATCACACTACACGTGTCGTAAGATTTTGGGAATTAGATGACAAGTCTTTCATGTTTAAACTTTTAAACAGATAAATGATTTTCTGAGGATCAAATAGGTTTGTTCTGAAATAAGTAATGTCAAGAATAGTTTATGAAGTAAAGCGAATATGAAGGAATGTTATTGATGCCGTAATTGGAGCTAAGTCTGAAAAATAACCCATCTAAAACTTGATTGGAATGATTACACACCAAACCCACTAGACACGTCTTTTATCCAAAAAATATTTGAACTGCCGGTTATATCTCCGTTCGTATTAAATCATCTGATTTTCGCGCCAAACTGTCTTTTGTTTTTGGACATAGGTAACTTGAGTAATTAAGTCCGCTGGGGTGTTTCTACACCTAATGCCCTAAAACCAACTGGTTTGGGTGTATTGGCCCAAAGCTCGCTAAGAAGCCTAGAAAGTCCAGTTTAAAACAAAGTCAAGCAAGTGTTCTCTCCGAGTTAAAATTCCTAACGGTTCTTTGTGTGAGAATAATCTTGATAAAAGACAGGCTTTTATAAAAAAATTTAACGGAGATATGAAGGTTTTACTCTTTGATAAAGACTATTGCACGTTCACAGAGGTGTGTATGAAATGAAAACAAGAGAAAGGTAGAGTGAAAAATACGACTTAGTTTCCTGTTAAGAAAGATAGAAATTCTGAAGTTGAAACCTTACTGGAAAACGAAACTTGAAAAATGCTTAACTCGTTATAAAACTTATGTGATCCTTTTAAAATGGTTATCTGGGCTTTATTGTGCGACATGATGACTTTAATCGATCCTTCTGGAACTTAACGACACTATTTGCACTGCACGTAAAGACATATAAAATCTGTAGTTAAATAAGAAGCGAGGTGTGAAAAATAAAGGTTCGATAGTCTAGACTTAGGATAATAGAATTGTTATTTTCTGAAACAAAGCTTTAGGGTGTAAATCATAGTTATTTTACAAAAACCAACTTGTCCGGATTTTGTGGGTAGTATCCGCTGAAAACCCTCAGGAGACAACACTCCTCCTACTAGGGACACCTAGAGGTTTAACGGCTTGTTGCACATGCTCAGTGCAATCGCGTTCCCTGCGACAGTGAGGTTAGGAAATTTTTTGTGAATAAATGGACTTTGCTCGGGACGAGCAAATGATAAGTTTGGGGGTATTTGTTCACATCAGATTTTTGCATTTTCATACCGCCCAATTTTTATCACATTGCATATCCGTAGATACTCTTGAGCCGTGTTTGCTAGTCAATTGCAGGATACAGGTTCTCGGTTCCAAAACGGTGAAATTCATGGAAAACACGACAAAATCCGGGTTCTTGCCGACCACAGATAAAACACGGTCTCCGTCCCTCAACCGTATGTTGCCAGATACCAGTAGGAAGACAAAATGTCAAATCTATGCACAAGGCTCAATGGTAGCACAAGATCCAAGAGATCTACGCGGAGCTCGAGGCAATCATGACAAAATCTTGACAAAAAGTCCACCTTTCCCTCAACAGAAATTCTGGAAAATTCGTGAAGAAATTATGAGAAAACACATATATCAGATTGAAGCTCACAGCAAACCAGGGTCCCACAAAAAAGCCCTAGACCCAATTCCTCTAAACGGCCGCGGAACCGCGGCCAAAGGGGGGTCTAGGCCGCGGTTCCGCGGCCGTTCTGGCGCCAAAAGTGCAGTGTTTTCAGGGGGTGTTTGGTAATTTCATATGGGCCCGTATTGTTGCCCTAGTTTCTCATTTTCCAGCCTATAAATACCCCAGAATTCTGTGAAGGAAAGGGTCCATAATTTTGTATTTTCATTTTGTCTAGTTTTAGTGTTGTTCTTCTTCCTCTTCTCACCTCTTCTCCATTAAACTTGTAGTGAGCTTTTGAGTGAAGAGTGATGAATAAAGAAGACCATTTTTATTATCATGCTTGTCTCTTTCTTTACTTGTTGTAATTTGTTGTAATTTTAATTGTTAAGTAGTTGTTGTTATTTGCTTGATTGTTTCTTTCTTCTCTCTTTTTCTTTATCATTCATACGACCATGATACTTACGCTTGATCCTCGCCAAGGTGAGGTCGCAAATAGTTAGTCGTATTCTTATACTCTCCTTCTTTCTATCTTCCTCTTTTGTTTTGTTTAGTTTTTCCTATCATGAAGTGTGAGTAGTTTTATACTTGTTAGGGTAGGATAAGGGAAGTTTGAGAGAAGGAAATCTCTCTCACTCTTTCCTTGCCCAACAACTTAAATCGACTCCCGTTAGTTGAACCACAATCCGCTCCTTACGGGACCCTATCCTACATGATAGCGGTGATTCCGTAGTGAGACCGGTTGTGGTTGAATTAACCGGAGGTTATGGATAAGAGCCAAGAACGCACGGACAAGCACCAAAAGGAAGACTTATGCGTTGGAAAGCCAAGCTTATACTCGCAAAGTCCTTCCTAGTCGTGCTAATCCCCGTTGTTGCCGATTACCGTAACACCGATATTAAGAGGGGCAACGAAAGATGTGGAGACTCCTAACTCAAACTAACCTAATCCTAACCCTAACAAGCTCTCTTTAAATATCAACTTAACACTTAGATAACCACAACAAAATCTGAACAACCGGACTTAACTCGTCGAAAAACACATAGAAAAAGATTCCCATCTCCCTGCGGACAACCCGTACTCAACCGGCTAGCTACATGCGAAACCGTTTTGATTGCGGTCTTTAAAACTAAACTTGAACATGCTCGACTTTCTAACAATCAAGTAACTCTTACTCGCAGCGGGTATTGGGATCCAACTATCTCATAGAAGGTATGCAATCTCATTGCAAATTTCAACACTTGAAATTCCCAATAATATTTTACCCCTAGCAGCTATATGACCTTAACATGGTCAACAAATCATAAGTGCTAGTCAAGTTCAACCCGTCATTTCCCGATTGAATTAAACCCACCCGCACGACCCTTAACATGGTCAACAAAGTCGCACGACTACCCTAATCCAATCGCATCATATGCTTATACAGATAAGCACTAATCAGCTACCGCACACTACGCCTTAATATGGTCAACAAACGTAGCACGAATATTAACTAGTACTTATCTGAAATGACGGAGGGCTACGACAGGTTTTTAAGAAAACCTTTTGCGTAATAAACTTGATATCGTTGTAGAATCGAGTGATTTTTAAATGGAGTGTTTTTGAGGCTTTTCTAGTTTTGCTAAAGGGGTCACTCCCGGTGAAGGGATCGTCGGCCCTTTCCTCATCGAATAAGGTGCAGGATATTTCACAAATATCACTATGCAAAGAAAGAACTATAGAAGCAATCAAAAGACAAACCGAGTTTGTAGCATCTGCTAGTTTCACTAAAGAGGTCACTCCCGGTGAAGGGATCTCGGCTCTTTCCTTATCGAATAAGGTGCTGGATGTTCTACAAGGAACACCGCTATGCAAAGTAAGAACTAGAGCTACCAATTTTTAAACAAGTTTCTACAACATCTTAGGTTTCTTTTATTTCATTAATCTCATTAATGAAGTCCCATTTTATTATGCTTCGCAAGCATCTCTTTTGAAACGAAATCTGCAATATAACATATATCTCATATATATAATATAAACATTCATCTCAGGCAGTAATATGATCTCATCACAGAACATTGCAGCAGAAGAACATATATGAAATATTGGATATACTAGGACGTCTGTGTTTTCAATACGAGCCTATATAAAACACGGATTCCACGGTCGCGATGAATAGCCAAACCCACATCCCTAGACCCCTACGAGAGCGGCAAGCAACACTGCCAATTCTAGGGTTAGGAGACCCGGTCTCGACTCCTCGAGATGGTCTCCCACTGGACCCTAGAACCCGGTTACTTGTGCTCCCCGCCTTGGGTCTACCTAATGCGGAAAAGTAAATAATATACAACGGTGACATCTTCCGCAACCTGGAAGTGCCCCAATAAAAGAATATTACATACAAATGAATTTTACATGAATGAAAAAGAAAAAACTCTCATCTCACATAAAACCCCCGGCTATTCAAACGCGACGATCCAATACAACATATCACAGCAACACATAATATCTCATATCATCAACATAAGCAAGTATGCGTATCCCGATTGTCGTTGATGTATAGCAACGAAGCCGGCGATACACCACATACTACGCTTACGGTCACAGAAAAGAAAGTGTAAAACTACAACAGTTGGAATCCGCAACCTTCTTAGACATCACATGCCTAACCAAATGAATTCCTTAGACATCGCATGCCTAACAATTATAAACCCCGCATTTTAGTCTCATTATCGAAAACACTTTTCAATATCAAGTCGGGCAATTCAACAAGATTCTCGACATCCTGATCGAATGCTCGTCGTAAACTTTAGTAGACGGCCGCACCCTCGGATGCCGTCGATGAAGTGCACTAAGGCAGAACACCGCTGCCGCGAGCACCCGAACGGATGCTTTTGGCGACGGGGTTCTCCTACAGTCACTTTGTCGGGGCTATGGGGTGTAGCTGTCTATTAAGTTTACCCGGCGAGTATCCGCGTACGCTACGTGATTGCGACGGACTTTTGATCAAATCAAAATTCTGTGGCAACCGATCATCTGAGACTAAACTGCTATGTTTATAACATTCAAATTAGTTATCTCATAACTACCTGTGGATTCCAAATATTGTATCACATTCCAGATAAATAGACAATGTTAAACTTTCCGATCGAATAATTAAACACCCAAGATTTCCCCAATATATCTCAACACTTGAAATCAATTTAAAAACATCCATCACATGACACAGTGCCAATGGTCCAGCCGTAGAAGGGTCAAGCCAACGCCTCATATGTGGCACGCCGTACTGCCCCAAACCCTAAGGTTCAAAAGGCAGTTCAAGACGGTCACATAATCGAGTTAAGGTTTGTTGACTTCTAGAGGGTCCACCGCATTACTTGCACGACTTAGAACGTTCTTAAACTCGAGAAAAAAATCCTACTTTTGAAAAAATTTCCGACAGGGGAAAAAGTGAGTTATTGATATCCGTTCGAACTTTTTAACAGTTTCTAAAAATTATCCGGAAAAAACTAAACGAAGTTAAATTATTCGATCGAAACATCGAGTCCCCAATACAACCCTTGAAAACTCAATACTTGAGTGGAATTAAAATATTCCCAGAAAAAATTGGCAAGAAAGGACCTAAGAATAAATACAAGAAATTCCAGGGACTAACTCGAAATTTTGGCCGCGGAATTGCCGCAAAACCCATGGTTTGGCAGCGGTTCCGCGGTCATTTTAGCGAATTAGACGTCCGTACTTCACAGTAATTCTTAGTTTTTCCTGCTTGTTTTTCTGAGAATTTTTAATTAATAAAAACCCATATTTTTGAAAAAAGTACAGAGAAGGGTAAACATCGGGGTTTCGGCTTTCGATCGGACATTAAACTTCGTCTAGACTTCGCCTAAAGCTCTAGCTTAGCTCTGATACCACTGTAGATCAGGCAGCCACCCCATCCAATGGGGTCGCCGTAGCACCAACGGGTCCCTCAGCAACTACTTTTTACGCATGCCCCCTCACGAGGACTACAACCCGCCGGAACATCTTCCGGTCTCGGGACACCCTGGGGGTAAGAGCCTATGCTTCGCCACACTGTCACACAGTGAGAACCCCCCATAGGTCGACATCCAATGCCTAGTAGCTCTGATACCACTGTAGGGTTGCTGGGCACGCGCACAAGGTTCTACGAGGCATCAACCATGCCCGATTTAAAAATTAGCCGTGCCGAACAACCGGAAGCCGGATCTTTAAACTAGAGATTAGGCAAAAACTAACATGCTAAACACTTTAACACTAAGTGAGAGGGATTACAACCTTTGTAGATCCGGTCCTTCACTTCATATGCTCCGTGTTGAGGTCCCTTCGCTGCGATCATCGTACTCCGGACTCTCGAGAGGTTTCACGAAGAGAAAGATGCAGTCTTGCTTCCGATCTTCAATACAAAGATGATCTACCTTGAAGTTTCATTAACACAAGCTAACACTCACTAAAATTGAGTGAACACTCTCATCTAAAGGGCAAGGGAAGATGAGGATGATGAAGTAGGATTTTTGCTCTCTTTATTTATCTTTTTCTCATATTTATTCATCACTTGGAAAAAAGCTAGTAAGCTTTTTCCATGAAGATAGAAGAATGAAGAAGATGAAGAATGAATAGAATTCCTTTTGTGATGAATAGTAATCAAGAATATATGATTGATTATCAAACCATGGTCAAGGATGAGAGGCTAAACTTATGTAGAGAATAAACTAGAGTTAGGGTTTGGTTAGGTCAAAGCATGAGTCATAACAAAATATCTTTATCATGACAAAATAGAATCCTTCTAGAATGAACAAGAAGGAGCTAACCCTAATCAAACCCTAATCCCTTTTTATCATCCTTAAACATGTTTTATATTAAATCATATCATGTCACAATAATATATTTCACATATATATTATATATTTGCAACAAAAGAAAATAATACAATTAACATATATCGCATATATATCAATGTATTAATCCGGTGAGAAAAAGAATCTTTTAGTGAGCTAATATTAGTTAATGTCATTTAATATATCATATATATTATTATACATTAAATTATCGAATCAACACTTGATCCGACAATCCGGCTATATCGCATATAACCGATAATATTTATCCGTACCGATTCATCGAATCAACACTTGATCCGATGACCCGGTTGATATCAAATATCGCGAGAATAGAATACGGTATCTCATATCGTATTATCCTCGGTCCCGCACATATCACATATGTTCCCCTACTCCGTTTTGCCTGAGTCAAGAAACCACTGTGTAGGACTCTAAAGAATCGTCAATACGCCGGCAGTAGGTGATGATCATATCAAACACCCACAAGCTGCAAGCGGTCAGCTAAACGTAACAGCCACCCAGGTATTGAGCGCTCAGAAGATCAACAAGCAAGCCTGTACATTCTCCTGTGAATCCAAACAGTAACACTCCCGTACAGTCCGGTCTCATCGTCAGATATGTCGCATATCTCGCCTAGGGGTGGTAAACGTCAGACCCAAGTAGCTCGATAAGTCGTGTCGATTTGAGGTCTATAACAGTTCGAGAAACTACTGATAACACTTACCAGTAAATCTCAGTAACCCTGGTCAGGGATTTCCGGTTATAGCCAATCGAACACAGCACAACATCAACTCCCTATACCGGGAGAGACGAATCCCCTCCTATCGCTCATTGCCTCCATGTGATTCGGGACTGTACCCAAAAGCCACCTTTTTGCACGCCCTATTGGACGTGGTATGATGGAAATCAAAGCACAGTGGGAATCACACAAGACTCTATGACGATCTCGGGTCAAAAGACTACTCTGTACCAGTGTCACCGGAGAACTGCCATCTGACGTGAGGTATAATACTATCTGGGAATTCTCGGCGAGTCCGTCCAGTGTACCCAGTCTCCACTGAGCACCCGTACACCATCCTTGATGTCAAACACCGATGGATATGGGATCATCCATCGCCCATCATATGGGTCAAGATGCGTATACGCTAGTCTACTCAGGTGTAACGATGCCCTGTCTCGATACACCCTCGACTAGGAACAGTTATAGGATGTACTCGTCGACTACCGTGGCCCCACTAGTATGATCTCATCATAGTACCAGTAGCCGAGTACATATCCTAAGGGCTTTATTAACATGTAATATAGAGACAATCAGAGTACATGTTAAGATAAAGTACAACCAGATAGCATACTATCATGTCGAGCAAGAAAGTCCTCCCTATATATGTCCCAGCATCCACTACAATATACATCGTATGTACAGTAATGGCCTCTAGGGCATACATATAACTAACACCATGTAAGTGCACGGCGGCGCCCCGGCCGTCAATCCGGCGCCCCGGCCGTCGATCCGACGTCGGAATGCGGAAACGAAACTTTTTACGAACTTGTAAACCGGCACCACCACGCACAAAAATCCCGGATCGGGCCATTAATCTAGTTCTAGCTAACAGGAGAAAGGGTAGAGAGATATACCGAGCGATCTGTGTCCTTCGGTATTTTCGTCGTCGTCCCGATCTCCCGCGGAATGTCCGGTCTCCTCCTCCTTGCCGGAAGGGCACCACGTCGTCGGCTTCTTTTACGGGCTCCCACCTCTGGACCGAGGCAACTCGGGCACGAAGTTGGCGAGCCGACGTGCCCAAGGATTGCTGTAGAATAAGTGTATTGCTATGTCTCATTGGGGTTACTAGAAGTTGCCTTTTGAGAAGGTGGAGGAATGGAGTTTTGGAGATGGAGCTAAAATGGATTTTGTGCAAACCAAAAGAACAAATTTCCCACCACCAAAACTTAGGACAGCCCCTCCCCAATGTGGCCGGCCTTGGCATGAGGGAATGAGAGGAGAGTATGAAAGAGGTAGCCACAAGAATAATGCAAGAGAGAGAAAAGGGACATCATAATAAGCAAGGATCACAATCAAAGTGTAAGTGCACGGCGGCGCCCCGGCCGTCAATCCGACGGCCAAATGCGGAAACGGTGATAAACTTTAATTTTGCGAACTTAGCAAACCGGCACCACCGCGCACTAAACCCCGGATCGTACCATTAAACTAGATCTAGCTAACAAAAAGACGGGTTAGAGATATACCGAGTGATCCGAGTCCTCCGGTCTTCTCGTCATCGTCCCGATCTCCTGCGGAAACTCCGGTCGTCGCCTCCTCGCCGGAAGGGCACCACATCGCCTGCATCTTTTACGGGCTCTCGCCTCTATACCGAGGCAACTCGGGCATGAAGCTGGCAAGTCGACATGCCCAAGATATGCTGTAGAATATAGTGTAGAGTGCATGTCTCACTTTGGGGTATTGGTTGCCATGGATGTGGAGGAATGAAGGTATGAAAAATGGTGCTTTCATTTTTCATTACATGAGAATGAGATCAAGAATGCCACAAGTACAAAAATGAAATTCTCTCATCCTCTCAAAAAGAAGTGGCCGGCCCCTCATCTTAGAGAATGGTGGAGAGATCAAAACAAAACTCATGAAGGGAGGTAAGTGTAGGATAAAGCAAGAGGTAACCTTAAACAAAACATCAACCATGCTTATTACTTCTATTCACATCAAATCTCATTAATGCAAAATCATGGATGAAAGATATCATAATGAATACATTTGCAAGAAAACCCCTCCACAAATGTTATTTGCACAATTGAAAATAACCCCCTCCATCGGAAAAGTCCGGCCGGGAAAGAACAAAGGAAAACCGGCCGGAACGGAAAGCAAACTGGCAACTCCAGAAAACTGGTCCCGTAATAAATTACAGGAAAACCCCCATACTGTGCATACACACCCGCATCTGTATTTCGACCGAAATACAAATGCAATGAGACAAATCTGCACTGTACTATACTAGGATCCGGCTTAAACCAAAGCCGGCTAGAAATGTTCGTCCGATCCTGATCCGTGCAATACCGCACGTATCAGATCGAACCCTGCCATATATCCATACGGCCACTAGTACAAACCGTCCGATCCTGATCCGTGCAATACCGCACGTATCTGATCGGACCCTGCCATATCTCCATACGGCCTCTACAGCGTTTCGCCCGAAAGCTGAGTAACTGAAAGTGTGGTGGACTCTAAAGACTCGTCAATACTATGGTTGTGGATTTAACCACTAGCACGTCAGAGGTATAAGCCAATACGTAACGGGCCACCAGCTATTGACTAAAAGGGACGTCGATGAGCGAACTCATCCTGACACCCTACTGAGCCTATCAGTGACAATATCCGTACAGTCCGGTCCGTTCGTCTATGAGCATCGCATGTCGGGCCTAGGGGGTTGGTAAAAGTCAGACCCCCAAAAGCGGTACAAGTCGTGTCGGAGTATAGCCCAGAACACCCTGAGATACTACTGGAATACCTACCAGTAAATCTCTTGCCTTGGCCAAGGACTTCGTGTAATGGCTCTCCTAGACACAGCGCAACCTCACCCCCAATACCGGGAGAGACGAACCCCCGAAGATCCGCTCACTGCCTCCATGTGGCTCGGGACTGTACCCAACTAAAACCTGTTTGCACGACTCCTTTGAGCCGTGGTAGGGTAGTAATCAAAGCACAGTGGGAACTCACACGAGACAAATGACGATCTCCAGGTCGATGAACTAACCTGTACACATGTCACCTGGGAACTGCTATCTGACATGAGATATAAGACCAACTAGCATGTTCCCGGCGAGTCCTGTCCGGTGTACTCATAACCCAATGAGCACCTGTATACATCTTAGGTGATCCAACTGACACCAGTGGCTTGTGAGACCGGCCACCGCCCCTCGTCGGGGTCTCGACTGTATACACTAGTCTACTCTGGAGAATCGATGCCCTGTCTCGAAACTCCCACGACTAGGGACCTTTTAAGGATGTGCTTATAAACTCCAGCTCTCACTTATATGATCGCCCTCATACTGCTGGCAGTCAAGCAAGAATCGTAGGGGCTCTATCAACGTGTAATAGTGACCTGTCAGGTCACCTAAAGCAGTACACGATGATAAAGGTAAACCAGATAGCATACTATCATCATGAGTAAGACTGTCGTACCGGGATAGGTCCTCCCTCAATCATTACAATCACGTGCCTGTGATCCAATAATTGACTCTGAGGGCACTATCTCCAACAATCTCCCACTTGCACTCAAGGCTAATTATTGCGATGTCGCATACTCACAGCCCGTGTGATACCGAACACCCAACTCCTCTACTAGTCAGTCGCACAAAGCCTGTTTGCGAAACTATTGCGTTCGAGGAATAGCCTCAGTGAGTGGATCCGCCTAGATGTTTCTTTCTATGTCTCTCTCTATATTTCAAGTTCGCGGAGAAAGCCATCTCCCGAAATGAGCAATACCTGTCTTAGAGTGTCTGGATGTCTGATGGGACCGAGCTCATAAATGAACTCCAAATCCAAACTTCTTAGACTGTATCGTCAACTGAACTTAATCAGTATCCTGTGCCATGCCTCCCTCAGTATCTGCCTGGATCACCTGTCCAGAATACTGTCCCTCATCAGAAGGAAAACTGTAACTCTGATAACATCCTTGTCATCCATGTCACCTTGGAAGCCTGGAATGATAACTGTCTCCCAAATGAGGCTGTCGTTATCATATCCCTAGAACATCCACTTATGTTCTAAAACTGCTTCCGACTGTTTCTCCAGGATTGGATCAATATCAACTTATTGCATCTAGTGCAAGAACAACATCTGGTGTGGTACTTGACATCTCATGATTGACTCAATTGCCTAAGCAAGTGATCTGCCAATCATGCACATCCCTCTCTACTTTAGTCTATAAGACACCTTTAGAGAGGGTGACTCCATCACCTGCAGGTACACTACCGTGCCAGGAGTCGTCCATTCTAAATACTCTTAGAATGCTGTCAAAGTACCCTGATTGGGAAACCACCCAAATCTAGATCTAAAACCATAGATCTAGTAACCAGTATGTCTGATATAATGTCCAAGTCCCATGTGGAGAAACCACTGTGTGACGACCAAAATATAACCGATCGTAGTATAGGAATATCACTTCCTACTACCTTCTCTACAGATCCATCCTCTATTCCGATGACGTCAAACCTATGACTGTCACATCAGAAACAGATGATCTAACTCCGCTATATCTGCTTTAGTCTATAAATAGACATAAGCCTGATGTCCACCAATGCTTCCGCTGCTCCCACTGACTACGAAAACCCTCTGGCAGAGTCATATAGATGTGCACTTCTAAAGCTAGTTTAGAACGACGCTATACTCATCCTCCTGCCGGGTCTCGCAGTCTGGAACAACAACAATGGCAAGTGTGGGTAAACAAGAACTTCCCTGTCACCGTCCTTGAGGCTACCGGAGTACCTCTCGGGTGCCTGAAGTTACCCACCTTATCTGCGGAGTGGCCAATGGAATGTCAAATCAGATTGAATCTTTAGGTTCCTTATCAAATCTTCAGTAATCGTTTGCGGTTCTGGAATCACTTCCAGTTCTACCATACTCCCACTACTGTTTTTGAAAAAATCCATTTTTATTAAAACTGTGGCGAGTCAAGAACAATATCACTATTGATCTTTCTTATGGTAGAAAGTCAACCCTCGTCATAGCCTGGGTCAACCCACAAACAGCCATTACAGAAACGTGCCTTGAGTTATCCAGAGTCTGGTTTTAATCATAAGCCGGACAACTCCCCGTACCTTAACAATGTTAAGATATGAACTGTACTATATCCAATATAGAACCAGAGGCACTGATTTAATTGAACCAGATTCAAATCATGCAGCTGTCTCCAGTGCATGTCAACTAAATGGAGAGAGGCCGATCAGCGTTACTCAACTTAGGAATGCTTCCAATTATGAGTAACCTGAAAGAGAAGCAATTTCTCTTTATCATTACTATCAACTGAATACCATACACAAGTATCTACATCTTCGATCACCTTGAAGAATCCCGATACTTTCTACACCTGGTTCTCTACTCTATTCAAATACCTATAACTCCTCAAAACTTAGACCCTGTGTTTCTACGAAACACATGTCTAAGAACTAGAGAAGTTAAAAGTAAACAGAATATAGTATGAGGACCAACCCCTCTGTCCTAATGGACACTGGACAACATACAATACTCTTGTATAAATCCGCCGAGTCTAACAATTCTTTCACTGTGTGTCGTAGGTTGAAAACTGTACTTATGGTTAAGAAGAATTACACCGCTGTTTAATGCTCCTTACCTAACCATCCACTGATATAGGTAAATATCATCGACATAATATCAAAAGGTATATCTCATTCTATGAAAATAGACGTACAGATATATCAATTTGAAATTGGTGCACAACAGCGGATATTCAAAACCAAACATTTGCCGACGGCAAACAGCCCAGGTGATCTCCTCAAATATCACCGATTACAACGAATCCCGATATAATGAGGATGATCACCCAATTCCCAATAACTTACTCCCACTCATCATCTGTAAAACCATACAGATGTGAGAATCAAACCTGGTAAATACATACCCTGGAGCAAGTGTCTAATCGGGAAATCAGTTTTCTTTTAACAGTACACAGTTGAACTGAAACATTGAAATGTTTCGATAGGGTATCCTGGTATTCCTAGTAATGCCTCTACCATTATCGAGATTCACAACTATAACCGTATAATTCTTTGCCACCTCTCCAAATCCCTACCGTTCGGCACCAGCCTATGGTTTGGAAGAAGACTATCCAATAAGCATAATGGGTGTACTGTCCTAACCCTAGGAGCACTCGCAATGCGAGAGAAGGTGAAGATAAAAGACAACCGAATAAACCTTATTCCTATTTCTCCTGGACCAGAATCCATCCCCGAACTGGAACAAGTTCCTTTCGAGTTCGTATATAACCATACGATGGAGTATCCAATAAACTGTGGATCTTCATAGTGATACGGAGTGTCCTGGAGAAATACAAAGGTGATTTAGGATTGGCGAAGAAATACTTGGTTTGGTTGTGAATAGTAGTCGCATTTTACTTTGCCTTCTTACTAATCCCTTGCTTTGTCTGAACTTAATACCTTCTGCACACCATCGTTATGCTAATTAGTTTTCTTCATTCCCTACCGGTCGGCACCAGCCTAAGGTTTGGAAGAAGACTATCCAATTTGCGTAATAGGTGTACTATCTCCTAAACCAAGGAGTACTCGCAACCTGAGAGAAGGTAAAAAGGAAAAGACAACTGAATAATCCTATCCGTTTTCTCCAAAACCGGAAACCATCCTCGAATTCCATCGAGTTCGTATCTAACCATACGATGGTTTTGTCCAATGGAAGTGGACGTTCGTAGTAATACGGGGTGTCCTGGAGAAAAGGGTAAAAGTAGGAGTGGCAATGAGGTCTGCAACTCTGATAATCCAAAAGCCAGTGTTAAGAACGTTCGGTCAACTTGGTCTCTGAGTCATAGTCTAGGGTCGGGTCAATGGTCGCTGCCAGAGAGAGAGAAAAGAAACACTCAGCATGCACTCTAACCTAGATCAGAATGGTTATCCCTTTATCTAATCTGGAAACCTCCCACTGTACCTCAAATTCTCCTCCAAACCTGAAAGAAGAATTAGTCGGGGTCACCCGAGAAGTAAACCAACTCATCAGTGGGAATCGGGATCCAACTATCATCGCATGATAACGTGACAGAATCCGCTCACGGTATCACACTCCAGAAGGTATGCGCATATCTGGCAAGTTTCAGTTCTTTTGAAACTCCCGATGTGATTTCTACCCCATGCTCTTATGACCTTGACTTTGGCCAACATATCATAAGTCACATGTCAAGTTCTACCCGTCATTCTCCAGGTTAATTTGAATCCACCCGTACCTACCCTTGACTTTGGCCAAAATGGCAGTACGACTGTCCCAAACCAACGTATCTATCTATGCTGCATATGAATACCCAACAGCTACCAAACACTGTGCCTTGACTTTGGCCAACATACACAGCTTGAATACTATTGACTATCCATATGAAACGACGGAGGGCTACGAATGGTTTCTGGCGAAAACCTTTAACGTAATGAACTTGATATCGTTGAAGGAACGGATAGCTTTTTAGAAAATATAGTGACGAAAACCTTTACTAAAGAGGTCACTCCCGGTGAAGGGATCTCGGCTCTTTCCCCGTAGAATGGGGTGCAGGATATTCCAAATGAATACCACGATGCAAAGCAAAAGTAATCGGCTATAGTGAAGTTAAAGCCCTGACGCAAACTTCTGTCCAAGGGGTCACTCCCGGTGAAGGGATCTCGGCCCTTGCCTCGTCGACTGAGGAGTAGGATATTCCAAATGAATACCACGGTGCAAAACAAAAGAGAACGTCCTTGCAATAACAGCTTTTTGAAAGTGTTCCAACAACATCAGATTAGGTTTGTTTATCTTGCATTGATCCGAATCAATGCAGTCCCATCAATTGATCACACCACAAAGAACGAAAATATACTGACATACGTATATGCCATCCGCATTCGCCACTGGGTCCCGTCATCACCCGTTAGGTTAGCTAACTAACGGCAGAGCGGGGACTGGACTAGCGCGGATGAAAAACATATACAACCTCTACTAATATATATACCAATATATTATATTTCGCTCAAGGCGTGAATAAAATGCAACATCACAGAAATGTACAGCATCACAGAACAATACAGATATCTGGGATCCCCGGGTTTCACAGAGCCACTGCTGAAACCCGACGTTCCCCTGGTCTTGTGGATAGCCTGTGCAATGAAAACCTAGACCCCTACGGGCGCGGCAAGTCACCCGCCAAAACCTGAAGCGAGGCAGCCCCCTTCAGCGCCGTGAATGGACCACCCAGCACTTCACGGAATCCGGTAACTTGGACACCCCTCCTGGGTCAACCTGTACCCCCTACGAGTGCGGCGAATAGCCCGCCAATTCCAGACTGAAGCCCCCTCCGTCTCAATGCCCTGAGATGCGGGCTTGTTGCCCTCCAGAACCCGGCTATCCGTGCACTCCTCCGCGGGGTAACCCTAGTACAGAAAGTAAAATATACATACAACGGGTACATCGACCGCAACCAGGTCGTGCCCCAAAAGAATAATACAATCAGGCAGTGACGGCAGTCCACATGTCGGACGCTGGCCCCGCAATATCAAATGTACATAATACAACAAAAACTGTACTAGCATTGCATCCAGGCTATCCCCCACGACCGATCCGCAACATCACAGCAAAACACAGAACATCAACGTGAAAATCACGTTCGCAAATCCGTCTAACCGGGCTATAGCAGTTAGACAGGATTTACCGATCGAGTGACATTCACGGTCGCAGATATAATGTAAATACTGTGAAATAATGTGTTTAAAATATCCGATCGATCAAAAATTAACAAGTGGGCCCCCAAGCAATACTGTAGCACTCACAGAAAATCTGGGCCCAATTTTAATATTCCAAAACCCCTATTTTTAGCCCACAAGCCCACTGGAAAAAAATGATGACATGATCCCTCATTCATGCGGCGGATCCGCGGCTTCCAGAGTGGTAACGGCCGCGGATCCGCGGTCGTACGGAGGGATCGTGTTGTCGAATTTTTCCAGTGTTCTTAGAACTCCCTGCACATCATTCTGAGACAACCTGAAAAATTTTTCGAGACCAAAAAATTTCAACAGAAAACTGATGTGAACAAAAATGCAAGTTTTGGAACTTTGGTCGATCGGAAATGTAAAACACATCAAAAGAAGCTAGACGAAATTAATGGCGAGGCTCTGATACCACTGTAAGTGCACGGCGGCGCCCCGGCCGTCAATCCGACGGCCAAATGTGGAAACGGTGATAAACTTTAATTTTGCGAACTTAGCAAACCGGCACCACCGCGCACTAAACCCCGGATCGTACCATTAAACTAGATCTAGCTAACAACAAGACGGGTTAGAGATATACCGAGTGATCCGAGTCCTCCGGTCTTCTCGTCATCGTCCCGATCTCCCGCGGAAACTCCGGTCGTCGCCTCCTCGCCGGAAGGGCACCACATCGCCTGCATCTTTTACGGGCTCCCGCCTCTATACCGAGGCAACTCGGGTATGAAGCTGGCAAGTCGACATGTCCAAGATATGCTGTAGAATATAGTGTAGAGTGCATGTCTCACTTTGGGGTATTGGTTGCCATGGATGTGGAGGAATGAAGGTATGAAAAATGGTGCTTTCATTTTTCATTACATGAGAATGAGATCAAGAATGCCACAAGCACAAAAATGAAATTCTCTCATCCTCTCAAAAAGAAGTGGCCGGCCCCTCATCTTAGAGAATGGTGGAGAGATCAAAACAAAACTCATGAAGGGAGGTAAGTGTAGGATAAAGCAAGAGGTAACCTTAAACAAAACATCAACCATGCTTATTACTTCTATTCACATCAAATCTCATTAATGCAAAATCATGGATGAAAGATATCATAATGAATACATTTGCAAGAAAACCCCTCCACAAATGTTATTTGCACAATTGCAAATAACCCCCTCCATCGGAAAAGTCCGGCCGGGAAAGAACAAAGGAAAACAGGCCGGAACGGAAAGCAAACTGGCAACTCTAGAAAACTGGTCCCGTAATAAATTACAGGAAAACCCCCATACTGTGCATACACACCCGCATCTGTATTTCGACCGAAATACAAATGCAATGAGACAAATCTGCACTGTACTATACTAGGATCCGGCTTAAACCAAAGCCGGCTAGAAATGTTCGTCCGATCCTGATCCGTGCAATACCGCACGTATCAGATCGAACCCTGCCATATATCCATACGGCCACTAGTACAAACCGTCCGATCCTGATCCGTGCAATACCGCACGTATCTGATCGGTCCCTGCCATATCTCCATATGGCCTCTACAGCGTTTCGCCCGAAAGCTGAGTAACTGAAAGTGTGGTGGACTCTAAAGACTCGTCAATACTATGGTTGTGGATTTAACCACTAGCACGTCAGAGGTATAAGCCAATACGTAACGGGCCACCAGCTATTGATTAAAAGGGACGTCGATGAGCGAACTCATCCTGACACCCTACTGAGCCTGTCAGTGACAATATCCGTACAGTCCGGTCCGTTCGTCTATAAGCATCGCATGTCGGGCCTAGGGGGTTGGTAAAAGTCAGACCCCCAAAAGCGGTACAAGTCCTGTCGGAGTATAGCCCAGAACACCCTGAGATACTACTGGAATACCTACCAGTAAATCTCCTGCCTTGGCCAAGGACTTCGTGTAATGGCTCTCCTAGACACAGCGCGACCTCACCCCCAATACCGGGAGAGACGAACCCCCGACGATCCGCTCACTGCCTCCATGTGGCTCGGGACTGTACCCAACTAAAACCTGTTTGCACGACTCCTTTGAGCCGTGGTAGGGTAGTAATCAAAGCACAGTGGGAACTCACACGAGATAAATGACGATCCCCAGGTCGATGAACTAACCTGTACACATGTCACCTGGGAACTGCTATCTGACATGAGATATAAGACCAACTAGCATGTTCCCGGCGAGTCCTGTCCGGTGTACTCATAACCCAATGAGCACCTGTATACATCTTAGGTGATCCAACTGACACCAGTGGCTTGTGAGACCGGCCACCGCCCCTCGTCGGGGTCTCGACTGTATACACTAGTCTACTCTGGAGAATCGATGCCCTGTCTCGAAACTCCCACGACTAGGGACCTTTTAAGGATGTGCTTATAAACTCCAGCTCTCACTTATATGATCGCCCTCATACTGCTGGAAGTCAAGCAAGAATCGTAGGGGCTCTATCAACGTGTAATAGCGACCTGTCAGGTCACCTAAAGCAGTACACGATGATAAAGGTAAACCAGATAGCATACTATCATCATGAGTAAGACTGTCGTACCGGGATAGGTCCTCCCTCAATCATTACAATCACGTGCCTGTGATCCAATAATTGACTCTGAGGGCACTATCTCCAACACAAAGAACCTCACTCCAAAACCCAATCATGACCAACAAAGGTCAAGCCATCATGAAGTCATGGAGTCAAATGAAGGTACAAACAACATGAAGCATCAATATGCAAAGACCACCCTCCACAAATGCTAATTTGCACAAATGCAAATAAGCCCTCCTCCACCAATCTTCAGCCAATGAAAGATACAAAGAAAATTGGCCGAAACGGAAAAACAAACTGGCAACTCCAAAAACTGATCCCGTAATAAATTACAGGAAAACCCCGCTACTGTATATACATACCCGCATTTGTATTCCGACCGAAATAAAAATGCAATGAGACAAAATCTACACTGTATAATACTAGGATCCGGCTTAAACCAAAGCCCGCTAGTATTATCCATCCGATCCTGATCCGTGCAATACCACACGTATCTGATCGAACCCTGCCATATCTCCATACGGCCTCTACAGCGTTTCGCCCGAAACTTGAGAAACTGGTCTGTGGGGGACTCTAAAGACTCGTCAATACTTTGGTTGTGGATTTAACCACTAGCACGTCAGAGGTATTAGCCTATACGTAACGGGCTACCAGGTATTGACCAAAAGGGACGTCAATGAACGAACTCATCCTGACACCCTACTGAGCCTGTCAGTGACAATATCCGTACAGTCCGGTCCGTTCGTCTATGAGCATCGTATGGCGGGCCTAGGGGGTTGGTAAAAGTCAGACCCCTAAAAGCGGTACAAGTCGTGTCAGAGTGTAGCCCAGAACACCCTGAGATACTACAGGAATACCTACCAGTAAATCTCCTGCCTCGGCCGAGGGCTTTGTGTAATGGCTCTCCTAGACACAGCATGACCTTACCCCCAATACCGGGAGAGACGAACCCCTGAAGATCCGCTCACTGCCTCCATGTGGCTCGGGACTGTACCCAACAAAAACCTGTTTGCACGTCTCTTTTGTGCGTGGTAGGGTAGTAATCAAAGTACAGTGGGAACTCACACGAGACAAATTACGATCCTCACGTCTATGAACTAACCTGTACACATGTCACCAGGGAACTGCTATCTGACGTCAGGTATAAGACCAACTAGTATGTTCCCGACGAGTCCTGTCCGGTGTACTCATAACCCAATGAGCACCTGTATACATCTTAGGTGAACCAACTGACACCAGTGGCTTGTGAGACCAGCCACCGCCCCTCGTCAGGGTCTCGACTGTATACACTACTCTACTCTGGAGTATCGATGCCCTGTCTCGAAACTCCAACGACTAGGGACCTTTTAAGGATGTGCTTATAGACTACCAGCTCTCACGTATATGATCGCCCTCATACTGCTGGCAGTCAAGCAAAAATCCTAGGGGCTCTATCAACGTGCAATAGTGACCTGTAAGGTCACCTAAAGCAGTACACGATGATAAAGGTAAACCAGATAGCATACTATCATCTTGAGTAAGACTGTCCTACCGGAATAGGTCCTCCCTCAATCATTGCAATCACGTGCCTGTGATCCAATAATTGACTCTGATGGCACTATCTCCAACAAACTATTCTCTTTTGAAATACCCACGGTTCCCCAAATCCAGAATTACATGGAAACAACATATCTCAATGCGTAAATCTAAGCAAGTATGAAGATATCAATATATGTGTGCACTGGTATGAGTATACAATGTGCATGTGCGCAGGTATGAAGATATCAATATATGTGTGCACTGGTATGAGTATATAGTGTGCATGTGCGCAGGTATGAAGATATCAATATATGTGTGCACTGGTATGAGTATACAGTGTGCATGTGCGCTGGTATGAAGATATCAATATATGTGTGCACTGGTATGAGTATACAGTGTGCAAGTGCGCAGGTATGAAGATATCAATATATGTGTGCACTGGTATGAGTATACAGTGTGCATGTGCGCAGGTATGAAGATATCATGTATGTGGTACAAGTATGGGTATGTGATGTATATGTGCCCAAATATAGATATAACATATGCTGTTATACGGCAAATCATGACAACTTCAATAAAGCGGAATCAGTATGATATATGATTTATAGCAATCCTATAATGTGAGTGTCATGGCAATCACTAACGGTGTGAGTGTAGCATAAAAATCGTGCTCGTACAACTTGAACCGTTAGTGACAGTGCAGTGTCCTATGCTATCATTTCTACATGCAACAATAAGGTATGCTACTACAGTCCATATGAACATCTACAATCTAATATCCTAACACGCCCTGACGCTTAACGCCATACGGGCGATTTCCCCGTAGATGTTAAATCTACTCACCTGGTCGTACGCTACTCGTAGCCGACCACCTGCTTCCCTTTCTTAGCTTCGTCCGACGTACCCGCCTGCGAACCTGGAATTACACAAGAATCCATATATAAGAAACCACCTCGCAAGACGCGATATCTAAGCCAAACGATACGCTCACGTCGCGAACTAAACGCGTGTGTGTACGATACGCTAAACGTGTATACGCGTCTAAAACTCATCCCGACAGGCCGCGATACGCTGAATCACAGAACCCTCTCGCGTATTGCGCGTATCGCGCGAACCAAACGTACTAGAAATACGATATAACGTCCCAGATTCTACCCAGGCTAACAACTTACAAAATTATACATACCACTGGCCTAGAAATAACAGCAGACTCCTACCCATGCAAACTTCACCCAAAACCACCCTCATCTGGCCGCAATTTGCGGTCAGAATGAATAAACCGGCGGCCTAACAAAGGAATGGGGGCTTCGTGTTCAGGTGGTGTGGTCAGGGTATATCTAGTGTGCTCCAGTTTCCTCAATTTTAACATGAACTACTCGGGCCTATAGCAAATCACTGAAAGGTGAAATTTCACTTAAAAACACTAATTTTTGCACAATTAGAAACCCTATGGTATTTTGGTGTAATCTAGGGTTATGCTAGGTTTAAGTGGTCCTAATAACGCTTAATTAGGCTAGGTTAACCCATATTAACAGCACTTAACCAAAGTTCACACTAATTCATCAAATCAAGCACTAATTCTCACTTTTAACACTAATCGAACTTAAAATCACTAGTTTAGCAAGCAAGGAAGTAGGCTCAGATCATATACCTCACTTAAAGATCTTAGAGTGTAGGAAGGAGAGGAAGGAGAAGATCTAGAGCTACTGTTGGGGCTGCTGGAGCTGCTACTGCTGCTGTTACTGCTGCTGCCCCATGCTGTTGCCGATGCTGCTGCTTGCTGTTGCCTCTTCTGCTGCTGTTGCTGCTGCTAGTGGCTGCTGCTGGTGCTTCTGCTGCTGCTGCTGCTTGTTGTGAGGGTGTGTGTGTGAGAGAGAGAGAGTATAAGTGAGTGAGAGAATGAGAGAAGTGAGAAATAATTGAGAGGCAACGAAATTATGGCATCAAGTGTCTACCCCTCTCTCTCTCTCTTCATTTAATGAGGCATGGCAAGGCCATCATGCCCCATGATGCACTCTCTCTCTCTCACACCAAGTCAACACAAGAACAACCATTTCCATAAATAAATAAAAAAAGAAAACAACCACCATATTTTAAAACCCAAAATAACTTAATACAAGACTTAAAATGGCTTAAGGAAGTGGTTAGTCCACCATGGTTGCTAATCATGGTTTAACCCCATATCTTAACCCTAGTTTACATGCACAAGTGTGTGTATGCCTAGAAAAATTCGAACAAAATATTCATTAATTAGGATAAAATATTTGAAACTTAATTTGGTAAACTTTTTACTAAAAACTATCTATTAAAATACAATTAACCCCTAAACACAACCTAAGGCGTTACAAGTACAAGGCTCCGTCGATAATACTACGGAACAACGGCATGGATGTAATTACGTCTTAAGTGACCACCTCGTGCCACCTTTAACATATTCCGTACCATTCTACCCCTTAAACCCCGTAGTGTTTTGATTGTATTGTTGTATTGTATTGTCTTGTGTTGTAAACTGTATAGACTGTATAATTGGAGGACTTACCGAAACCATGATATCAGTAAACGGATGTAACTGTAGAATCATGTAAATGGATGTAACTGGAGAATCATGTAAATGGATGTATATCCATGATTCGGTTCGGTCAATATAGATTGAATGTATGGATTCATGTTGAATTGTAATATTGTAGATTGTAGATTGTACTTTAATCATATTCAAGTAGGATTATAATGAGACTCAATCCGAGTCAGACAATTAGAAAAGTAAATTGAAGTCCTGATTGTTTTGATGTTATCGGTAACCGCTGCACATGGACGGCAGGATTTGTGTCTTTTTCAAAGACGATTACCGTATTGATAACACCGTTTGTTAATTATCTACCTTAGATAGGAAAGCACCCACTTCTCCGACTCCCTGAGGCTCAAGAGATTGGTCCCGCTTAAACCTATGTTTACTAGGGTCCTTAGGTTAATTTATAGAACTTGAGGGGGTTTTATGTAAAAATACTTTTCTATAGTTTTCAAAATACTCCCCAAGTATTTAGTTATCGTCTTCAGAGTTGTAATAAATGTGGATTTTATACATATGCCATTTCTATTGAGAATAACCCAATTTTTATAATATATGGTATTAAAATGTAATATTAAACTTGTATGGATTTCATGGTATTTTAATCTAAACTGATTCTTGTGATTTTTTGAAAAGAGTTGTAATACTTATATTCTTACAAAATAGATCTTTTAATGTTACATATATATATATATATAAATAATTTTAATATATATATATTATAATTCAAAAAATCTCATTTTCTTAAGATGTCATATTTTAAATCTTTCGAGACCGAATGCTCCGTGCAGAGGTCTGCATCTCGCACTACTAAGCCCGAGGATGTGCGATAATCCGTACCATCTCGAACGGGTTCCCCAAATGGATTGTAGCGGCGCTTTGCAAAGATTTGTATAAATACTAAATCGTTTAGAAAATGTTTTTATTAGTAATGGTATTTATTTGTAAAGATGTCGTTTTCTCGTATTCTATGTTCCCGAGGGTATTGTACTATGTTGCATATGAGTGTTGTGAGGAGGTAGGTCATTACCTCGTCATCTACTTAAAGGTATAGCAAGGTTTTGATAGTTTAAATGTAGAAAAGAAACTATATGGTATTTTAATGAAAAAAATACGGTAAAATGGAAATAGCAATTTCTTTTGATATAGAACTTCATAAATATGATTAGTTAGTATTTAATAGTCAACATGAAATGATTTAACAAGATTGTATTAAGAAAATGTTGGATTTTGAGAAAGAACCGAATCGAAAATCGGATTTTCTCCGATTCTGTCGGGTTTTAGAATTTCGTATTTTAGAATAGTGTAGAGAAGGGGGAAAGTGGGACTTACAGGTTTAAGACAACAAAGAGAGGGAGATTGATCGGGAGGAGTCGCCGGTGCGTCGTTTCGTCGCCGGGAGCTCCTAGGATGGTCGTCGGAAGTTTGCCGGAAAATTCGCCGTAGCTTCGCTTCTTGCTCGTTTTCAAAGTACACAAGGTTTCTAATGATTTCTTGAGAGTTGGTTCAGAGTTTTAGGGTGAGGGGGTAGTGTTTAGGTGTCACGACCCGAAATACCCCGTGACTGGCACTTGAATCAGATGAAGTCTACAGGACCACATCTAATTCAAGTTAGCCAAAAGCCCAGAAATCTAAAACCATTTTAAGTAAGAAGAAACTTATTTTAAAATGAGTAGTTTAATAGCATAAGCTGAATTATGCGTTTTTAAAACATCAAGTCTTTTCTGAAAATTTCGGCAGAGTTTCCTTTGTAAATACTGGCCCCCGAACGGGATACAACAAGATAAATATATACATGAATGAAAAAGGCATCCCCAAGCGGGAGCTAGCTCTTCGTCAATCGACGGCCACAACCACGCAAGCATATAATATACAATGCCCAAGGGCGAGGAAAAACAGAAAAGGAAACTCAAAACAGCCAGAAATCCAATATACTACAGCGCGCGACTCTATGGTCGAAAGAATATACATCACTGGTCTCTAAGTCTGAATAAATAAACAAGTTTGGTTGATGGAGTTTCTAGATACAACTGAATATAAATAAATACAATGGCGGTCATGATACAAGTGAACCCACCTACCAAAGCAAATCACCCGGAAAGGATGCAGTGTGCCAACAAAGCCGTATCGAAACCTGTACGGCAAAACCTGCAAGAAATTGTAACACAACGGGGGTGAGTTGCCAACTCGTGAGTAGAAAACATCACAGAGCAGAAATCGTATGTATGACGCAATCCTAGGTCATACGATCAGTAATATCCTCAAATGATAAAGTCTGAAGCGTGAAAAGGTGGCAAGGGTAAACATCTAAACATAAGTGTAATCCCAGTGCTCGTGTTAGTGCCTCAGGTAGCAATGTATCATATGTATGAGGTATGAATGTAATGTAATGAAATGAGTGAGACAACTGTTTTCTTTATTTTAATGGGATTTCTGTATGTATATAAAATGAGTATCCTCAATGAAATCAACAGAGAAATCCGTGTCAAGCATCAACACAAAACATAAATCCCAATATCTCAATATCTCAGGTTCCAGCTGCCCGGACTAACCTGTATCATCAAATCTCAATGCCTCGGTATCTCAAACCTCAAATATCAATATCTCAGGCTCTGCAGAACGGATCTCTGCAGAACGGATCGCCTATAACCATCTCATGACTCCGGCCGGTATCCTACGGATAGCCGACAAGTCCAATAATATCACCGGTAGGTAGTGCTCCCCTGCCAGGCTCATCGAATACAACTCGAACTTCTTGTCCCGGGGTACCTTACCGGGCCCACCATGTACCCGAGACGGTTCATCCAACTCCTCGAATCGGGTCTCGAAATCCAACAGCAATCATGAAAACTCATGGTGGACGACTCATACAACATGGGAAAACCGCGCTTTTCATTTTAAAAAGGAGAAAGAAGTTTATACATATTCTTGCGGTTTTCCCCCAAATCCAGGAAATCTCATGAAAATCCGAAATCCAATCATCAATAGCAAGTAAACAGTGAATAATAATAATATGCATGAAGTAGCAAGTAATAACTGCAATGTCTAAACTAGTATATAAAGCAAGTACACTAACATCATATCGAAATTATCAGCTAACAAGCTATATCAATGAAATAATATTCTCTAAAGTGTAAGTGACATGGCAATTACCGATGATAATGTGTGTGAGCCGGCAATTAATTGTAGGTGTGTCACGACCCGAAAGTACGGAAAGTGACCGGCACTTAAATTACGAAGCGTCTAGAAGCGCCACGTAACCTAAGTAAGCCGAAGCCCAGAAATCTAAACCATGAAAACGAAGAAGAAGCAGTAAAAGAAAACATGAAGGAACAAGTGTAAAACATCAGCAGATTTTCCCAAAAATTTCGGCAGAGTCTCCTCTATAAAAACTGGCCCCCAAACGGGTACAACAAGTATAATATACATAAACAATAAAAAGTATCCCCAAACGGGTGCTAGCTCAACGCCAACTGGCGGAAACTGTTAGTGTATATGCCCTAGAGGCCATTACTGTATCATACTGGTTTGTATATTACTTAATGGAAGCTTGGGATATTCACCTTGTATATACAATCTTACTCAAAATAGTAGTATGCTACTTGGTTTGTTTCTACTTCAATGTGTACATGTGTTTATTTTATCATATCACCTATACGCATTAGTGGAGCCCTTAGGATCTTTGCTTGATTACCAGCATTGTGATGGCAGTCATACTAGTGGGGGCTGGGTAATCTATAAGCACATCCTTATACAGGTCCCTAGTCGCAGGACTATCGAGACAGGGCATCGATACTCCGGAGTAGACTGGCGCATGCGCTTCTCATCCCAGTGTGGGAGACGGTCTGTCTCACAGCCGTCAGTACGTCGTACTTGAGATAGTATGCGGGTGCTCGTTAGGTTACGAGTACACTGGACAGGACTCGTCGGGAACTGACAAGTTGGTATTATACCTATCGCCAGTTATCAGTTTCCAGGTGACATGAGTACAGCTTAGTCCGCTGACTTGACACTGGCACTTCGCCTTGAGTGTGTTCCCACTGTATTTTGATTACTACCCTACCACGGCTCAAAGGGGTCGTGCAAACAGGTGGTAGTTGGGTGCAGTCCCGAAGTACTTGGAGGCAGTGACGGTTAGACAGGATTCGTCTCTCCCGGTATTGGGGGTTGACATCGCGCAGTGTCTAGGAGAGCCATTATACGAGTAGTCCCTGTCCAGGGCAAGCGAGATATACTGGTAGGCTTCCAGTGTTATCTTAGGGTGTTTTGGGCTTCACTCCGACACGACTTGTACCGCTATTAGGGGACTGACGTTTACCGCCCCCTAGGCCCGACATGCGATGTATCAGACGAACAGACCGGACTGTACGGAGACTGTCACATTCAGACTCAGTAGGAGTTCAGATGGGGTTCACCTCGTCAGTCTTCTTATCGGCATCTACCTGGGGACCGTTACGCACAGCTAGTGCCGCTTGCGGTCTGTGGTTAAACCCACTACCAGCGTAGTGTCGAGTCTTTAGAGTCCCACACAGAGGGCTATTTGCCTCTGGGCAAAACAGAGTAGAGGTCGCATGGTTTTGCGACAGGGTTCGTTCTCATCCGCGCACTTGTGCACGTTTGGAGTCCGGACAGATATTACTAGCAGGCTCTGGTTTGAGCCAGATACTGGTAAATGTTTTGGGGTTGATTTTATCTCATAGTATTCATGTTCCTCGGAACAAGAATGCGGGTGTGTATACACAGTTGATTGAGGCGGAGGAAGAGGATTTTCATTAGGGTTTCGGAACGGGTGCGTATGCACAGTTGATAGTCGTCTTTTTCCAAACCCTAATGGATTTATGATATATCAATTAATAATATTAATTAAATGAAATTGTGTCATGGTTGGGTTTGTTGACTTGTTGACTAAGGTGGACTAGTTGACCATAGTTGAAAGTTTGACCATCATCATTACATATCAAAGATGCTCTTTGATTCTAGCAAAATCATTTAATGTGTGTAATGATAATGGTCATTCCAAACCATCCATCAACTATTTCATTTACATTATTATTATTATTATTGATAATTCATTTCTTATTATGTTATGGTTGTAAAATGAAAAGCTCTCATTCTATCATAACTCTTCTCTCTCCTCTCTTCTTCTTCCTCCTCCTCTAGTTCAAGGAGCTCCCTTCTCATGTGTTGAGAATCCATCTCCTTGAGATAAAAACACCCCAAAGCCACTCTCTACTCACTCTAGGGTTAGAGGTTTAGCAAGCCAAAGATCCTAGTTCACTCAAAGTTCGAGAAAGAGCCCGAAGGTTGAACCCTCAGGTGGATCCATCTTTGACGGAAGAAGGCGACGAGGAAAGCACCATCTACCCCTATAAAGGTTTCAAGAAGAAGGAGTTCAAGTTAGGTATAACCTCTTTTCCGAGTAGCTAACTCTCTTTAGCTTTCTTGCTAGTTTAGTTTGGAAAAGATCCCGACTTTGTTAGTCCATGTTGCCCCATGCGCTAAAAATTTGTTTTTTATACCGTTTCCGCCTCCCCGCAAGAACCGGGGTTGGCAACGTGGACTTACAGTGGTATCAGAGCCAGGTTAAACTTAAACTAGCTTAGTAGTAAAGTGTATGGAAGTTCGATCGGAAAAATCGCAAAAACCGGAAAATCAAAATCCTAAGTTTCTGTTGAAATTTTTTGTGCTCTAAAATTAAAAAGTTTTACTCCTAAAATCGGCTCAGGGTTTTGTGAAAACACCCACCAAAAACGGCCGCCAGATTCCCTCAAACCACCGCGGTTCCGCGGCGATAGGTATGCATTTGCCGCGGAACCGCCGCCGTTTGGGATCCTCTCGTGATCGGGTTTTGTGCAGTGTTCTTCTGGTAGGGTTTTGGGATTTTTCAGATGGTTTATATGTGCCCAGGTTTTCCAGAAAAGAAATTTTTTTTTGGGGGCCTATAAATCCGTATTTTTATCGAACTTCACTACACTTTGACTATAATGGTTATATCTGTGATGTTTATATGTATTGAACGTCGGCTAGTCGCTATATGTCGATTAGTCGGGGTTATACATATCTGTGATCTGTGTTAGATGATGGTTTGTGTATATGAATGCGTTGGACTGTCGCGGGTGAATAGCCAGGGTGGATGTGAGATGAGTGTTTCTTTTTCTTTCATTCATTGTAAAATGTAAATTGATGTAATATTATTATTTGTATGGCCGCACAACCGGGTCGGGGTTGTAGCCGTCATTGTATAATTCTTTTTACTGTTTTTGCTCCTAGGATAGACCCATGGAGGGGTGCACAAACTTCTGGGTATCTCGAAGTGCCGAGTGTCCTACTCACGGCGTTGAGGGAGGTTGCTCCACTTCGGGTACTTGGCGGGTAGTTTGCCGCACCCGTAGGGGTCTTGAGTGGGGTTTTGGCTATTCACCACGACCGTGTAATCCGCTTTTCGTTGCAGGCTCGAAAGGATTGCGGATTCCTAGTATATCCAATGTATTCATCTGTGATCTGTAATGTCTATCATTGCTATTTATTTATAACTATTTGGCGTTGCTTATGTTTTACAGCCGTGCTAGCCCAGCCCCCGCTCTGTCGTTAGTTAAGTAACCTAACGGGTGATGACGGGACCCCGTGGAGTATGCGAATGGCATAAGCGTACGTCATATTTTGGTTGTTTTCTGCAATGGTAGGATTAAATGATGGGACACATTAAAAGAACTAATGCAAGAATATCACGCATTAAAAGAACTAATGCAAGATAATAAACCAAGCAAAAATCGTTGGAACACTTTCGAAAAACCACTCGGTTCTTTTCAAAACCAACTTTTAAATGCGGAGCTTGAGCCACTCCTTTTAAAAGCTATCTCGTTCCATCGATCATATCAAGTTCACTACGTTCATGGTTTAGCCAAAACCATTCGTAGCCCTCCGTCGTTTCGTATGAATATTCAATAGTATTCAAGCTATGTTTGTTGACCTTCGTCAAGGCATAGTGATTGGTAGCTGTTGGGTGTTCATATGTAGCATAGATAGATGCGTTGGTTTGGGACAGTCGTATTACCTTGTTGACCTTCGTCAAGGGTATATACGGGTGGGTTCAAATTAACCTGGAAAATGACGGGCAGAACTTGACATGTGACTTATGATTTGTTGACCTTCGTCAAGGTCATAAGAGCATGGGGCAAAAATCCACATCGGGAGTTTCATAAGTACTGAAACTTGCTAGATTTGCATACCATTTGGAGTGTGATGATTATGGTAGGATTCCTTCATTTTCGTCACGCAGTGATATTTGGATCCCGATCCTACTGTGAGTATATGCTACTCCTCGGGAAATTTCTCACTAAACGATCAATGCTATAAACCTAGTAGGTGTCAAGAAAGGTGTTAGCGGGGCTACGCCCCCAGGGAAAAGAGGTTCTTAAATTAAGGAACTTCGCGAAAGCGTTGGAAAACCTCCCTCGAAGTACCGACACTGGCCTGGCTGAACGGTTAAGCAAGTATTGTGCGGTGGGATTGATCCCGGCTAATTCTTCCTTTATGGTTTGAGGAGGGATTCGAGAGACAGTGGGAGCCATCCTGTTTAGACAAATTAAAAACCATTCTAAACTTGCAAGAGCATCGTGCTGAGTGTTTCTTCTCTCTCTCCTAATTGCAGCGACCAATCAACATGACTGGACTTAAGTTACTTCTAGATAAAAACATACTGACAGGGCCAAACTACAAAGATTGGCTCAGGAATGTCAAAATGGCAATCACTTACGACAAGCTGGGGTATCTTCTTACCACCAAAGCTCCCCCCGTCCCAGGTCCCACCTCCAGCGTCGTAGATAAGGAAATCCGTAAGACTTGGGAGATTGATTGCGCGAAGGCCAAGTGCCTCGTGCTTGCCTCTATGGACAACGAACATCAGAGGAGGCACGAGATATGGACCTGGAATCCATATTTCTCCATACAAAAGAACTGTATGGAGAGCAGTCTCGTATCGCAAGATATGAAATGTCAAAGAAGTTATTTTCGGCAAGATTGGCCGTCGGATCATCAGTAGCGGAACAAGTGCTTAAGATGATTGGCTATATTGAGGAGCTCGCAGAACTTGGGACCACGTTGGAGAGTGAGCTCTATACGGACTTGATTCTCCAGTCCCTTCCTTCCACTTACGCCCAGTTTATACTGAACTTCAACTTACAAGAAAAAGAAGTTGAACTTTCAGAACTCCTCAACATGCTGAGGAGCGCAGAGGGCACCCTACAGAAAGGTAGGGAAACACCCACTTTGTTTGTAGGAGGATCTTCTTCTTCTAGGACCAAGGCGAAAGCCAAGGGAAAGAAGAAGAAAACCCCCGCCAAACCAAGGGGCGGTGTTAGTAAAGTGGATACGAAGGGAAAGGAAAAGACAACAAAGATAGCGGGGAAGCTTGTGGGTAAAGAAGAATGCTTCTATTGTCATAAAAGTGGACACTGGAAGAAAGATTGCAGGGCTTGGAAAGCCAGGACAAAGGAACTGAAGCAGGTTGCGGCTTCGGCTTCAGGTGTGTATGTTATTGAAAACTGTCTTTCGATAAACTCTACTTCCTAGGTATTGGATACCAGATCAGGATCTCATATCTGTAATTCTTTGCAGGCGTTGAGAAACCGTAGGTTTTTGAAGGCAGGTGACATGACCCTCAGAGTTGCGAATGGAGCTAGCATGGATGCTAAGGCCGTGGGGGACTATCACCTGGGAATGACAGATGGGCATGTTTTGGTTTTGCGTAATTTCTTTTTTGTACCCAACGCAACTTGTAATATCATTTCTGTATCTTTGGTTTCTAAAGAAGGTTATGAATTTGCGTTTGTAAGTAATGTTGTAAACATTCACCTTAATCAAGTTCTGATTGGGTCAGGTACACTGAGCAATGGTATATACGTATTAAACCAACCACAGATTTTCAACGTCCAGAATACACACAAAAGAAAGTCTCCAGATATCAATCAGGCTTTCTTATGGCATTGTAGACTGGGTCACATCAATGAGACACGGTTGACTAAGTTACACAAAGAGGGATACTTGGATCCGTTCGAGTATCAGTCTTATGCCACTTGTGAATCTTGTCTCATGGGAAAGATGACTAAGACTCCGTTCACTGGACACGGAGAAAGAGCAAGCGAGCTCTTGGGACTCATACACAGTGACGTGTGTGGTCCAATGTCTACACATGCGCGAAGCGGTTATTCGTACTTCATTACTTTCACAGATGATTTCTCTAGGTATGGACATGTCTTCTTGATGAAGCACAAATCCGAGGCCTTTGAGAAATTTCACGAATACAAGAATGAAGTTGAAAACCAAACAGGCAAAAGTATTAAGATTCTAAGATCGGATCGAGGTGGAGAATACTTGAGTGCCGAGTTCCTGAACTATTTAAAAGAGAATGGAATTCTCTCTTAGCGTACTCCTCCATACACTCCGCAACATAACGGTGTATCGGAAAGGAGGAATCGAACCCTATTGGATATGGTTCGTTCCATGATGAGTAAGGCTGAGTTACCGCGATCTTTCTAGGGTTATGCACTAGAAGAAGCTGCATATCTCTTGAACAAAGCTTCCACCAAGACTGTGCCTACCACTCCATATCAGATGTGGAGTGGGAAGAAACCCTGTCTTAAGTACCTTAAGATATGGGGATGTCCAGCTTTTGTAAAAAAGCAGCATGCGGACAAGCTCGAGGCACGTTCAGTACAGTGTAAGTTTGTGGGATACCCAAAGAACTCCAGGGGGTATCTTTTCTATTCCGCTAAGGAACAAAAGGTTTTTGTTTCTCAACATGCCCGCTTCTTGAAAACTGAGTTTTTGGAAACCCAGATAAGTGGGAGCGCAATAGAACTGGAAGAAATTCCAGAACCACAAGCTATTACTGAAAGCTTGGAAGAGCCAGTAGTTTCAAAAGAACAGGACATTCCTACGCCACTCCGCAGGAGTAGTAGGCAGTCTCATCCGCCCGAGAGATATTACGGTTTTCTCATAGACGGGGATAGAGAGGATTGCATCATAGATTATGATGAGCCTACTAGCTTCCAGCAGGCCGTTCAGAGCGTTGACTCGGTAAAATGGCTGGATGCAATGCGGATCGAAATGGAGTCCATGTACACCAACAAAGTATGGACGTTGGACATTGCTCCAGACGGAGTAAAACCCGTAGGATACAAATGGATCTTCAAAAGGAAGATTGGTGTAGATGGACAGGTTGAGACCTATAAAGCTAGACTTGTAGCAAAGGGTTTCCGTCAAAGACCTGGTTTGGACTATGACGAAACCTTTTCTCCAGTGGCTATGCTGAAATCCATTCGGATCCTTCTTGACATTGCTGCTTTCCACGATTATGAGATTTGGCAGATGGACGTAAAAACCGCTTTTCTAAATGGAAATTTAGAGGAGTGTGTCTATATGGACCAGCCAGAGGGTTTCATTCAGAGTGGGAGCAGCGGAAAGGTGTGCAAGTTGCTTAAGTCCATTTATGGACTAAAGCAGGCATCGCGGAGTTGGAACATCTGTTTTGATGAGACGGTCAAGGAATTTGGCTTTATCAAAAATCCAGATGAACCATGCATCTATAGTAGATTTGTAGTGAGAACTATAGTATTCCTCGTTTTATACGTGGATGACATTCTCTTAATAGGAAATGACATTCCTATGCTACAATCTGTCAAGGGTTCTTGTCGCACAGGTTCTCCATGAAAGACCTGGGTGATGCTTCATACATCCTGGGGATCCGGATCCATCGTGATATATCCAAGAGGATATTAGGACTTTCACAGTCCAGGTACATCGACACCATACTGAAAAGATTCAGTATGGAAGATTCCAAGCGCGGTAACCTACCGGCTTGTCACGGGATCACCCTCTCTAAAGAGATGTCTCCCAAGACTGATTTGGAGAGGGATCGCATGTCTATTATACCCTACGCTTCTGCGGTAGGCTCTATAATGTATGCGATGTTGTGTACCAGACCGGATGTAGCTTATGCACTGAGTGTGGTAAGCCGGTATCAGTCAAACCCTGGGGAGAAACACTGGATAGCGGTAAAGAACATTCTCAAGTACCTGAGAAGGACTAAGGAGATGTTCTTGGTGTATGGCGGAAAAGACCTCCAGATCGAGGCCTTTGCTGACTCCAGCTTCCAGAGTGACAAGGATGATTCCAAGTCCATGTCGGGTTTTGTCTTTACCCTCAATGGAGGGGCGGTGTGTTGGAAGAGTTCCAAACAGGAAACCGTTGCAGACTCGACGATGGAAGCGGAATACATCGCTGCATCTGATGCCGCAAAAGAAGCTGTCTGGATGAGGAAGTTCTTGAAAGAACTTCAGGTGGTTCCGTCCATTGTTGACCCAATACCTCTGTATTGCGACAACAACGGGGCTATAGCTTTAGCGAAGGAACCCAGGTCCCATCAGAGATCCAGACACATCTTGAGGCGGAATCACCTGATCAGAGAGATCGTGGATCGCAAGGAGATCGAGGTTCGGAGGGTTGCTTCAGAAGAAAACACTGCAGATCCATTCACCAAGGCCCTGCCCCAGACACAGTTCGAGCGGCTGATCGAGATGATAGGTCTTCGATACGCCAGTACATGGCCTTAGTGCAAGTGGGAGATTGTTAGTGTATATGCCCTAGAGGCCATTACTGTATCATACTGGTTTGTATATTACTTAATGGAAGCTTGGGATATTCACCTTGTATATACAATCTTGCTCAAAATAGTAGTATGCTACTTGGTTTGTTTCTACTTCAATGTGTACATGTGTTTATTTTATCATATCACCTATACGCATTAGTGGAGCCCTTAGGATCTTTGCTTGATTACCAGCGTTGTGATGGCAGTCACACTAGTGGGGGCTGGGTAATCTATAAGCACATCCTTATACAGGTCCCTAGTCGCAGGACTATCGAGACAGGGCATCGATACTCCGGAGTAGACTGGCGCATGCGCTTCTCATCCCAGTGTGGGAGACGGTCTGTCCCACAGCCGTCAGTACGTCATACTTGAGATAGTATGCGGGTGCTCGTTAGGTTACGAGTACACTGGACAGGACTCGTCGGGAACTGATAAGTTGGTATTATACCTATCGTCAGTTATCAGTTCCCAGGTGACATGAGTATAGCTTAGTCCGCTGACTTGACACTGGCACTTCGCCTCGAGTGTGTTCCCACTGTATTTTTATTACTACCCTACCACGGCTCAAAGGAGTCGTGCAAACAGGTGGTAGTTGGGTGCAGTCCCGAAGCACTTTGAGGCAGTGACGGTTAGACAGGATTCGTCTCTCCCGGTATTGGGGGTTGACATCGCGCAGTGTCTAGGAGAGCCATTACACGAGTAGTCCCTGGCCAGGGCAAGCGAGATATACTGGTAGGCTTCCAGTGTTATCTTAGGGTGTTTTGGGCTTCACTCCGACACGACTTGTACCGCTATTAGGGGACTGACGTTTACCGCCCCTAGGCCCGACATGCGATGTATCAGACGAACAGACCGGACTGTACGGAGACTGTCACATTCAGACTCAGTAGGAGTTCAGATGGGGTTCACCTCGTCAGTCTTCTTATCGGCATCTACCTGGGGACCGTTACGCACAGCTAGTGCCGCTTGCGGTCTGTGGTTAAACCCACTGCCAGCGTAGTGTCGAGTCTTTAGAGTCCCACACAGAGGGCTATTCGCCTCTGGGCAAAACAGAGTAGAGGTCGTATGGTTTTGCGACAGGGTTCGTTCTCATCCGCACACTTGTGCACGTTTGGAGTCCGGACAGATATTACTAGCAGGCTCTGGTTTGAGCCAGATACAGGTATATGTTTTGGGGTTGATTTTATCTCATAGTATTCATGTTCCTCGGAACAAGAATGCGGGTGTGTATACACAGTTGATTGAGGCGGAGGAAGAGGATTTTCATTAGGGTTTCGGAACGGGTGCGTATGCACAGTTGACAGTCGTCTTTTTCCAAACCCTAATGGATTTATGATATATCAATTAATAATATTAATTAAATGAAATTGTGTCATGGTTGGGTTTGTTGACTTGTTGACCAAGGTTGACTAGTTGACCATAGTTGAAAGTTTGACCATCATCATTACATATCAAAGATGCTCTTTGATTCTAGCAAAATCATTTAATGTGTGTAATGATAATGGTCATTCCAAACCATCCCTCAACTATTTCATTTACATTATTATTATTATTTTTGATAATTCGTTTCTTATTATGTTATGGTTGTAAAATGAAAAGCTCTCATTCTATCATAACTCTTCTCTCTCATCTCTTCTTCTTCCTCCTCCTCTAGTTCAAGGAGCTCCCTTCTCATGTGTTGAGAATCCATCTCCTTGAGATAAAAACACCCCAAAGCCACTCTCTACTCACTCTAGGGTTAGAGGTTTAGCAAGCCAAAGATCCTAGTTCACTCAAAGTTCGAGAAAGAGCCCGAAGGTTGAACCCTCAGGTGGATCCATCTTTGACGGAAGAAGGCGACGAGGAAAGCACCATCTACCCCTACAATGGTTTCAAGAAGAAGGAGTTCAAGTTAGGTATAACCTCTTTTCCGAGTAGCTAACTCTCTTTAGCTTTCTTGCTAGTTTAGTTTGGAAAAGATCCCGACTTTGTTAGTCCATGTTGCCCCATGCGCTAAAAATTTGTTTTTTATACCGTTTCCGTCTCCCCGCAAGAACCGGGGTTGGCAACGTGGACTTACAGAAACAACCACAACAAGCACAATAATATACAACGCCAAAGGGCGACGCTCAAAACTCAAAATAAAACAAAACCACCAGATCAGAATAATACATGTGCGACTCTAAGGTCAAAATAAAAGACTGGTCCAATAAACTTATCAAGTAATACAAGTATGGTTAATGGAGCTTACTAGATATAAATGATAGAATAAAAGTACAATGGTGGTTCAGATACAAGTGAACCAACCTACCGTGCAAATCACCCTGAATGAGATGATGTGCCAGCAGCTACCAGGGAAACCTGTACATCGAACCTGTAATAAAATTTGGCACAACGGGGGTGAGTTGCCAACTCGTGAGTAGAAGACATCTACGAAAAGAAATCGAATGTACGAAGCTATCCTAGGTCATAAAATAATACACTACTATGTCCTAATCATCTAGTAATAGCAGGGTAAAAACTACGTGTAAATACAGATACTCCGTGCTCGTGTCAGTGCCTCATATAATACTATGTCATATGAATGGATATGCATGCACCATGAATATAAAATAATCAATCCTGAAATCCAGATATATCTGTATAAGAAATCTTTAGTTGTTATCATAATAAAATGTGTATAGGAATCTGAAATCTCAACAATGAAATCCATGGAAATCCGTGTCAAGCATCGACACAAACATGTAAATCTCAACTCTCATAGTCTCAATACCTCGGGCTCCGTCAGTCCGGATCGGCCCATATCATCAAAGCTCACGACAACGGTCGGTATCCTCGGGATATCCGCCGCGCCAGACATCACCGGTAGGTAGCCTTCCCCTGCCAGGCTCATCGTCTACAACTCGATCTTCTTGTCCCGGGGTACCATACCGGGCCCACCATGTACCCGAGACGGTTCATCCACTCCTCGAATCGGGTCTCGAAATCCAACAGAAAACATGAAATCTCATGGTGGACGACACATACATTATGAGAAAACCGCATCTTATTTTAAAAAGAGAAGAGGAGAGAGAGAAGTTTTTATATATTCTTGTGGTTTTCCCCAAAAATCCAGAAATCTCATAGAAATCCAAATCTTAAAATCATGAGTAAGTATATGATAAGTGTCGGCATATGTCCGTGATACTGCATGATCACATGAAAATATGAATGCATGAATATCTAAGTAATAAATGCCATGTCTAGACTAACATCTGAGAGTAATCCCAAAATTATATCGATCTAGTTGTTAACTGATTCTATCAATAAAAGATAATATGATCTAAAGTGTACGTAACATAGCAATTACCGATGATGATGTGTGTGAGCCGGTAAATAAGTGCGCGTGGAATATGTGCATCATCAGTAATGGTGCTGGTGTCCTAACAGGTAAAGTTTATACTGATTATAGCAACATATGTATGAAAATGCAACATTATGATTACAGTGTGAAAGTAAAGACGGATGTGTGTTATCCACTCATTTGATATACAATTAGCACTACCACTATATGACTCGAACCTAACCTAGTGTCCATCTAACCTCCTAAGGAACTAAACCTAAGAATCTAGTCATTAAGAAACAAGAGTCTACCTAGGTCTGAATCACTATCTCTAATAGTCGGCGATCCATCCTCAATAGCATCACGTACGTAGTACGGCTTCCTCGAATCAAGAGTGCGGATCAATCATCATATCTATGCCTCGTACGGTAAAATCCATCGTACGGCATCCCAATATCGGGGTACGGGTCAAGTATCTCCTAGGTGTCTCATCATTAGTATAATGTCATCATCAACACATCTTATGATCAAGGTGCTAAACTGTGATCGCATACATCAATCATATATCATTGCCATCATAATAAGCATCATTAGTTTATCCTCAGAAATATCATGTCATATGTATCATATTGTGATTAAGTCATACTGATATCATATCGTTCTCAAGTCACACCACTATGATATCGACATCAGGTCATACCTATATGATGTCGTAATCAAGTCATACATATCACATATTGTGATCAATCACAAGTTACAGTCCGGGTACTATTTTAGAGTCCCATGTACCTCAATATCATCACCACCCATTATAATTAAGTATACATGTTCATTATCTCATTCTCTAATGATCCGCTAACACTTAATACGACTGTATAGCTAAGAATCACGGCATCAAGCCCAGTTACACTGTTTCATCATACCTCGGATATCATATCACATCAATGTATTCCATATACGTGTTGTATATATATATATATACCTATACCTCGTCCTATATATATATATACACATGCACGTATACACCATGTCGTGTTTCAGTGTGTGTGTGTGTGTTTCTACCTGAAACCTACGAACCTCTTCCAAGGTATTCATCTTCTGATATGTCTTCCTAAATCAGTCTAGTCCAGCCTAGGGTCATTACTAGGGCCCTACTCATTAAGAATCTAGGGTCACATTTGGTTTCCTAATGACAATAAATACTATTCCTATTCTACGTTGCGGGGGTGCTAAACGCCATCCACCCGACTTCCCCCCGTAGATATACATCTACTCACCTGGTCCATGTCTGCCGAAGACGGTGTCGCCATCCTCCTCTTCATCGCCCGCAGTCCACGTGAGGGGTACCTAAACGCAAACATATAAATAGCATCGTAAACTGAATCACATACAAAAGTCAAAACAACGCAAGGAACAAGCATAGGTTAAAACCTATGTCCCGTACACGCAAAAACACCAAATATCGCTCGATATCGGTGTACAAACTCCGATGGATCGAGATAAACATCAACAAATAACTCGTAGTTTTAAAACACATTACTTATATTATGAAACATGATTAAATCCATCGAAACCCTAAAATCCATCAAACCGTCCAATTTCGTAAAAACCGAAAATGCCAATTTACCGTTTTTCATCAAAACATGACATTTAAATGAAACCAATGGTTATAAAACTCATTAAATAGCATAACTAGACTATACAAACCATTACTACATTTTTATTACACAAATTTGTATTAATTTGAAATTTCTAGTTTGCAACCGTTAACAATTTTCAACATTTTTCAAGCAAAATACCACAATTCCACCACAAAACATGATTTTGCATGAATTAATTTCTTAAACTACAATTCATGATGATAATGATATAATGAAACCATAATTATATTTTAAATCCCTTTTATTTAGAAATTTCCAAAATCTAGTTTACAAAATAATAGCATTTTATTACTATTTTCCAATTATCAAAGGAAACTAGTGATCAAACTAAGTTTTTTTTCTTTCCAATAACATGCTAATATTCTCACTAAAACTACAATCTAATGATAGCAACCTTAATTAGAATTTTATTTTACCCACAAATACATTTTATAAAAAACTAGTTAGCTAAAAAGTATAATTAAATCAATTTTAGATTAACAATTTACAACATACCATCCCTACAAGAATTTCCACTTCTAAATATGTCAAACTAGTTATTATAACCCTCATTAATTAATAAAAATCACAACTTGATTTTTCAAACCCTAACTTGAATTTTAAAAGTAGTAAATAGAATTAATATATTAAATCTAATTAAGCTTAAATGAACATCTAATAACAATAAATCAAAAGAAAGAAATTTATACCTCCAAACCATGAAATCCAAACATGAAATGAGCCTCCAAAATGCATGCTTTCCATCTCCAAATTCCATATAAAAATGAGCAATGAATGAAGGGTAGGAAATAAATAGGATTTTGTGGAATTTTAATTGAATGTTTTGATGTATTTTTGATGAATTTTGAATAAAAATGAGGTGGGAAATGGGGGGGGGCTGCCATGGGGTTGTGGCCGGCCTTAGTGGGAGGTGAGGGAGAGAAAGAAGAGAGTGTGATATTGTGTAGAAGTTTCAAGAGAAGAAACATCACATAAAGTCTTTTCATGCTTTTATTTATTTTCTTTTATTTCTTTACAATAGCAACTCAAAAAAACTCTAGAAAATAGGAAAAATTTGCAAATAAATTTTGCATGATACACACTAAATTCTAACATGCCATGGTTCATTTTTACAAATTAAAACCATTCAAATTTGTAATTTACACTAATTTAGTGTAAAAATAAAGCTTATGTTAATATTTAAAATAATTAATTTAGGAAAAATATTTAATTAAACTAAAAATTTATAAGTGGCTAAATAAACACCATTTACTAGTAATTACATAATTAAAATAGGTATTTTTGAAATTATAATGAAAAACAATCACGGTTTGGTTTTACGAAAAATACATTTTACTTTACCGAAAATCATAAAATTCACTTAAACAATTTTATTCATTTAATTATTTATTTAATAATTTTTAAAACGTTACAATCTTCCCCCCTTTAAGAAATTCGGTCCCCGAATTTAAATTAAAACTCCCCCTCCAAATACTAAAACATTTAGCAAAACACTCAAATCGTCGGGGCTAAGAAATCATCAATACATAACAAAAATCAACTCCATCAAGCATAACTGTCACGACCCGAGTATTTCGACTCGTGACCGGCACTTAACCACGCTTCGCCTACAGACGTAACGCGACTAAGTAAGCCGAACCCAGAAATCAAAACCCTTAAAAAAAAGTGAGTGTTGAAAACATTTAGTTAAACCATGTAGAAAACCTTAAATAATTCAATAAGTTCCTTTTAAAGTTACTTAATCATTTAAATAATTTTGGCAGCATTTCCTTTGTAAAAGTAGCCCGAGACCGGGTACAAAACAGGATATGAGTGAAAAATGAACTATAATGAAACAAAACATTCCCAAACGGGAGCAATCACGCCCAACGGCGGAAACCACCATCACAAGAGTAATATACGACGCCGTAGCGAAGAATGAGCAATAAGTAAACATCACAGAATATAAACTGCAAATAAAAACAGTCGGCTCCCACGAGCTCGACACCAGAATACAAAATATACATCATCATCCTCACACAATATCTAAGTCCAGTACATAAATGGTAGATGGAGAGTACTAGATACAAAAAAAGGGATACAATAAAAGTAATCAGATACCACAACCCACCTAAATGCAAAACAGCTCTCGCCACAACTGTAGTGGTATCTGTAGCCAAAAGATGCAAAAGACAGCCTGCCGCGACTATGCTGAGGGCAACCTGCAAATACTGTGGCACAACGGGGGTGAGTTGCCAACTCATGAATAGAGATAACATATAAAGGTAATCGCGAGCATGCACGTACTGCGCTACTCTAACCAATGCCAGCAGATGATATCGATGCGAAATAAGCAGTATGTGCAATAATCATGCAGATGCTCTGTCAGGTAAAATAACTACAGAATGAGATATATAGTAATCAATGCTGAGCATGGAATAAACAACATCCACACGGAATATCATCGTGGAAAACAAGCGGTGCCCACAACTGCACCCAAATCCCAAATAACTCAGGCGCCGGCACACCCATCGGCCCTCAAATCCTGTAAATCTCTGAGAAATCACGAGTGCCCAACATCGGCACCCAAAATATCATAAAATACTCGTGTCCAGCATCGACACGCAAATCCTCATATATCGGGCTCCGTCAGTCCGGATCAGCCCATGGGCTCCGTCTGTGGTATCGGCCCTCGGCCCCAGCAGTACGGATCATCCCGCATCCATCTCTCGACTCTGGTCAGTATCCTCCGGATAACCGCCAGGTCCAACCAATCACCGGTAGGTACTCGCCACCCTGCCAGGCTCATCGTCTACTCCACGAAAAACATTTCTCGCCCCGGGGAACCATACCGGGTCCACCACGAACCCGCAAACGGATCATCCATCTCCTCGAATCGGGTTTCAAGCACACGTCTCAGCACCGAGAAAACGCGTGGTGGACGCACCAAAATATCATATCACGAGAAACCGGGTTTTCAAATAGTGCATCTTTTCTTAAAAATCCCACGGTCCTCAAAACCAGAAATCACATGAAAATCCAACACCAAGAAGTAAATCCAATGCGATGTGCTATGTACATCAATCCATGATATAGGTATAAGGGAAAACCGCTTTTAAAGTTAGTTTCCGTTTTTAAAGATATCATGCGGCTCCCAATTTCCATGAAAGTCATATCGAATCATATATGAAATGAACTACAGCAATATAATCATGGCAGTTCTACAGTGAGTGTGTCATGGCAATTACTAACGGTGTGTGTGTAGCATGCAGATTAGTGCTCGTGCAACATAAACCGTTAGTAATAGTGCGGTGTTCTATCAATTCTAAGCATATATATAGCAGGGAATGCAACATGCAATGACAGTCCATGAGGTAAATGCAACATATAATAATAAGGTCCTATCAGCCCTGACGCATAACGCCATGCGGGCGATATCCCCGTAGATGTGAAATCTACTCACCGAAGTCTTGCGCTAAGTGCAGCCGACGACTTGCTTGCCTTTCTTCGCAGCGTCCGTCTCACTCGCCTGCGAACCTAGAATCACATAACATATATCACACATAAGCTCAATTTCATAAAAACGTGATATTACGGTCCAACTAGAACCCGTGTCGTAAACCAATCGCGCGTGTGCGCGATACGCTGAAACATGTGATCACGCGCCTGAAACTATCCTGACGCGTCACGATACGCAGAAACCCTAAACCCACACACGTATCACGCGTGTTGCGAAGGTTTAAAATACGAGAAATAGGTATTTAGTCCCAGATTTTTATACAGAACTTAAATTACAAAAATATGTATATCATAAAACTCCATATAGCAGCAGACACCCATAGGACCAAACCCCAACCCAAACCCTACCCATCTGGCCGCAAATTGCGGCCAGATCGAATATTTCGGCGGCCACTGTACGGAATTTGGGGGTCGGGTTCTACCTGGGGGATCAGCACCTAACCAACATACTGCAGTCTTCTCAAAATTATTCTGAACTCACCGGGTCGATAGCAGTTTTCAGAAACTCAAATTTGCTTAAAAACGATGAATTTGCATCAAATAGGGATCTGGTGGTATTTTTGTGCAATTGGGGTTTAAGCTGGGTTAAAATGGCCTTAACAACACTCTATCAACCTACTAAAACCAAAACACACATCACTTGGCCAAGGTTCTCACTAAACACCTCATATCGCACTAAAACGCATCAATAACCACTAACCGAAGCAAAACTACACTAAACAAGCAAACTAGGGAGTAAGTTTAGGAAATATACCCCACACTCGACCCTAGGGAGCTGGAGGAGGAAGAAGAAGTGAAGGGAAGGGGCTGCAGCTAGAGTTGTGGCTGTTGCTGCTGCTAACTGCTGTTACTGGTGCTGTTGCTGTTGCTGAGATGCTTGCTGCTGTTGCTGTGAAGCTTGCTGCTACTGCTGCTGTGGATGCTTGCTGCTGCTGTGGATGCTTGCTGCTGCTACTGCTGTGAGGTAAGTGTGTGTGTGTGTGTGTGAGTGAGAGAGTGAGGTTGAGAGAAAAGAACAAAACAAATGAGAGGAAATCATAACCACCAATGTCAACCCTTCACTCTCTCTCTCCTCATTAATTGCAAGCATGGCTTAAGCCATGATGCACTCTCTCTCTCTCTCACACCAAGTCAACACCCTAAGGAAATTCAAATTAAAGCAACTATTAATTAACTAATTTAAACTTAATTAAAACCCAAAAGACTTAATCCCCATGATTAACCCACCATGGTCACTAATCATGGTAATAACTCATTTAAAAACCCTAGCTTACATGCACATGTGTGTGCAAGCCTAGGAAAATTTTAGAAAAATATTTATTAAATTAGGAAAAATATTTGAAACACAATTTGGTAAACTTTTTGTTAAAAACCCATTACTTAAATATAAATAGTCACTAAACACATCCTAAGGTGTTACAATCTCTCCCCCTTAAAGAAATTCGTCCCCGAATTTCAAAATCTAACTACACGTACCTTCGAAAAGATGGGGATACTTCTGCTTCATCTCGCTTTCGGTCTCCCAAGTGACCTCCTCACGGCCCTGACCACGCCAAAGTACCTTGACTGATGGAATGTCCTTTGATCTCAATTTCTTCACTTGTCGATCCAAAATCATCACCGGCTGCTCTGCATAGGAAAGGTCGCGCTCAAGCTGGATCGTCGGATGCTGAATCGCATGCGAGGGATCATGAAGATATCTACGGAGCATCGATACGTGAAATACGGGGTGCACATCTGGAAAACTGGACGGAAGGGCTAACCGGTACGCAACTGCACCAACACGCTCGAGGATCTCGAAGGGGCCCACATATCTGGGACTGAGCTTCCCCTTCTTCCCAAACCTCATCACACCTTTCATAGGGGAGACCCTCAAGAAAATGTAGGGTTCCTAGACACACTGTAGAGGTCTCACAAGGCATCAACCATGCCAATTTCAAATTTTATGGGTGCCGAGAAACCCTAATACGGATCGTCGACTAGAATTCTAGGCGAAACATTAAACTAGTTAACGACTTAACTAAAGGAGAGAGGCTACAACCTTTGTAGATCCATTTCTCCACTTCCTTAGCTCCACGTAGGCGTCCTCTCGCTGTCCATCTCGAATCCCGAACTCAATCGTCGGCTTCATCGGAGAAATGGGCGGGCTCGGTCGTCGGCTTCGTGCCGAAGATGATCTACGTCGAGGCATCACAAGTTCAAGCTCCAACTTCACCAAGTTGTGAAACTTGTGAAGAAAACACCCTATACTACTTGGCAAGAGGTAGAGGATGAAGAAATAGGAGGTGGGTTCACTTTAGAATTGGATTTCTCACTCAATTGCTCAAGTTGCCATTGATGAAGGCAAGGTTTTTCTTGAAGAAGAAGAAGGAGAAGATGAAGAATATGATAAGTCTCTCATTTAAAAAAGAAACTAATATGAATACTTATCATATCCTAACCATATTCAAGTGTAGAGAGTAAACTAGGGTTAATTAGAATGGTTAGGGTTAAGGATGAGATAAGAATGGTGGACTTGTTCAAAGCTTCAAGAAGCTTCAACATACAAACAAAATAAGCCACCATTCTCTTTTATTTTCCAAAATGAATAAATAAATAAATAAGTAAATAAACAAAGCCCTAACCATTCATATAACCATGGTTTAATCTTTACACAAACCCAAGTGAGCAAGTATCATCAAACATGATACATACAAGTGCACAAAAAATATATCACATATACAATGTGCATCAAGTGAGAAAATCCTTTTTAAAATGAACCAATACTAGTTAATGCAAAGTAATATATCAAATATATTATCATACATTAAATCATTAAATCCAAACTTGATTTAACGATCCGGTCATGTCGCACATAACCGACTAGTATACAATGTATCGATTTATCGAATGAACGATTCGATAACTAGGTTATACTGCATACAACCAATCGAAACATTCATCGCGAGAATGAAATACGGTATCACATACTCGCATTATTCTCGGTCCCGCACATATCTCATATGCGCTCCTATTTCATTTCGCTTGAGCCAGGAAACCCCTGTGTAGGACTCTAAAGACTCGTCAATACGCCGGTAGCAGATGATGATCATATCAAGCACCCACAAGCCGCAAGCGGTCTGCTAAACGTAACGGCCACCCGGGTATTGAGCGATCAGAAGATCGACGAGCTAGCCCGCTCACACTCCTGTGAATCCAACCAGTAACACTTACCGTACAGTCCGGTCTGTTCGTCTGATATGTCGCATATCAAGTCTAGGGGTGGTAAACGTCAGACCCCAATAACCGATAAGTCGTGCCGATGTGAGGCTCGTAACGGGTCGAGAAACTACTGGTAACACTTACCAGCAAATTTCTGATCAGCCCTGGCCAGGGACTTCCCTATTACGGCCAATCGAGCACAGCGCAACATCAACCCCCAATACCGGGAGAGACGAAACCCCTCCTATCGCTCATTGCCTCCATGTGACTCGGGACTGTACCCAAAGACCACCGTTTTGCACGCCCTCATGGACGTGGTAAGGTGGAGATCAAAGCACAGTGGGAATCACACAAGACTCTATGACGATCTCGGGTCTACAGACTAACATGTACAAGTGTCACCTGAGAACTGCCATCAGACGTGAGGTATAATACCATCTGGGAGTTCTCGGCGAGTCCGTCCAGTGTACCCAGTCTCCAATAAGCACCCGTATACCATCTCTGATGTCAAACACCAATGGATATGGGATCATCCATCGCCCATCTCATGGGTCGAGAAGCGTATACGCTAGTCTACACTGGTATATCGATGCCCCGTCTCGATACACCCACGACTAGGGACCTTGAAGGATGTACCTATAGACTACCATGTCCCCACTAGTATGATCCGTATCACAGTCCAGGTAGTCAAGTACAAATCCTAAGGGCTTTACCAACATGTAACTATAAGACAGTTTAAAGAGACTAGTGTACATGTTAAGATAAAGTGCAACCAGATAGCATACTATCATATCGAGCAAGAAAGTCATCTCTATATATGTCCAAGCATCCAATATAATATACATCATCTGTGTAATACTGGCCTCTAGGGCATACATACAACTAACAATCTCCCACTTGCACTAGGGCCAGCTGCTGTAGTATCGCATACCGAGCATCCCGAAGAGTCTCTCAAACTGTATCTGGGGAATGGCCTTCGTGAGTGGATCCGCCGTGTTGTTCTTCGTGTCAACCCTCCTAACCTCGATCTCCCGGCGATCAACTATCTCCCGGATCAGGTGATACCGCCTCAGAATATGCCTGGATCGCTGATGGGACCTGGGTTCCTTGGCCAAAGCCACCGCTCCATTGTTATCGCAATACAAAGGTATTGGATGCTCAATGGATGGAACCACTCCAAGTTCAGTAATGAACTTCTTGATACAGACAGCCTCTTTAGCAGCATCGTTGGCAGCGATGTATTCAGCCTCCATCGTCGAGTCTGCCACGGTTTCCTGCTTGGAACTCTTCCAGCTAACCGCCCCTCCGTAAAGGGTAAAGACAAATCCCGACTGCGACTTAGAGTCGTCTTTATCACTCTGGAAGCTCGAATCGGTAAAGGACTCCACTTGGAGTTCTCCGTTACCATACACCAAGAGCATTTCTTTAGTCTTTCGTAAGTACTTGAGAATGCTCTTCACAGCTGTCCAGTGACTCTCTCCAGGATCAGCTTGATACCTTCTCACTATACTTAGTGAGTATGCTACATCGAGTCTGGTACATAGCATCGCATACATGATAGAGCCTACAGCCGAAGCATAGGGTATCCCTTGCATGTGAGCTCTCTCCAAATCAGTCTTGGGAGACATCTCTTTGGAGAGAGTGACTCCAGAGATCGTGGGCAAGTTCCCATGCTTGGATTCTTCCATACTAAACCTCTTTAGTACGGTGTCAATGTACCTGGATTGGGACAATCCCAAAATCCGTTTGGATCTATCTCTATAGATCCTGATTCCCAATATGCAGGAGGCATCACCAAGATCTTTCATTGAGAATCTTTGTGATAAGAAGAGCTTGACCGATTGCAGCATAGGAATATCATTTCCTATCAAGAGTATGTCGTCCACGTACAATACGAGGAAGACAATCTTACTCTCTGCCACCTTCTTGTAGATACAAGGTTCATCTGGATTTTTGACGAAATCAAACTCTTTGATAACGACGTCAAAGCAGATGTTCTAACTCCGCGATGCTTTCTTTAATCCATAAATGGATTTAAGCAGCTTGCACACCTTTCCGCTGCTCCCACTGTCTACGAAGCCCTCTGGCTGAGTCATGTACACGCACTCTTCTAAATCACCATTTAGAAAGGCGGTCTTAACATCCATTTGCCAGATTTCGTAATCATGATATGCAGCGATGGCAAGCATGATCCGGATGGATTTAAGCATAGCCACTGGAGAAAAGGTTTCGTCATAGTCCACACCTGGTCTTTGACGAAAATCCTTTGCTACAAGTCTAGCTTTGAAAGTCTCTACTTTCCCATCTACACCAAGTTTTTTCTTGAAGATCCACTTGCTCCCGATGGGTTTTACCCCTTCAGGAGAAACATCCAAAGTCCATGCTTTGTTGGTATACATGGATTCCATCTCGGACCGCATAGCATCCAGCCATTTCACTGAGTCCCTACTCATGATGGCCTGCTCGAAGCTAGTTGGGTCATCATCCTCCATGATGCAATCCTCGCTCCCACCATCCATGAGAAAACCGTAGTATCTCTCAGGTTGGCGAGGAACCCTACTAGATCGGCGGAGAGGCTGAGGTTCATCGGGAATTACTGAATCCTCTGGTTCAACCAAGTCTTCTGTCGTAGTCTGAATTGCTGGAACCTCTTCCAGTTCTACCTCCTTGCCACTAATCTCTTTATCAAGAAATTCCTTTTCTAAAAAGGTGGCATGTCGAGAAACAAACACCTTTTGTTCCTCGGTGTGGTAGAAGATATACCCGCGCGAATGTTTGGGATATCCAATAAACTTACACAGAATGGACCTTGCCGCGAGTTTGTCCAGATTTTGCGTTTTTACATATGCCGGACAACCCTATATCTTAACATAATTAAGACATGGTCTCTTTCCTTTCCATATCTCATATGGAGTGGTTGGCACGGTTTTGGTGGCAACCATATTCAATAAGTCTGCAGCTGTTTCCAGTGCATATCCCCAGAAGGAAATAGGTAACTCAGCCGTGCTCATCATAGAGCGCACCATATCTAATAGGGTGCGGTTCCTCCGTTCTGATACACCGTTGTGCTGTGGTGTATATGGAGGTGTCAGCTGAGAGAGAATCCCATTCTCTTTTAGGAAGTCTAGGAATTCATTGCTTAAGTATTCACCTCCTCGATCAGATCGAAGGATTTTAATACTTTTTCCGGTTTGGTTCTCGACTTCTTGTTTATATTCTCTAAATTTCTCAAAAGCTTCTGATTTGTGTTTCATCAGGAACACATATCCGAATCTAGAGAGATCGTCAGTGAATGTAATGAAGTACGAAGAACCATCCCTGGCATGTGTAGACATGGGACCACATACATCACTATGTATTAGTCCCAAGAGTTCGGTAACTCTTTCTCCGTGTCCCATAAACGGAGTTTTGGTCATCTTGCCTTTGAGACATGACTGGCAAGTGTCATAAGATGAAAATTCAAACGGATTTAAATATCCATCTTTATGCAACTTAGCTAGTCGTGTCGCATTGATGTGACCCAGTCTACAATGCCATAAGAAGGATTCATTCAATTCAGAACTCTTCCTCTTGTGTGTGTTTGTTATGCTCAGAACTGTTGATTGATTTAGAACATAAATGCCATTGCATAACGTGCCTGATCCAACCAACTTTTGGTTACGGAAAATGTTCATAACATTATCCTGTAATACAAAATTATATCCCTCTTTACTTAATAAAGAAACCGATATAATGTTGCATATCAGGTTCGGCATGTAATAGCATTCGTTCAGAACCAATATATTACCAGTTGGTAATACAAGGTGATATTCCCCGACAATCTTAGCTGCAACAATTGCACCATTTCCAACTCTAATGTCTTTATCACCTTCTCCAAGTTCTCTACCTTTCCTAAGCTCATGTAACTGATTACATATATGGGATCCCGACCCGGTATCTAATACCCAGGACGTAGAGCAAATGGAGAAACAGTTCTCTGTAACGAACAAACCCGAAGAAAATGCATCATCATGTACTTTCTTCATTCAGGTGGCATGGGAATCCTGGTATTCCCCTATATCCTGTTCAGTTCTATAACTCTTATAGGAAAGAACGGAACCAACGTTCCCCAGCACAGTATAACATACGGGTTCGGTCAATACATCCATATTATTATCTTTATTAGGGCATGACATGGTCGCTACCTGGAGAGAGAGAGAAGAAAACACTTTAGCGTATGCTCTTGCAAGATCAGATTGGTTATTATCTTATCTAATCAGGATGGCTCCCACTGTTTTTATCAAATCTTCCTTCAAACCCTAAAAGGAAAGACTAGCCGGGATTAATTACACACTACAAGTTCGCCAATCTTTCAGCCAGGCCAGTGTCGGTACTTTGAGGGAGGTCCCCCGTGCTTTCGCACGAACCTAATTAATGTAAACCTCGTTTTCCCAGAGGCGTAACCCCGTTGACACCTTTCTAGACACCTACTTGATCGGCTAATTGTAATGTGTAAAACTCTCCCAGGAGTAACTCTTACTCGCAGTGGGTATCGGGATCCAACTATCTCATAGAAGGTATGCAATCTCATTGCAAATTTCAACACTTGAAATTCCCGATAATATTTTGCCCCTAGCATCCTATGACCTTGACGCAGGCCAACAAACCATAGTGCGCTAGTCAAGTTCAACCCGTCATTTCCTGATTGAATTAAACCCACCCATACGACCCTTGACGCAGGCCAACAAAGTCGCACGACTACCCTAATCCAATCTGCATCATATGCATAAACAGATAAATACTAGTTAGCTACCGCACACTACGTCTTGACGCAGGCCAACAAACGTAGCACGAATACTAACTACTACTTATCTGAAATGACGGAGGGCTACGACAGGTTTTTCTGAAAACCTATTGCGTAATGAACTTGATATCGTTGTAGAATCAAATGAAGTTTTGAAATGGAGTGATTTTGAGGCTTTTCCAGTTTTGCTAAAGGGGTCACTCCCGGTGAAGGGATCGTCGGCCCTTTCCTCGTCGAATGAGGTGCGGGATATATCATATATATCACTGTGCAAAGCAGAAACTATAGAAGCAATCAAAAGCAAACCGAGTATGTAGCATCTGCCAGTTATTGCTAAAGGAGTCACTCCCGGTGAAGGGATCTCGGTCCTTTCCTCATCGAATAAGGTGCAGGGTATATCATATATACCGCTATGCAAAGCAAGAACTGTAGCTACCTGTTTTATTTGAAATTTGATTCTACAACATCATTTGGTTTCTTTTATTTCATTAATCACATTAATGAAGTCCCATCATTTAAGTCACCTAAAACATCACAGATAAATACGACGTACACTTATGCCATCCGCATTCGCCTCGATGTCCCCTCGTGCACCGTTAGGTTAGGTAACTAACGACAGAGCAGGGCAGGGCTGGTGCGGATGCAAAACATAAGTAACGTCTATATAATATATCATATATACTATATACTGTATTTATCACAGAACATCACATGATCACATCACAGATATCGCAGCAGAAGAAACATATGAAACATTGGATATACTAGGACGTCCGTGTTTTCAATATGAGCCAGTATAAAACACGGATTCCACGGTTGTGATGAATAGCCAATCCCACACCCCTAGACCCCTACGAGAGCGGCAAGCAACCCTACCAATTCTAGGGTTAGGAGACCCGAACTCGACTCCTCGAGATGGTCTCCCACTGGACCCTAGAACCCGGTTACTTGTGCTCCCCTCCTTGGGTCTATCCTAATGCGGAAAAGTAAATAATTTACAAAAGGTGACAACTTCCGCAACCTGGAAGTTCCCCAATAAAAGAATATTACATACAAGTTTTTACATGAATGAAAATGAAAAACACTCATCTCACATAAAAACCCCCGGCTATTCAAACACGACAATCCAATATAACATATCCAGCAACGCATAACATCACATGTCATCAACGTAAGTAAATATGCGCATCCCAATTGTTGTTGACATATAGCAACGAAACCGGCGATATCACATATTACACTTACGGTCACAGAAAAGAAAGTGTAAAACTACAACAGTTGGAATCCGCAACCTCCTTAGACATCACATGCCTAATCAAATGAAATACTTAGACATCGCATGCCTAACAGTTATAAACCCCGCATTTTAGTCTCATTATCGAAAACTCTTTTCAATATCAAATGAAACTATACCGCTAGATTTATAACATTCATTCAGTTATCTCATAACTGTTTGTGAATTCCAATTATTGTATCCCATTCCGGATAAATAGAAAATATTAAAATTTCCGATCGAACATTCGAACACCCAAGTTTTCCCGAAACCGTTCAACACATGAAATAGGTTCAAAAACATTCACTTCATGCCTCAGTACCAACGGTCCAGCCGTAGAAGGGTCAAGCCAACGCCTCACATGTGGCACGCCGTACTACCCCAAACCCGAAGGTTCAAAGGGCAGTTCAAGACGGTCACATAATCAAGTTAAGGTTTGTTGTCTTCTAGAGGGACCATCGCATTACTTGCACTACTTAGAACGTCCTTAAACCACAGAAAAATCCAACACTTGGAAATTTTCCGGCAGGGGAAAAGTTAGGTATTTATATCCGGTCGAACCTTTTAACATATTCTAAAATATCCGGAAAGCCACATAGACAAGGTTTGATAATCCGATCGAATTGTCGATTCCCAATACAACCCCAGAACACTCAACTCTTGAGTCAAATTAAAAATTCCCAGAAATTTCAGCATAATTAAATAGGAATTACTGTGCAAAAATGGACAGATGATGTCATCAGATGGCCGCGGAACCGCCGCAGAAGCCGCGGTTCCGCCGCGGTTCCGCCGCGCCCTTAGCAGATCATGGGATAAATTTTGCATCGTAATTCTTAGAATTCCCTGCTGAATTTTTTAAGCATTTTTAATATGGAAAAATCCCAGATTTTAGAAAAAGTCCAGAGAGCATATCGGGAATTAGGGTTTTGGTTCGATCGGGTTTCAAACGTCGTCTAGACTTCGTCTAAGGCTCTAGCTTGGCTCTGATACCACTGTAGGGTTCTTAGGCATACTGTAGAGGTCTCACAAGGCATCAACCATGCCAATTTCAAATTTTATGGGTGCCGAGAAACCCTAATACGGATCGTCGACTAGAATTCTAGGCGAAACATTAAACTAGTTAACGACTAAACTAAAGGAGAGAGGCTACAACCTTTGTAGATCCGTTTCTCTACTTTCTTAGCTCCACGTAGGCGTCCTCTCGCTGTCCATCTCGAATCCCGAACTCAATCGTCGACTTCATCGGAGAAATGGGCGGGCTCGGTCGTCGGCTTCGTGCCGAAGATGATCTACGTCGAGGCATCACAAGTTCAAGCTCCAACTTCACCAAGTTGTGAAACTTGTGAAGAAAACACCCTATACTACTTGGCAAGAGGTAGAGGATGAAGAAATAGGAGGTGGGTTCACTTTAGAATTGGATTTCTCACTCAATTGCTCAAGTTGCCATTGATGAAGGCAAGGTTTTTCTTGAAGACGAAGAAGGAGAAGATGAAGAATATGATAAGTCTCTCATTTAAAAAAGAAACTAATATGAATACTTATCATATCCTAACCATAGTCAAGTGTAGAGAGTAAACTAGGGTTAATTAGAATGGTTAGGGTTAAGGATGAGATAAGAATGGTGGACTTGTTCAAAGCTTCAAGAAGCTTCAACATACAAACAAAATAAGCCACCATTCTCTTTTATTTTCCAAAATGAATAAATAAATAAATAAGTAAATAAACAAAGCGCTAACCATTCATATAACCATGGTTTAATCTTTACACAAACCCAAGTGAGCAAGTATCATCAAACATGATACATACAAGTGCACAAAAAATATATCACATATACAATGTGCATCAAGTGAGAAAATCCTTTTTAAAATGAACCAATACTAGTTAATGCAAAGTAATCTATCAAATATATTATTATACATTAAATCATTAAATCCACACTTGATTTAACGATCCGGTCATGTCGCACATAACCGACTAGTATACAATGTATCGATTTATCGAATGAACGATTCGATAACTAGGTTATATCGCATACAACCAATCGAAACATTCATCGCGAGAATGAAATACGGTATCACATACTCGCATTATTCTCGGTCCCGCACATATCTCATATGCGCTCCTATTTCGTTTCGCTTGAACCAGGAAACCCCTGTGTAGGACTCTAAAGACTCGTCAATACACCGGTAGTAGATAATGATCATATCAAGCACCCACAAGCCGCAAGCGGTCTGCTAAACGTAACGGCCACCCGGGTATTGAGCGATCAGAAGATCGATGAGCTAACCCGCTCACACTCCTGTGAATCCAACCAGTAACACTTACCGTACAGTCCGGTCTGTTCGTCTGATATGTCGCATATCAAGTCTAGGGGTGGTAAACGTCAGACCCCAATAACCGATAAGTCGTGCCGATGTGAGGCTCATAACGGGTCGAGAAACTACTGGTAACACTTACCAGCAAATCTCTGATCAGCCCTGGCCAGGGACTTCCCTGTTACGGCCAATCGAGCACAGCTCAACATCAACCCCCAATACCGGGAGAGACGAAACCCCTCCTATCGGTCATTGCCTCCATGTGACTCGGGACTGTACCCAAAGACCACCGTTTTGCATGCCCTCATGGACGTGGTAAGGTGGAGATCAAAGCACAGTGGGAATCACACAAGACTCTATGACGATCTCGGGTCTACAGACTAACCTGTACAAGTGTCACCTGAGAACTGCCATCTGACGTGAGGTATAATACCATCTGGGAGTTCTCGGCGAGTCCGTCCAGTGTACCCAGTCTCCACTGAGCACCCGTATACCATCTCTGATGTCAAACACCAATGGATATGGGATCATCCATCGCCCATCTCATGGGTCGAGAAGCGTATACGCTAGTCTACACTGGTATATCGATGCCCCGTCTCGATACACCCACGACTAGGGACCTTGAAAGATGTACCTATAGACTACCATGTCCCCACTAGTATGATCCGTATCATAGTCTAGGTAGTCAAGTACAAATCCTAAGGGCTTTACCAACATGTAACTATAAGACAGTTTAAAGAGACTAGTGTACATGTTAAGATAAAGTGCAACCAGATAGCATACTATCATATCGAGCAAGAAAGTCATCTCTATATATGTCCAAGCATCCAATATAATATACATCATCTGTACAATACTGGCCTCTAGGGCATACATACAACTAACAGAAAACATGATCACCAACAGAAAACTCAAGTCTGCGCCGTCGACGGCCCGCATAAGATCTCTGCCTACTCTGCGCTGCTCTCATCCTATCGCGAATCAACTGGATCTTCGTGGTCGTCTCCTCAACAATCTGTGGCCCTAAGATACTGCTCTCACTGAGCTCTGTCCAACAGGCGGGCGATCTGCATCTCCTCCCATAAAGAGCCTCAAATGGTGCCATCTGAATGGTCTCCTGGTAGCTGTTATTGTAGGAGAACTCTACTAAGGGTAAGTGATGATCCCAGCTACCTCCGAAATCTAATACACAAGCTCTGAGCATGTCCTCGAGAGTCTGAATAGTCCGCTCTGACTGTCCGTCGGTCTGCGGATGAAATGCTGTGCTGAAACTCAAGCGAGTGCCCAAAGCCTCCTGAAGCCTCTGCCATAATCGGCTGGTAAACTGGGTGCCTCTGTCGGACACAATACACGTCGGGACTCCGTGCAGTCGTACTATCTCGTCAATGTAAATCTGGGCGTACTGAGCAAATCCGAAAGTCGTCTTCACTGACAGGAAGTGAGCCGCTTTCGTCAAACGATCTACGATCACCCAAATGGAGTCGTACCCTCGCCTAGTCCTGGGTAGACCCACAACGAAATCCATCGAAATCTGCTCCCACTTCCATTCCGGAATGGGTAACGGCTGTAGCTCTCCCGCGGGCCTCTGGTGCTCAGCCTTGATTTGCTGACAAGTCAGGCATCTCGACACAAAATCTGCGATGTCTCTCTTCATTCCGTCCCACCAGTAAACATCTCTCATATCATGATACATCTTGGTGGAACCGGGATGAACACTATATACCGATCGATGTGCCTCCTCAAGAATCTCACGCCTCAGTCCCTCAGCATCTGGTACGCACAGTCTAGTTCCAAATCGTAGTACCCCCTGATCATTGATCACGAACTCGGAAAATCTGCCCTGTCCAATCTGTGCCATGATCTCCGAACATCGGTCATCACTGCGCTGTACCTCATGTATGCGGTCAAGTAACTGTGGGCGTGCACGAACATGCGTGATCTGTCCTCCAATCGGCGTGAACTCGAACTGTATCCGGCTGTCGCATAATATCTGCCAATCTGCCGACGACTGCCCCTGTACTGCGCTCAAACAAGATAGACTACCCCCGGGCCTCCTGCTCAAAGCATCCGCCACCACATTTGCCTTGCCCGGGTGATATAAGATCTCGCAGTCGTAATCCTTCACTAACTCCATCCATCGGCGCTGTCTAAGGTTCAGGTCCCGCTGCTGAAATATATATTTTAGACTCTTGTGATCCGTGAATATCTGGCACGACTCGCCGTAAAGGTAATGTCGCCAGATCTTAAGTGCAAAGACCACTGCAGCCATCTCCAAGTCATGAGTGGGGTAGTTCTGTTCATGTTTCTTCAATTGTCGCGAAGCATACGCGATCACCCTGTCATGCTGTATCAAAACGCACCCTAGCCCCACTCGAGAAGAATCACAATAGACCACAAATCCGCCTGAGCCTGAAGGTAATGATAATACCGGTGCTGTCGTCAGCCGAGTCCGTAGCTGCTGAAAACTGTGCACGCACTCCTCCGTCCAATCGAAAGGGATTCCTTTCCGGGTCAACCCGGTCAAAGGTGTAGCAATACTGGAGAAGTCCTGCACAAATCGCCTGTAGTAACCGGTGTTAGTTATATGTATGCCCTAGAGGCCATTACTGTACATAGGATGTATATTGTAGTGGATGCTGGGACATATATAGGGAGGACTTTCTTGCTCGACATGATAGTATGCTATCTGGTTGAACTTTACCTTAACGTGTATACTGATTGTCTCTCTGTTACATGTTGGTAAAGCCCTTAGGATCTGTACTTGACTACCTGGACTATGATGCGGATCATACTAGTGGGGACATGGTAGTCCATAAGTACATCCTTCAAAGTCCCTAGTCGATGGTGTATCGAGACGGGGCATCGATATACCAGAGCAGACTAGCGTATACCTTCTCGACCCATACAGATGGGCGATGGATGATCCCATATCCATTGGTGTTTGACATCAGAGATGATATACGGGTGCTCAGTAGAGACTGGGTACACTGGACGGACTCGCCGAGAACTCCCAGATGGTATTATACCTCACGTCAGATGGCAGTTCTCTGGTGACACTGGTACAGAGTAGTCTGTTGACCTGAGATCGTCATAGAGTCTTGTGTGGTTCCCACTGTGCTTTGATTTCCATCTTACCACGTCCAAGAGGGCGTGCAAAACGGTGGTTTTTGGGTACAGTCCCGAGTCACATGGAGGCAATGAGCGATAGGAGGGGATTCGTCTCTCCCGGTATAGGGAGTTGATGTTGCGCTGTGTTCGATTGGCTATAACAGGAAATCCCTGGCCAGGGTTGCTGAGATTTACTGGTAAGTGTTACCAGTAGTTTCTCGAACAGTTATAGACCTCATATCGACACGACTTATCGAGCTATTGGGGTCTGACGTTTACCACCCCTAGGCGAGATATGCGACATATCAGACGATCAGACCGGACTGTACGGTAGTGTTACTGGTCGGATTCACTGGAGTGTGAGCGGGCTTGCTCGTCGATCTTCAGATCGCTCAATACCCGGGTGGCCGTTACGTTTAGCAGACCGCTTGCGGCTTGTGGGTGTTTGATATGATCATCATCTGCTGCCGGCGTATTGACGAGTCTTTAGAGTCCTACACAGAGGTTTCCTGGCTCAAGCGAAACGAAATAGGAGCGCATATGAGATATGTGCGGGACCGAGAATAATGCGTGTATGTGATACCGTATTCCATTCTCGCGATGAATGTGTCGAATGGTTGAATGCGATATAACCTAGTTATCGAATCAAGGATTGATTCGATAAATCGATACATTGGATATTAGCCGGTTATATGCGATATGACCGGATCGTTAAATCAAGTGTTGATTTAATAATTTAATGTATAATTATATATTTGATATATTACTTTGCATTAACTAATATTGGTTCACTTTAGATGGATTTTCTCACTCGGATGTGCGCATTATATATGTGATATGATTTTGTTCATTTGCTTGTATCATGTTTGATGATACATGCTTTTTGGTTTGTGTAAAGATTAAACCATGGTTATTTAAATGGTTAGGGTTTTGTTTTTCATATCTATTTATTCATTTATTTATTTATTTTCTTTTTGGAAAAAGAAATGAGAAGAATGGTGGCTTTCTTTGTTTGTAGTTGAAGATTCATGAACCTTTGACTTTGTCCACCATTCTTATCTCATGCTTAACCTAACCATTTGATTTAACCCTAGTTCAATCTCTACACTTGACCATGGTTTAGATTATGATAAGTTTTGATTTTTCTTTTCATTTTTAATTAACTTATCATAACTCTTTCTTCTTCTTCTTCATCTTCTCCTTTGAAGAAGCTTGAGGTCATCAATGGTGATTGATGCAAATGAGTGAGAAATCCAATTCTAAAGTCTACCCACTTCCTATTTCTTCATCCTCTACCTCTTGCCAAGTAGTAGAGTATGTTTCCTTCACAAGTTTCATGACTTGGTGAAGTTGTGAGCTTGATCTAGCGATGCCTCGACGTAGATCATCTTCGGCATGGACATCGACGACCTAGCTTGCCCATTCTCCGACGAAGCCGACGCTAGAGCCCGGATTTGATTTGGACAGCGGAGAGGACCTCATCTCGGAGCCGTGGAGGTGGAGGACCGGATCTACAAAGGTTGTATTTCCGTATCTCTTAGTTAATTGTTAACTAGTTAGCTTTTTCGCCTAGTTTTCTAGCCAACGATCCGTAGTCGGGTCTCTCGGCACCTAGAATTTTTGAAATTGACATGGTCGATGGCTTGTGAGACCTCACTAGTGTGCCTAGGAACCCTACAACTGGCCAACCCCAAAAAGCTGCGAATCTCCGTAACCGATGTGGGTCTGGGCCAACGCTGCACGGCCTCGATCTTCCTCGGGTCCACACATATACCGTTTCGTGAAATCACATGCCCCAAGAAGTCTACGCTGTCCAGCCAGAAAGCACACTTGGAGAATTTCGCATAAAGCTGGTGCTCCCTCAAAGTCTGCAGTGTAATCTGTAGGTCCACGTTGCGACCCCCGGTTCTTACGGGGAGGCGGAAACGGTATAAAAAACAAATTTTTAGCGCATGGGGCAACATGGACTAACAAAGTCGGGATCTTTTCCTAAACTAAAACTAGCAAACTTGCTAAAGAGAGTTTAGCTACTCGGAAAGATGGTTATACCTAAACTTGAACTCCTTCTTCTTCAAACCTTGTAGAGGTTGATGGTTCTTTCCTCGTCGCCTTCTTCCGTCGAAGATGGATCCACCTGAGGGTTCAACCTACGGGCTCTTCCTCGAACTTTGAGTGAACTAGAATCTCCGGCTTGCTAAACCCTTGATCCTAGAGTGAGTAGAGAGTGTCTAGGGGTTGTTTCTTTTTCAAGGTGAGGGATTCTCAACACATGAGAACGAATCACCTTGAGCTTGAGGAAGAAGAAGATGAAATGAGGAGAGAGAATGATTATGATAGAATCAGCTCTTTTCTTTTGCAACCATAACTAAAAGAAAAGGAATTATCTAATTAATAATAATAAATCAAAAATGAAATAGTTGATGGTTGTATTTGGAATGACCACTATCATAACTTTCAATAAATGAGTGTAAGCATGAATCAAGGAGAATCCTTTCAAAGCATGATGGTGGTCAACATTCAACCATGGTCAACAAGTCAACCATGGTCAACAAGTCCACAAAATCAACCATAACAATATTTCATTTAATTACTATTATTAATTGATATTTCATAAATCTATTAGGGTTTGGAAAATGACGACTGTCAACTGTGCATACGCACCCGTTCCGAAACCCTAATGAAATACCTCATCCTCCGCCTCAAGCAACTGTGCATACACACCTGCATTCTCGTTCCGAGAAACAAGAATACCAAGATATAAAAGCAACCCCAAAACATATACCAGTATCTGGCTCAAACCAGAGCCAGCCAGTAAAATCCGTTCGGACTCCAAACGTGCACAAGTGCGCGGATGAGAACGAACCCTGTCGCAAAACCATGCGACCTCTACTCTGTTTTGCCCAGAGGCGAATACCCTCTGTGTGGGACTCTAAAGACTCGACACTACGCTGGCAGTGGGTTTAACCACAGACCGCAAGCGGCACTAGCTGTGCGTAACGGTCCCCAGGTAGATGCCGACAAGAAGGCTGACGAGGTGAACCCCATCTGAACTCCTACTGAGTCTGAATGTGACATTCTCCGTACAGTCCGGTCTGTTCGTCTGATACATCGCATGTCGGGCCTAGGGGGCGGTAAAACGTCAGTCCCCCAATAGCGGTACAAGTCGTGTCGGAGTGAAGCCCAAAACACCCTGAGATAACACTGGAAGCCTACCAGTATATCTCGCTTGCCCTGGCCAGGGACTACTCGTGTAATGGCTCTCCTAGACACAGCGCGATGTCAACCCCCAATACCGGGGGAGACGAATCCTGTCTAACCGGTACTGCCTCCAAGTGCTTCGGGACTGCACCCAACCACTACCTGTTTGCACGACTCCTTTGAGCCGTGGTAGGGTAGTAGTCAAAGTACAGTAGGAACACACTTGAGGCGAAGTGCCAGTGTCAAGTCAGCGGACTAAGCTGTACTCATGTCACCTGGGAACTGATAACTGACGATAGGTATAATACCAACCTTTCAGTTCCCGACGAGTCCTGTCCAGTGTACTCGTAACCTAACGAGCACCCGTATACTATCTCCAGTACGACGTACTGATGGCTGTGGGACAGACCATCTCCCACACTGGGATGAGAAGCGCATACGCTAGTCTACTCCGGAGTATCGATGCCCTGTCTCGATAGTCCTGCGACTAGGGACCTGTATAAGGATGTGCTTATAGATTACCCAGCCCCCACTAGTGTGACTGCCATCACAACGCTGGTAATCAAGCAAAGATCCTAAGGGCTCCACTAATGCGTATAGGTGATATCGCAAAATAAACACATGTACACATTGAAGTAGAAACAAACCAAGTAGCATACTACTATATTGAGCAAGATTGTTTATACAAGGTGAATATCCCAAGCTTCCATTAAGTAATATACAAACTAGTATGATACAGTAATGGCCTCTAGGGCATATACACTAACAATCTCCCACTTGCACTAAGGCCATGTACTGGCATATCGAAGACCTATCATCTCGATCAGCCGCTCGAACTGAGTCTGGGGTAGGGCCTTGGTGAATGGATCTGCAGTATTTTCTTCTGAAGCAACCCTCCGAACCTCGATCTCCTTGTGATCCACGATCTCCCTGATCAGGTGATACCGCCTCAAGATGTGCCTGGATCTCTGATGGGACCTGGGTTCCTTCGCTAAAGCTATAGCCCCGTTGTTGTCGCAATACAGAGGTATTGGGTCAACAATGGACGGAACCACCTGAAGTTCTTTCAAGAACTTCCTTATCCAGACAGCTTCTTTTGCGGCATCAGATGCAGCGATGTATTCCGCTTCCATCGTCGAGTCTGCAACGGTTTCCTGTTTGGAACTCTTCCAACACACCGCCCCTCCATTGAGGGTAAAGACAAAACCCGACATGGACTTGGAATCATCCTTGTCACTCTGGAAGCTGGAGTCAGCAAAGGCCTCGATCTGGAGGTCTTTTCCGCCATACACCAAGAACATCTCCTTAGTCCTTCTTAGGTACTTGAGAATGTTCTTTACTGCTATCCAGTGTTTCTCCCCAGGGTTTGACTGATACCGGCTTACTACACTCAGTGCATAAGCTACATCCGGTCTGGTACACAACATCGCATACATTATAGAGCCTACCGCAGAAGCGTAGGGTATAATAGACATGCGATCCCTCTCCAAATCAGTCTTGGGAGACATCTCTTTAGAGAGGGTGATCCCGTGACAAGCCGGTAGGTTACCGCGCTTGGAATCTTCCATACTGAATCTTTTCAGTACGGTGTCGATGTACCTGGACTGTGAAAGTCCTAATATCCTCTTGGATCTATCACGATGGATCCGGATCCCCAGGATGTACGAAGCATCACCCAGGTCTTTCATGGAGAATCTTTGTGACAAGAACCCCTTGACAGATTGTAGCATAGGAATGTCATTTCCTATTAAGAGAATGTCATCCACGTATAAAACGAGGAATACTACAGTTCTCGCTACAAATCTACTATAGATGCATGGTTCATCTGGATTTTTGATAAAGCCAAATTCCTTGACCGTCTCATCAAAACAGATGTTCCAACTCCGCGATGCCTGCTTTAGTCCATAGATGGACTTAAGCAACTTGCACACCTTTCCGCTGCTCCCACTCTGAATGAAACCCTCTGGCTGATCCATATAGACACACTCCTCTAAATTTCCATTTAGAAAAGCGGTTTTTACGTCCATCTGCCAAATCTCATAATCGTGGAAGGCAGCAATGGCAAGAAGGATCCGAATGGATTTCAGCATAGCCACTGGAGAAAAGGTTTCGTCATAGTCCAAGCCAGGTCTTTGACGGAATCCATTTGCTACAAGTCTAGCTTTATAGGTCTCAACCTGTCCATCTACACCAATCTTCCTTTTGAAGATCCACTTGCATCCTACGGGTTTTACCCCGTCTGGAGCAATGTCCAACGTCCATACTTTGTTGGTGTACATGGACTCCATTTCGGTCCTCATTGCATCCAGCCATTTTACCGAGTCAACGCTCTGAACGGCCTGCTGGAAGCTAGTAGGCTCATCATAATCTATGATGCAATCCTCTCTATCCCCGTCTATGAGAAAACCGTAGTATCTCTCGGGCGGATGAGACTGCCTACTACTCCTGCGGAGCGGCGTAGGAATGTCCTGTTCATTTGAACCCTCTGGTTCCACTAAGCTTTCAGTAATAGTCTGTGGTTCTGGAATTTCTTCCAGTTCTACTGTGCTCCCACTTAATTCTTTTTCTAAGAACTGATGTTCTAGAAAGTGGGCATGACGAGAAACAAGAACTTTTTGTTCCTCTTCGTAGTAGAAGAGATATCCCTTGGAATTCTTTAGATATCCCGCAAACTTACACAGTACTGACCGCGCCTCGAGCTTGTCCGCATGCTGCTTTTTAACAAAAGCTGGACTTCCCCAAGTCTTAATGTGACTGAGATGGGGTCTCTTCCCACACCACATCTCATATGGTGTAGTAGGCACAGTCTTAGTAGGAACTCGGTTCAAAAGGTACGCAGCTGATTCTAGCGCATACCCCCAGAATGATCGCGGTAACTCAGCGTTACTCATCATGGACCGTACCATATCCAATAGGGTTCGGTTCCGTCTCTCCGATACACCGTTGTGCTGCGGAGTGTATGGAGGAGTGAGCTGAGAGAGAATCCCGTTCTCTTTTAAATAATTCAGGAACTCGGCACTTAAGTATTCTCCACCTCGATCCGATCTTAGAATCTTGATACTTTTGCCGGTTTGTTTTTCTACTTCATTCTTATATTCCTGGAATTTTTCAAAAGCTTCGGACTTATGTTTCATTAAGAAGACATAACCGTATCTTGAAAAATCATCCGTAAAAGTAATGAAGTAAGAATAACCGCTTCGCGCATGTGTAGACATTGGACCGCACACGTCGCTGTGTACGAGTCCCAAGAGCTCGCTCGCTCTTACTCCGTGTCCAGTAAACGGAGTCTTTGTCATCTTTCCTTTGAGACAGGATTGACAAGTGGCATATGATTGATATTCGAACGGATCCAAATATCCTTCTGTATGTAACTTAGTCAACCTTCTCTCATTGATGTGACCCAGTCTACAATGCCATAAGAAAGTCTGATTGATATCTGGAGACTTTCTTTTGTGTGTATTCTGGACATTGAAAATCTGTGGTTGGTTTAATACGTATATACCATTGCTCAGTGTACCTGACCCAATCAGAACTTGATTAAGGTGAATGTTTACAACATTACTTACAAACGCAAATTCATAACCTTCTTTAGAAACCAAAGATACAGAAATGATATTACAAGTTGCGTTGGGTACAAAAAAGCAATTACGCAAAACCAAAACATGCCCATCTGACATTCCCAGGTGATAGTCCCCCACGGCTTTAGCATCCATGCTAGCTCCGTTCGCAACTCTGAGGGTCATGTCACCTGCCTTCAAAACCCTACGGTTTCTCAACGCCTGCAAAGAATTACAGATATGAGATCCTGATCCGGTATCCAATACCCAGGAAGTAGAGTTTATAGAAAGACAGTTTTCAATAACATACACACCTGAAGCTGAAGCCGCAACTTGCTTCAGTTCCTGTATCCTGGCCTTCCAAGCCCTGCAATCCTTTTTCCAGTGTCCACTCTTATGACAATAGAAGCATTCTTCCTTTCCAACAAGCTTCCCCGCAATCTTTGTTGCCTTTTCCTTTCCCTTCGTACCCACTTTACTAACACTGCCTCTTGGTTTGGCGGGGGCTTTCTTCCTCTTTCCCTTGGCTTTCGCCTTGGACCTAGAGGAAGAAGATCCTCCTACAAACAAAGTGGGTGTTTCCCTACCCTTCTGTAGGGTGCCCTCTGCGCTCCTCAGCAGGTTGAGGAGTTCTGAAAGTTCAACTTCCTTTTCTTGCAAGTTGAAATTCAGTATGAACTGGGCGTAAGTGGATGGAAGGGACTGGAGAATTAAATCTGTATAGAGTTCACTGTCCAACGTGGTCCCAAGTTCCGCGAGCTCCTCAGTGTAGCCAATCATCTTAAGCACGTGGTCCGCTACCGATGATCCGACGGCCAACTTTGTCGAAAATAACTTCTTCGACACTTCGTATCTTGCGATACGAGACTGCTCTCCATACAGTTCTTTTGTATGGAGAAATATGGACTCAAGGTCCATATTCTCATGCCTCCTCTGATGTTCGTTGTCCATAGAGGCAAGTACGAGGCACCTGGCCTTCGCGCAATCAATCTCCCAAGTCTTACGGATTTCCTTATCCGCGACGCTGGAGGTGGGACCTGGGACGGGGGGAGCTTTGGTGGTAAGAAGATACCCCAGCTTGTCGTAAGTGATTGCCAATTTGACATTCCTGAGCCAATCTTTGTAGTTTGGCCCTATCAGTATGTTTTTATCTAGAAGTAACTTAAGTCCAGTCATTTCGAATTAGGTCGCTGCAGGGGGGAGAGAAGAAACACTTTAGCACGATGCTCTTGCAAGTTTAGAATGGTTTTTAATTTGTCTAAACAGGATGGCTCCCACTGTCTCTCGAATCCCTCCTCAAACCACAAAGGAAGAATTAGCCGGGATCAATCCCACCGCACAATACTTGCTTAACCGTTCAGCCAGGTCAGTGTCGGTACTTCGAGGGAGGTTTTCCAACGCTTTCGCGAAGTTCCTTAATTTAAGAACCTCTTTTCCCTGGGGGCGTAGCCCCGCTAACACCTTTCTAGGCACCTACTAGGTTTATAGCATTGATCGTTTAGTGAGAAATTTCCCGAGGAGTAGCATATACTCACAGTAGGATCGGGATCCAAATATCATCGCGTGACGAAAATGAAGGAATCCTACCATAATCATCACACTCCAAATGGTATGCAAATCTAGCAAGTTTCAGTACTTATGAAACTCCCGATGTGGATTTTTGCCCCATGCTCTTATGACCTTGACTTTGGCCAAAATATCATAAGTCACATGTCAAGTTCTACCCTTCACTTTCCAGGTTAATTTGGATCCATCCGTACATACCCTTGACTTTGTCCAAAATGGCAGCACGACTGTCCCAAATCAACGCATCTATCTATGCTACACATGAACACCCAATAGCTACCAATCACTATGCCTTGACTTTGGCCAAAATACACAGCTTGAATACTATTGCCTATTCATGCGAAGCGACGGAGGGCTACGAATGGTTTTGGTAAAACCGTGAACGTAGTGAACTTGATATAATCGATGGAACGAGATAGCTTTTAGAAGGAGTGGCTCAAGCTCCGCATTTAAAAGTTAGTTTTGAAAAGAACCGAGGGGTTTTTCGAAAGTGTTCCAACGACTTTAGCTTGGTTTATTATCTTGCATTAGTTCTTTTAATGCGTGATATTCTTGCATTAGTTCTTTTAATGCGTCCCATCATTTAATCCTACCATTGCAGAAAACAACCAAAATATGACGTACGCTTATGCCATTCGCATTCGCCACGGGGTCCCGTCATCACTCGTTAGGTTACTTAACTAACGACAGAGCGGGGGCAGGGCTAGCGCGGCTGTAAAACATAAGCAACGCCTAAATATAAAGCAATGATAGACATTACAGATCACAGATGAATACATTGGATATACTAGCAATCCGCAATCCGTTCGAGCCTGCAACGAAAAGCGGATTACACGGTCGCGGTGAATAGCAAATACCCCACCCAAGACCCCTACGGGTGCGGCAAACTACCCGCCAAGTACCCGGTAGTTTGTGCACCCCTCCATGGGTCTATCCTAGGAGCAAAAACAGTAAAAGAATTATACAATGACGGCTACAACCCCGACCCGGTTGTGCGGCCATACAAATAATATTATTACATCAATTTACATTTACAAATGAATGAAAGAAAAACAAAAGCTCATCTCACATCCACCCCGGCTATTCACCCGCGACAGTCCAACACATTCATATACACATTCCAATATCAAACACAGATCACAGAGATGTATAACCCCGACTAATCGACTTATATCGATTAGCCGACGTTCAGTACATGCAAACATCACAGATATAACCATCATACTCAAAGTGCAGTGAAGTTCGGAAAAAATACGGAATTATAGGACCCCAAAAGTAAATTTCTGCTCTGGAAAATCTGGGCACATATAACATATTTTAAAAATCCCAAAACCAACACAGAGACACACTGCACGAAACCCGATCACCAGAAGACTCTAAACGGCGGCGGATCCGCGGCTCAAAGAATAGGTGAGGCCGCGGATCCGCGGCGGTTTGAAGGAATTAGGGGATCGTTTTTCTTGGGTGTTCACACAAAACCCTGAGCCGAATTTAGGTGTATAACAAATCTTGTTTTGACCAGAAAAAATTTTAACAGAAACTAGGGTTTTGTAAAAGTTTGGTTTTTGGATTTTTCCGGTTCCGAACTTCGTTACACTTCACTACCAAGCTAGTTTAAGTTTAGTTAGGCTCTGATACCACTGTAGGTCCACGTTGCGACCCCCGGTTCTTACGGGGAGGCGGAAACGGTATAAAAAACAAATTTTTAGCGCATGGGGCAACATGGACTAACAAAGTCGGGATCTTTTCCTAAACTAAAACTAGCAAACTTGCTAAAGAGAGTTTAGCTACTCGTAAAGATGGTTATACCTAAACTTGAACTCCTTCTTCTTCAAACCTTGTAGAGGTTGATGGTTCTTTCCTCGTCGCCTTCTTCCGTCGAAGATGGATCCACCTGAGGGTTCAACCTACGGGCTCTTCCTCGAACTTTGAGTGAACTAGAATCTCCGGCTTGCTAAACCCTTGATCCTAGAGTGAGTAGAGAGTGTCTAGGGGTTGTTTCTTTTTCAAGGTGAGGGATTCTCAACACATGAGAACGAATCACCTTGAGCTTGAGGAAGAAGAAGATGAAATGAGGAGAGAGAATGATTATGATAGAATCAGCTCTTTTCTTTTGCAACCATAACTAAAAGAAAAGGAATTATCTAATTAATAATAATAAATCAAAAATGAAATAGTTGATGGTTGTATTTGGAATGACCACTATCATAACTTTCAATAAATGAGTGTAAGCATGAATCAAGGAGAATCCTTTCAAAGCATGATGGTGGTCAACATTCAACCATGGTCAACAAGTCAACCATGGTCAACAAGTCCACAAAATCAACCATAACAATATTTCATTTAATTACTATTATTAATTGATATTTCATAAATCTATTAGGGTTTGGAAAATGACGACTGTCAGCTGTGCATACGCACCCGTTCCGAAACCCTAATGAAATACCTCATCCTCCGCCTCAAGCAACTGTGCATACACACCTGCATTCTCGTTCCGAGGAACAAGAATACCAAGATATAAAAGCAACCCCAAAACATATACCAGTATCTGGCTCAAACCAGAGCCAGCCAGTAAAATCCGTCCGGACTCCAAACGTGCACAAGTGCGCGGATGAGAACGAACCCTGTCGCAAAACCATGCGACCTCTACTCTGTTTTGCCCAGAGGCGAATACCCTCTGTGTGGGACTCTAAAGACTCGACACTACGCTGGCAGTGGGTTTAACCACAGACCGCAAGCGGCACTAGCTGTGCGTAACGGTCCCCAGGTAGATGCCGACAAGAAGGCTGACGAGGTGAACCCCATCTGAACTCCTACTGAGTCTGAATGTGACATTCTCCGTACAGTCCAGTCTGTTCGTCTGATACATCGCATGTCGGGCCTAGGGGGCGGTAAAACGTCAGTCCCCCAATAGCGGTACAAGTCGTGTCGGAGTGAAGCCCAAAACACCCTGAGATAACACTGGAAGCCTACCAGTATATCTCGCTTGCCCTGGCCAGGGACTACTCGTGTAATGGCTCTCCTAGACACAGCGCGATGTCAACCCCCAATACCGGGGGAGACGAATCCTGTCTAACCGGTACTACCTCCAAGTGCTTCGGGACTGCACCCAACCACTACCTGTTTGCACGACTCCTTTGAGCCGTGGTAGGGTAGTAGTCAAAGTACAGTGGGAACACACTTGAGGCGAAGTGCCAGTGTCAAGTCAGCGGACTAAGCTGTACTCATGTCACCTGGGAACTGATAACTGACGATAGGTATAATACCAACCTTTCAGTTCCCGACGAGTCCTGTCCAGTGTACTCGTAACCTAACGATCACCCGTATACTATCTCCAGTACGACGTACTGATGGCTGTGGGACAGACCATCTCCCACACTGGGATGAGAAGCGCATACGCTAGTCTACTCCGGAGTATCGATGCCCTGTCTCGATAGTCCTGCGACTAGGGACCTGTATAAGGATGTGCTTATAGATTACCCAGCCCCCACTAGTGTGACTGCCATCACAACGCTGGTAATCAAGCAAAGATCCTAAGGGCTCCACTAATGCGTATAGGTGATATCGCAAAATAAACACATGTACACATTGAAGTAGAAACAAACCAAGTAGCATACTACTATATTGAGCAAGATTGTTTATACAAGGTGAATATCCCAAGCTTCCATTAAGTAATATACAAACTAGTATGATACAGTAATGGCCTCTAGGGCATATACACTAACATAATCCGCAGGTGCTGCTCGTGCTCTTCACTACTCCGGGAATACACCAAGATATCGTCAATGAACACTATAATGAATAGATCCAAATATGGCCGGAAAATACGGTTCATCAAGTCCATGAATGCTGCTGGCGCATTGGTGAGTCCGAACGACATCACCAAAAACTCTTAATGGCCGTAACGCGTACGGAAAGCTGTCCTGGGAATGTCCTCCTGTCGAACCCGCAGCTGATGATAGCCCGATCGTAAATCGATCCTCGAAAAGTACCCTGCCCCCTGAAGCTGGTCGAACAAATCGTCGATGCGCGGCAAAGGATACCTGTTCCGCACTGTCACCCTGTTCAGCTGGCGGTAGTCGATACACAGACGCAAACTGCCATCCTTCTTCTTGACGAACAGGACTGGAGCACCCCAAGGAGAAACATTGGGTCGAATAAGTCCCTTGTCCAGCAAATCTTGCAACTGACCTTTCAATTCTCTAAGTTCCGCCGGGGCCATCCGATAAGGCGGTATGGAAATAGGCCCCGAGCCAGGAACCAAATCAATACAGAAAGAAATGTCGCGCTCGGGCGGTAGCCCAGGAAGCTCGTCAGGGAACACATCAGGGAACTCGCTAACGACCGGAACCTGATCCAATGGAACCTGTGTAGCGCTAGCATCGCAAACATAGGCGAGAAATCCCTGACATCCCTTCCTCAAAAGCTGTCCAGCGCGAAAAGAAGAAATCACACTGTGAGGGGCGGCACTACGGTCCCCCAACACAACAAAAACCGACTCGCCGGGAAAACAAAATCTAACTGTCTTCTCACGGCAGTCCACAGAAGCATAGCACGTGGCTAACCAATCCATGCCCAAAAGAACGTCGAAGTCCAACATCTCCAGAAGGATCAAGTCGACAGGCAACTCTCTCTCGCCAATACAGATGATGCAGGATCGGAACACGTGCCTAGCAATAAACGACTCTCCCACAGGAGTGGTCACAACAAGCGGGTGATCGAGCAAACCGGTCTCTCTACCCAAACTCGGCACAAAGTGTATGGATACGTACGAGTGCGTGGATCCGGGATCGAACAAAACGTGTGCATCAACTGAACACACTGGAAGGATACCTGAAACCACTGCATTGGACGCCTGCGCGTCCTGATGCGTCAAAGCAAAAACCCGCGCCTGTCCACCACCTGCGACTGACTGCCCTCTTCCTCGGTCATCCCGTCCTCTCTGAGCAACTCCCCCACGCCCACGACCTCTCTGCGTATGAGTCTGGCGTGGAGCAACGATAGGTACAACAGGCAACGCCCTCTGGGGTGGTGAAGGTGGTAAGGTAACATGCGGTGCTGCCGCCTCCCTCCGGTGTATCTCAGGACAATCTCTAACGAGGTGAAGTAGACTGCCGCATCTAAAGCAACCCCGCGGCGACTGCTGACTCTCCTGGGGATACGAACTGAACATCTGACCTCGTCCCGAATCTCTACTACTCCTCGTACCAGAACGATACCTGTCGCGGCGTCTGAATGACTGCCTCCGTGCGGATATACTGGTACGAACTCTCTTCGGCTCTGGAACTACCGAAGTCTCAGCAAGGTGCTCCTCGACTAATAGGGCTGCGTCTACAGCTGCTGCATAGGTCTCGTAGTGCTGCGCGCTGATCACAAGGAACAGTGGTGTAAGCAAGCCTCGAACAAATCTCTTGACTCGCAACTCCTCGGTAGCCACTAAATATGGGGCATAGACTGCTAGCTCTGTAAATAGCACGTCATATTCTGCTACTGTCATCCCTGGCGTCTGGCGCAAGGACTCAAATCTGCATGCTCGGGCATCCCTAACACTCTAGGGAAGGAAACGGGCTAGAAATGCTGTCACGAACTCCGTCCAGGTCATAGGAGGAAGACCTGCTGCTCTACCCTTCTCAACTGAATCACACCACTTCTGCGCAAGACCTTCCAGGCGAAAGCTCGCTAACTCAACCCATCTCGCATCTGCGCATCTGAGGGAACGGCATATCCGGGCCATCCTGTCGATGAAAGACTGTGGGTCCTCGGCTGTATCGGTGCCTGTGAAGACCGGAGGCTTCAGCCTCATGAACTCTGATAGCGATACTGTAATCACCTCCGTGGCTGCAGGGGCAAATGGCTGTGCGGTAGGTACCATCGCGGTCTCTGGAACGGGTGGAGCTTGTAGGGTGCCTAGGCACCCTAATGAGGTCTCACAAGGCATCAACCATGCCAATTTCAAAAAATCTAGATGCCGAGAAACCCGACTACGGATCGTTGGCTAGAAATCTAGGCGAAAAAGAAACTAGTTAACACTTAACTATAAGAATACGGAAATACAACCTTTGTAGATCCGGTGCTCCACCTCCATAGCTCCGCAACGAAGTCCCCTTGCTGTCCAAATGAATTCCCGGGCTCTAGCGTCGGCTTCGTCGGAGAAATGGCGAGCTAGGTCGTCGATGTCCATGCCGAAGATGATCTACGTCGAGGCATCGCTAGATCAAGCTCCACCTTCACCAAGCCATGAAAACTTGTGAAGGAAACACCCTATACTACTTGGCAAGAGGTAGAGGATGAAGAAATAGGAGTTGGGTTCACTTTAGAATTGGATTTCTCACTCAAATACATCAATCACCATTGATGAAGAAAGCTTTCTTCTTGTGAGGAAGAAGAAGAAGAAGATAAGTGTTATGATAAGAATTAATTAAAAATAGAAAAGAAAATCCATTCTTATCATAACTCTTACCATGGTTAAGTGTAGAGAGAGAACTATAATTAAGTGGAGTGGTTAGGTTTGAACATGAGACAAAAATGTTGACTTCATGAAAGCTTCATGAAGCTTCATGTACATACAAAGAAAATCCACCATTTTCTCACTCATTTTCTTTTTCCAAATGAATAACTAAATTAAAATAAATGAATAAGAAAATAATAAACCCTAACCACTCATAAAACCATGGTTCAATCTTTACACAAACCCAAGTTTGCATGCATCATCAAACATGATACAAGCAAATGCACAAAATCATATCGCATATGCAATGCGCACATCCGAGCGAGAAAATCCATTTAAAGTGAACCGATACTAGTTAATGAAAAGTAATATATCAAATATATAATTATACATTAAATCATTAAATCAACACTTGATTTAACGATCCGGTCATATCGCATATAACCGGCTAGTATCCAATGTATCGGCTTATCGAATCAATCCTTGATTCGATAACTAGGTTATATCGCATACAACCATTCGACACATTCATCGCGAGAATGAAATACGGTATCACATACATGCATTATTCTCGGTCCCGCACATATCTCATATGCGGTCCTATTTCGTTTCGCTTGAGCCAGGAAACCTCTGTGTAGGACTCTAAAGACTCGTCAATACGCCGGCAGCAGGTGATGATCATATCAAACACCCACAAGCCGCAAGCGGTTTGCTAAACGTAACGGCCACCCGGGTATTGAGCGATCAGAAGATCGACGAGCAAGCCCGCTCACACTCCTGTGAATCCAACCAGTAACACTTACCGTACAGTCCGGTCTGATCGTCTGATATGTCGCATATCTTGCCTAGGGGTGGTAAACGTCAGACCCCAATAGCTTGATAAGTCGTGTCGATATGAGGTCTATAACAATTCGAGAAACTACTGGTAACACTTACCAGTAAATCTCAGCAACCCTGGCCAGGGATTTCCTGTTATAGCCAATCGAACACAGCGCAACATCAACTCCCTATACCGGGAGAGACGAATCCCCTCCTATCGCTCATTGCCTCCATGTGATTCGGGACTGTACCCAAAAACAACCATTTTGCACGCCCTCTTGGACGTGGTAAGATGGAAATCAAAGCACAGTGGGAACCACACAAGACTCTATGACGATCTCGGATCAACAGACTACTCTGTACCAGTGTCACCAGAGAACTGCCATCTGACGTGAGGTATAATACCATCTGGGAGTTCTCGGCGAGTCCGTCCAGTGTACCCAGTCTCCACTGAGCACCCGTATATCATCTCTGATGTCAAACACCGATGGATATGGGATCATCCATCGCCCATCTGTATGGGTCGAGATGGTATACGCTAGTCTACTCTGGTATATCGATGCCCCGTCTCGATACACCCTCGACTAGGGACTTTGAAGGATGTACTTATGGACTACCATGTCCCCACTAGTATGATCCGCATCATAGTCCAGGTAGTCAAGCACAGATCCTAAGGGCTTTACCAACATGTAACAGGGAGACAATCAGTGTACACGTTAAGGTAAAGATCAACCAGATAGCATACTATCATGTCGAGCAAGAAAGTCCTCCCTATATATGTCCCAGCATCCACTACAATATACATCCTATGTATAGTAATGGCCTCTAGGGCATACATATAACTAACAATCTCCCACTTGCACTAGGGCCATCTGATAGCAGTGGTTGCAGTATCTCATACTCAACCATCCCATAAAAGTCTCTCTCTGGGAACAGGCCTTTGTGAGTGGATCCGCTGTGTTGTCCTCTGAGTCTACTCTCCTAACCTCGATCTCCCTGGAGATCAACTATCTCCATGATCAGGTGACACTGCCTTAGAATATGTCTGGATCACTGATGGGACGGACGTTCCTTGGCATAAGCCACAACTCCATTGTCTCACAATGGTTGGAACGTAGTTCATCTCATGAACCAATATACACCCAGACTGCCTCTTTGGTAGCATCTTAAGTAGCGATGTATCTAGCCTTTATCGTCTAGAATGTCACGGTATCTAGCTTGGAACTCTTCCAACATACCGTCCCTTTACTGAGGGTAAAGACAATGCCTATGACTGACACTCAGTCGTCTTTATCACCCTGGAACACTTCCAGTGATTCTTCCCAGGATCAATTGATACCGTCTCACTACAACTAGTGAGGATCCTAACATCCATTTAGATCTATCTCATAGATCCAAAACCCAGGATTTAGGAGGTATCACTTTGATCCTATATGGAGAATCATTGTGATTAGTGGAGATTGACCGAGCGTAGCATAGGAAACTCCTTCCCTATCAAGAGCATGCCATCCACGTACTCTACGAGGATCGTCACTATACTCCCTACTACCTTTTTGTTTATACAAGGTTCATCTACCATTTTGATGATGTCAAATTCTTTGACTAATCACATCAAAACAGATGTTCCAACTCCGCGATACCTGCTTTATCCTATAAAGCATCTTGTACACGTTTTCGCTGCTCCCACTGTCTACGAAGCCCTCTGGCTGTGTACTTATAGACGTTCTCTTCTAAAACATCATTTAGAAAAGCAGTAATGGCACCCAACCGCCAGATATCGTAGTCATGGTATGTAGCCGTGGCAAGTAGGATCTGGATGGACTTAAGCATAGCTGCTTGAAAAGGTTTCATCATTATCCATGCCTGGTCGATGATGAAAAGCTTTAACAAGTCTAGCTTTGAAAGTCTCAACCTTTCCAAGTACACCAAGTAATCTTCTCAAGATATACTTGCTCCTGATGGGGATTTAACCCTTCAGATATAGCAACTAAAGTCCATACTTTGTTGGTGTACATGGATTCCATCTCAGATCGCTAAGCATCCAGCCATTCTTACAGAGTCCCACTCCTGATGGCCAGCTCGAAACTAGTTGGGTTATCATCTCATGATGCAATCCTCGCTCCCACTGTCATAGAGAAACCAAAGTATCTCTCAGGTGGGTAAGGAACCCTACTAGATCGGCGGAGAGGCTGAGGTTCGTTGGTAACTATTGAATCCTTTGGTTTTATCAAATCATCTGCTGTAGTTTGTATAGCTGGAACCTTTCCAGTTCTACATTACAGACTTTGCCTCGAGCTTGTCCGGATTTTGCTTTCAGACATAGGCCGGTCAACCCCAAATCTTAACTAGCTTAAGACATGGGCTCTTCCCTTTCCATATCACATATGAAATGGTAGGCAACTGATTTGATTGGAACCCTATTCAATAGGTATGCAACTTCATAAGTGCATAACTCCCAAAAGGAAAAAGGTAACTCAGCAGTACTCATCATAGAGCACACCATATCAAATAGGGTGTATCTGCTCCGCCCCGATATACCATCGTGCTATGGTGTATACGGAGGAGTAATGCTGAGAGAGAATCTCATTCTCCTTTAGAATAATCCAGAAATTCCATGCACAAGTATTCTCCTCCTTGATCACATCAAAGGACATAATACTTATACCCGTATTTTGGTTCTCTACTTCTAACTTATATTCCGTGAATATCTCAAAAGGTTCGGACTTGTGTTTCAACAGGAACATAGGTCTGAATCTCGAAAGATCATCAGAGAATGTAATGAAGTACAAAGAACCAGTCTTGGCATGTGTAGAACAGGGGACCTACATACATCAACATGTATCATCCCAAGAGTTCACTAACTCTTTCTCTGTTTCCAATAAACAGAGCTGTGGTCATCTTATCTCTGTGATATGACTAGCTAGTTTCACAAGATGTAAATTCAAACTCATTTAAATATGCATCTTTATGTAACTTCAGCTAGTCGGGTCACATTGATATGACCTAGTCTACACGGCCTCAAGAAGGATTCGTTCATTTCTGAACTCTTCCTCTTGTGTGTGTTCTGTATACTAAAGAACTGTAGTTTGATTTAGAACATCAACACTTTTAGATAACGTGCCTGAACCGATCAACTTTTGATATAGGAAATGTTCAAAACATTATCCAACTATACAAAATTTTATCATTTCTTTACTAATAAAGAGATTGATATGATTTTGTATATCAGGTTCGGTATCTAACAACATTCGTTCAGAATCAATGTATTGGTAATACAGGGTGACAGTGACCAACAGACTTGGCTGCAACACTTGCCCCGTTTTCTGTCTCATGAAACTTATCACCGGTTCTCAGTTCTCTACCTTTCTGTAGCCCTATGTAACAGATTACATATCTGGGATCCTGATCTGGTATCACATACCCAGGACGTAAAGGATACTGAGAAACAGTTCTTTGTAACGAACACACCCGAAGATGATGCATCATATGCACTCTCTTCGTTTGGGCGGCACGGGAAATCTGGTATTCCCCAATTTCCTGCTCTGCCTTATAACAATTATAAGTTGGAGCGGGACCAACGTTCCCCAGCTCAGTATAACAAGCGGGTTCGGTCAATATTCCGTATTATTATCTTGATTAAGGCGTGATATGGTCGCTACCAGGAGAGAGAGAGAAGAAAACACTCAGCGTGCGCTCTTGCAAGAATAGATTGGTTATTATTTTATCTAATCAGGATGGCTCCCACTGCTTTTTATGAAATCTTCCTTCAAACCCTAAAAGGAAAGACTAGCCGGGATTAATTACATACTACAAGTTCGCCAATCTTTCAACCAGGCCAGTGTCGGTACTTTGAGGGAGGTCCCCCGTGCTTTCGCACGAACCTAATTAATGTAAACCTCGTTTTCCCAGAGGCGTAACCCCGTTGACACCTTTCTAGACACCTACTTGATCGGCTAATTGTAATGTATAAAACTCTCCCAGGAGTAACTCTTACTCGCAGCGGGTATCGGGATCCAACTATCTCATAGAAGGTATGCAATCTAATTGCAAATTTCAACACTTGAAATTCCTGATAATATTTTGCCCCGAACGATCTATGACCTTGACAAGGTCAACAAACCATAGGCCGCAAGTCAAGTTCAACCCGTCATTTCTTGATTGAATCAAATCCACCCGCACGACCCTTGACAAGGTCAACAAGGCCGCACGACTACCCTAACCCAATCTGCATCATATGCATAAGCAGATAAATACTGGTTAGCTACCGCACACTGCGCCTTGACAAGGTCAACAAACGCAGCACGAATACTAAACAGGACTTATCTGAAATGACGGAGGGCTACGACAGGTTTTTCTGAAAACCTATTGCGTAATGAACTTGATATCGTTGTAGGATCGAATGAATTTTGAAATGGAGTGCTTTTGAGGCTTTTCCAGTTTTGCTAAAGGAGTCACTCCCGGTGAAGGGATCGTCGGTCCTTTCCTCGTCGAATGAGGTGCGGGATATATCATATATATCACTGTGCAAAGCAAAAACTCTTAAAAGCAATCAAAAGACAAACCGAGTGTGTAGCATCTGCCAGTTATTGCTAAAGGAGTCACTCCCGGTGAAGGGATCTCGGTCCTTTCCTCATCGAATAAGGTGCAGGATATATCACATATACCGCTGTGCAAAGCAAGAACTGTAGCTACCTGTTTTATTTTTGAAATTCAATTCTACAACATCTTAGGTTTCTTTTATTTCATTAATCACATTAATGAAGTCCCATCATTTAAGTACGTAAACAACACAGATAAATACGACGTACACTTATGCCATCCGCATTCGCCTCGATGTCCCCTCGTGCACCGTTAGGTTAGGTAACTAACGGCAGAGCGGGGCAGGGCTAATTCGGGTGTAAAACATAAGTAACGCCTATATAATATATCATATATACTATATACAGTATCTATCACAGAACATATCACATGATCACATCACAGATATCGCAGCAGAAGAATCATATGAAATATTGGATATACTAGGACGTCCGTGTTTTCAATACGAGCCAGTATAAAACACGGATTCCACGGCCGTGATGAATAGCCAAACCCACACCCCTAGACCCCTACGAGAGCGGCAAGCAACCCCACCAATTCTAGAGTTAGGAGACCCGGACTCGACTCCTCGAGTTGGTCTCCCACTGGACTCCAGAACCCGGTTACTTGTGCTCCCCTCCTTGGGTCTATCCTAGTGCGAAAAAGTAAATAATATACAAAAGGTGACATCTTCCGCAACCTGGAAGTGCCCCAATAAAAGAATATTACATACAAGTTTTTACATGAATGAAAATGAAAAACACTCATCTCACATAAAAACCCCCGGCTATTCAAACACGACGATCCAATATAACATATCCAGCAACACACAACATCACATGTCATCAACGTAAGTAAATATGTCCATCCCAATTGTCGTTGACATATAGCAACGAAACCGGCGATATCACATATTACACTTACGGTCACAGAAAAGAAAGTGTAAAACTACAACAGTTGGAATCCGCAACCACCTCAGACATCGCATGCCTGACCAAATGAATTCCTTAGACATCGCATGCCTAACAATTATAAACCCCGCATTTTAGTCTCATTATCGAAAACACTTTTCAATATCAAGTCGGGCAATTCAACAAGATTCCCGACATCCTGATCGAATGCTCGTCGCAAACTTCAGTAGACGGCCGCACCCCCGTTACCGTCGACGAAGTGCACCAAGGCGGAACACCGCTACCGCGAGCACCCGAACGGATGCTTTCGGCGACGGGGTTCTCCTACAGTCACTTGGTCGGGGCTATGGAGTGAGACTGTCTATTAAGTTTACCCGGCGAGTATCCGCGTACGCTACGTGATTGCGACGGACTTTTGATCACATCAAAATTCCGTGGCAACCGATCAAGTGAGACTAAACTGCTATGTTTATAACATTCATTCAGTTATCTCATAACTTCTTGTGAATTCCAATTATTGTATCCCATTCCGGATAAATAGAAAATGTCAAACTTTCCGATCGAACAATCGAACACCCAAGTTTTCCCGATACAGATCAACACATGAAATATGAATCTAACAACATTCAGTTCGTGCCTCAGTACCAACGGTCCAGCCGTAGAAGGGTCAAGCCAACGCCTCACATGTGGCACGTCGTACTGCCCCAAACCCGAAGGTTCAAAGGGCAGTTCAAGACGGTCACATAATTGAGTTAAGGTTTGTTGTCTTCTAGAGGGACCATCGCGTTACTTGCACTACTTAGAACGTCGTTAAACTACGGAAAAATCCAACACTTGGAAATTTCCCGACAGGGGAAAAATTGGGTATTTATATCCGGTCGAACTTTTTAACATATTCTAATATTTATCCGGAAAGCCACATAGACAAAATTTGATACTCCGATCGAAACACCGAATCCCCAAAACAACCCCAGAAAATTCAACTCTTGAATAAATATTAAAAATTCCCAGAAAACCCAGCATATTAAAATAGGAATTACTGTGCAACAATGGGAAGGTGACGTCATCACCTAGCCGCGGAACCGCCGCAGAAGCTGGGCTTCTGCCGCGGTTCCGCGCCATTTTGGATGAATCATGGGTCCAATTTTGCGCCGTAACTCATATATTTCCCTGCTGAATTTTTTAGCAATTTTTAATTTGGAAAAATCCACGTTTTCAAAAAAAGTCCAGAGAGCGTGGAAATTTAGGGGTTTCGGTTTCGTTCGGACTTCAAACTCCGTCTAGAGTTCGCCTAAGGCTCTAGCTAGGCTCTGATACCATTGTAGGGTTCCTAGGCACCCTAATGAGGTCTCACAAGGCATCAACCATGCCAATTTCAAAAAATCTAGGTGTCGAGAAACCCGACTACGGATCGTTGGCTAGAAATCTAGGCGAAAAAGAAACTAGTTAACACTTAACTATAAGAATACGGAAATACAACCTTTGTAGATCCGGTGCTCCACGTCCATAGCTCCGCAACGAAGTCCCCTTGCTGTCCAAATGAATTCCCGGGCTCTAGCGTCGGCTTCGTCGGAGAAATGGCGAGCTAGGTCGTCGATGTCCATACCGAAGATGATCTACGTCGAGGCATCGCTAGATCAAGCTCCACCTTCACCAAGCCATGAAAACTTGTGAAGGAAACACCCTATACTACTTGGCAAGAGGTAGAGGATGAAGAAATAGGAGTTGGGTTCACTTTAGAATTGGATTTCTCACTCAAATACATCAATCACCATTGATGAAGAAAGCTTTCTTCTTATGAGGAAGAAGAAGAAGAAGATAAGTGTTATGATAAGAATTAATTAAAAATAGAAAAGAAAATCCATTCTTATCATAACTCTTACCATGGTTAAGTGTAGAGAGAGAACTATAGTTAAGTGGAGTGGTTAGGTTTGAACATGAGACAAAAATGGTGACTTCATGAAAGCTTCATGTACATACAAAGAAAAGCCACCATTTTCTCACTCATTTTCTTTTTCCAAATGAATAACTAAATTAAAATAAATGAATAAGAAAATAATAAACCCTAACCACTCATAAAACCATGGTTCAATCTTTACACAAACCCAAGTTTGCATGCATCATCAAACATGATACAAGCAAATGCACAAAATCATATCGCATATGCAATGCGCACATCCGAGCGAGAAAATCCATTTAAAGTGAACCGATACTAGTTAATGCAAAGTAATATATCAAATATATAATTATACATTAAATCATTAAATCAACACTTGATTTAACGATCCGGTCATATCGCATATAACCGGCTAGTATCCAATGTATCGGCTTATCGAATCAATCCTTGATTCGATAACTAGGTTATATCGCATACAACCATTCGACACATTCATCGCGAGAATGAAATACGGTATCACATACAAGCATTATTCTCGCTCCCGTACATATCTCATATGCGCTCCTATTTCGTTTCGCTTGAGCCAGGAAACCTCTGTGTAGGACTCTAAAGACTCGTCAATACGCCGGCAGCAGGTGATGATCATATCAAACACCCACAAGCCGCAAGCGGTCTGCTAAACGTAACGGCCACCCGGGTATTGAGCGATCAGAAGATCGACGAGCAAGCCCGCTCACACTCCTGTGAATCCAACCAGTAACACTTACCGTACAGTCCGGTCTGATCGTCTGATATGTCGCATATCTTGCCTAGGGGTGGTAAACATCAGACCCCAATAGCTCGATAAGTCGTGTCAATATGAGGTCTATAACAATTCGAGAAACTACTGGTAACGCTTACCAGTAAATCTCAGCAACCCTGGCCAAGGATTTCCTGTTATAGCCAATCGAACACAGCGCAACATCAACTCCCTATACCGGGAGAGACGAATCCCCTCCTATCGCTCATTGCCTCCATGTGATTCGGGACTGTACCCAAAAACCACCGTTTTGCACGCCCTCTTGGACATGGTAAGATGGAAATCAAACCACCGTGGGAACCACACAAGACTCTATGACGATCTCGGGTCAACAGACTACTCTGTACCAGTGTCACCAGAGAACTGCCATCTGACGTGAGGTATAATACCATCTGGGAGTTCTCGGCGAGTCCGTCCAGTGTACCCAGTCTCCACTTAGCACCCGTATATCATCTCTGATGTCAAACACCGATGGATATGGGATCATCCATCGCCCATCTGTTTGGGTCGAGAAGGTATACGCTAGTCTACTCTGGTATATCGATGCCCCGTCTCGATACACCCTCGACTAGGGACTTTGAAGGATGTACTTATGGACTACCATGTCCCCACTAGTATGATCCGCATCATAGTCCAGGTAGTCAAGCACAGATCCTAAGGGCTTTACCAACATGTAACAGGGAGACAATCAGTGTACACGTTAAGGTAAAAATCAACCAGATAGCATACTATCATGTCGAGCAAGAAAGTCCTCCCTATATATGTCCCAGCATCCACTACAATATACATCTTATGTATAGTAATGGCCTCTAGGGCATACATATAACTAACAGAGCTACCTCTGGTCGCTATGCTCGAAGCGTCTCAACTAGTGATCCTATCATCTGGCGCATCTCCTGCATGCTGGATTCCACCGTCTGGCGTATCTCCTGCACACTAGCCCCTAGTGTGGCAATCTGATCTGTCACAGGAGGAACAGTCTTCTCGGGTACAACGGGTGCACTTTCCGGATCAGTCCTCGTCTCGGACGAGTCAACTCGAATCTCGGCCCTCGCGGCCACTCTCTGCGCCCTCGTAGTCTTTGGCGGCATAATGGCTGAAAGGAAATTAGGATTCGATAAGAATACGGATATCGAATCACAAGAATATATATATCTACTCAAGAAAGAATTAAATCAATAAGTCCTAAGGTCGCTTAGGCGGAGTACCATGTCGTGAGCATGCCGCGGAACATACACACGCTACGCAACCCTGCTGCAGCTACCTACTCCATCATACCAGGGTCATCCTACACTCCGAAGGTAAAACCTACGCTCTGATACCAACTTTGTCACGACCCGAGTATTTTGACTCGTGACCGGCACTTAACCATGCTTCGCCTACAGACGTAACGCGACTAAGTAAGCCGAACCCAGAAATCAAAACCCTTAAAAAAAGTGAGTGTTGAAAACATTTAGTTAAAGCATTTAGAAAACCTTAAATAATTCAATAAGTTCCTTTTAAAGTTACTTAATCATTTAAATAATTTTGGCAGCATTTCCTTTGTAAAAGTAGCCCGAGACCGGGTACAAAACAGGATATGAGTGAAAAATGAACTATAATGAAACAAAACATTCCCAAACGGGAGCAATCACGCCCAACGGCGGAAACCACCATCACAAGAGTAATATACGACGCCGTAGCGAAGAATGAGCAATAAGTAAACATCACAGAATATAAACTGCAAATAAAAACAGTCGGCTCCCACGAGCTCGACACCAGAATACAAAATATACATCATCGTCCTCACACAATATCTAAGTCCAGTACATAAATGGTAGATGGAGAGTACTAGATACAAAAAAAAGGGATACAATAAAAGTAATCAGATACCATAACCCACCTAAATGCAAAACAGCTCTCGCCGCAACTGTAGTGGTATCTGTAGCCAAAAGATGCAAAAGACAGCCTGCCGCGACTATGCTGAGGGCAACCTGCAAATACTGTGGCACAACGGGGATGAGTTGCCAACTCGTGAATAGAGATAACATATAAAGGTAATCGCGAGCATGCACGTACTGCGCTACTCTAACCAATGCCAGCAGATGATATCAATGTGAAATAAGCAGTATGTGCAATAATCATGCAGATGCTCTGTCAGGTAAAATAACTACAGGATGAGATATATAGTAATCAATGCTGAGCATGGAATAAACAACATCCACACGGAATATCAACGTGGAAAACAAGCGGTGCCCACAACTGCACCCAAATCCCAAATAACTCAGGCGCCGGCACACCCATCGGCCCTCAAATCCTGTAAATCTCTGAGAAATCACGAGTGCCCAACATCGGCACCCAAAATATCATAAAATACTCGTGTCCAGCATCGACACGCAAATCCTCATATATCGGGCTCCGTCAGTCCGGATCAGCCCACGAGCTCCGTCTGCGGTATCGGCCCTCGGCCCCAGCAGTACGGATCATCCCGCATCCATCTCTTGACTCTGGTCAGTATCCTCCGGATAACCGCCAGGTCCAACCAATCACCGGTAGGTACTCGCCACCCTGCCAGGCTCATCGTCTATTCCACGAAAAACATTTCTCGCCCCGGGGAACCATACCGGGTCCACCACGAACCCGCAAACGGATCATCCATCTCCTCGAATCGGGTTTCAAGCACACGTCTCAGCACCGAGAAAACGCGTGGTGGACGCACCAAAATATCATATCACGAGGAACCGAGTTTTCAAATAGTGCATCTTTTCTTAAAAATCCCACGGTCCTCAAAACCAGAAATCACATGAAAATCCAACACCAAGAAGTAAATCCAATGTGATGTGCTATGTATATCAATCCATGATATAGGTATAAGGGAAAACCGCTTTTAAAATTAGTTTCCGTTTTTAAAGATATCATGCGGCTCCCAATTTCCATGAAAGTCATATCGAATCATATATGAAATGAACTACAGCAATATAATCATGGCAGTTCTACAGTGAGTGTGTCATGGAAATTACTAACGGTGTGTGTGTGTAGCATGCAGATTAGTGCTCGTGCAACATAAACCGTTAGTCTGTAGACCCGAGATCGTCATAGAGTCTCACGTGTTCTCCCACTGTGCTTTGATTTCCACCCTACCACGGCTCTGCTGAGTCGTGCAAACAGGTGTCTTTTGGGTACAGTCCCGAGAATTATGGAGGCAATGAGCGATAGGAGGGGTTTCGTCTCTCCCGGTATTGGGGGTTGATGTTGCGCTGTGCTCGATTGATTATATCAGTAAGTCCCTGGCCAGGGCTGTTGAGATTTACTGATAAGTGTTATCAGTAGTTTCTCGGTCTGATTATAGGCCATACATCGGCATGACTTATTGAGTTATTGTGGTCGACGATGCCATCCCTAGACTTGATATGCAGAATATCTGATGAAGAGACCGGACTGTACGGTAGTGTTTCCAATTGGCTCGACGGGAGTTTTGACAGGTTCGCTTGTTTTCTTCTGATCGTTCAATACCCGGGTGGCCGTTACGTTTAGCTGACCTCTTGCGGCTTGAGGGTGCTTGATATGATCATCACCCACTACCGGCGTGTTGACGAGTCTTAGAGTCCCACAGAGGAGTTTCCTAGCCCAGGAGAAACGATGTGGTGTGCATATGAGATATGCGCGGGGACCCGATTAAATACGCGTATGTGATACCGTATATTAATCGGGCGTTTACTATTGGTCGGGTCATATGTGAATGACCGGTTTGTTAAATCAAGTGTTGATTTAACATTGACTTTTAGCTCACTTCTTTTAAACCCTTTTCTTTATTGTATGCATGCATGTATGCATATGTTTATGTTGATACACATGTTGATATGCATGCACACATACATGCATACACTTATGTGTATCATGGTTGTTGATACACTAGTAATGGCAATGCAATACTCACATGGAAGTATTTATCTTTATATTTATTTTTGAGTTAAAGGAAAATAGAATTAATTCATGGTTGATATTTATCCTTCATTCTTCAGTTAACCTTGAATTAACCATGAGTTAATTTTCTATGGCTCTCTTTTCTCCAAAGTAAATATCTAGATATTTATTAACCCATGGTTTGGGATGAGAGTGGAAATTATATATAATTTCTATTCTCATTTTTATTGATGATGATTATCATAACTTGAGCTCTTGAGTTGCCATCTTCTTCTTCCTCCTCTCTCTTGCTCTCTTGACTTTGCAAGTGAGTGAGATAGTGATAAAGTTAGGGTTTTGAAGTGAGAAAAAAACCACATCATCATTCTACACTAGTCTAGCCAATTAGTTTAGAGTGTTAGCTTCATCTTCATCTTTTGATCAAGTGGAGCTAGGATCTTGGACAAAGAGGACTCCGGGTGGATCATCGTGGACTCGGAAGATCACAAGCAAGCTCGTTCCAACTCTCAAGTAGCCAAGGAGTCAAGAAAAGAGAACTACAAAGGTTGTATTCTATTTAATTAGTGTTATATTACTTGTAGTATGTGATACTACTTCATATGTTACTTTAAATTTCTAGTTTGATCCTAGGTTAGTTTTCTTAGCACCCTAAAAAATTTAATTGTATCATGTTTGATGCATTACAAACCCTTCTGAGGTGCTAGGTAAACACAACAACATGTGATATGTGCGGGACCGAGATTAATGCGCGTATGTGATACCGCATTCTATTCTCGCGATTTGTAACATAGTTCGGTTATATATGATATGGCCGGGTTATCGGATTAAGTGTTCATTTGATAATTTGTTATATTTGATAGTAGTCGGTTATATGTGATATAGACGGATTATTAAATCAAGTGTTGATTTAATAATTTAATGTATAATTATATATTTGATATAATAATTTACATTAACTAATACATGCTCACTTATGATTTCTTTTTCTCACTTGGATGTGCATTATGTATATATGTGATATATATTTGTGTACATGTTTTGTGTCATGCTAGATGACACATGTGACTTGGGTTTATGAGACTCACACCATGCTAGATTAATGAAGGGTTTTATTTATTTTAAGTTAAACAAAATTAGGTGGAAATTGGATTGATGGTTGAAGCTTGGAGAAGCTTATTGAACTATTGACCAGGTCCACTAATTTTATCATACTTAAGATATTTATTAACCCAACCATTAGATTAGCCATGGTTAAGTCTCTACATAGGTTAATATGTGATATTAACTCACCCATGGTTCACATTCTTCACTTGGTTAATTCCATGAGAAAATTCTTCATCTTCTTCCTCAAGCTCACTAGCTTTAGTGAAGTGATGAAAATATTATGAGAAAAATAAAACTAAAGAGAGCCCATTTCCTACTTCATCATCCTCTACTACTTTCCATTTAGTTTAGGGTATTTGCTTCACTAATTTCACAATTAGTGAAGAGGTGGCATGAGCTTAAGTCTCCTCGACGTAGATCATTTTCGGCCTCGAAGACTTCGAGTAAGCTTGTTCATTTCTCCGGGAGAACCCTTTCTAGAGTCCGGGAAATCATAACTCGCAGCGAAGGGACTACTACATGTAGCTATTGAAGTGAAGGACCGGTCTACAAAGGTTGTATTCCTCATTCACTTAGATGTAATGGTTGATTACATGTTATTTTGTCTATTTACTCTAGCTTGATCCTAGCTTAGGATTGATTAGCACCTTAGAATTTTTAAATTTGGCATGGTAGTTGCTGTGTAAACCCAGTAGGGTGCTAAGGAATCCTAACAGTGGTATCAAATACGGGCTAGAGTATTAGACGATATTTGTTAGATTACAAAACCGAAACTACTCCGAAACTTGAAACACCGAATTCTAGGTTCTATCGATTTTTATATGGCTTCGAAATTTTTTTAAACAATTGCAGAATGATATATGAGAGAAAATATGAGCATGACAGAAATTTGAAGCCCAAAGCTTGGATTTTGGCCGAGCAGATGGGGGTTGTTGCCGGCCCAGGCAAGGCAGTTTGTGTTCAAATTTTTGTCATGTTCCCATCTCTGTATTTTGGTGTTTCAGGTGTTGTTTGATTTTTCTATAATTGCATATGATGCGGTATTATAGTATAGACAATTTGGAGTGTTTCGTATTCATAGTTTAACATTGTTTTCGGTATTTCACATGTTATCTAGGCGAAGTTAAAAAGTTCGATCGAATGTCAAAAACCCATTTTTCCAAGTTTAGGGTATTCGGAAAATCATGCAAGCAATTCTATGGACCCTCTAGAAGAATGAAACCCTAACTCGACATAATGACCATGGAAACGTTTTCGAACCTTAGGGTTTGTGGCAGTTCCGCGGTGTCATTAATGAGGCTTGGGTTTGCCCTTCTACGGCTGGTCCATAGGTGTTGTGGCATGATTCTGGGTATTTATAAACTGGGCTCAAGTGTTGAGCTTTCGGGGAATTATGGGATTTTGATTAATCGATCGAAAAGTTTAACATCGTCCGGATATTTATGATGGGATACAATAATTGGAATCTATCTAGTTGCGTGCAAGTTTAACATTTTGGTCTCGGGTGAAATCGGGAATCTTGTTGAATTACCCGACTTCTTTTGAAAAGTGTTTTCATAGTTGAGACCTAAATGTAAGATTTGCATTGTTAGACATGAAATCGAGAATATGTGATATTCCGGATTTATGATGTCTAAGGGCAGTGACGATTCCAATTGTTGTAGTTTTTCACTTTCTTTTCTGCGACCGTAAGTGTAATATGTGGTGTATCGCCGGTTTCGTTGCTATATGTCAACAACAATTAGGATACGTATATTTACTTACGTTGATGACATGAGATGTTATGTGTTGCTGTGATATGTTATGTTGGATCGTCGTGTTTGAATAGCCGGGGGGTTTTATGTGAGATGAGAGATTTTTATTTTCATTCATGTAAAAACTTGTATGTAATATTCTTTTATTTGGGAAACTTTCGGGTTGAGGAAGATGTCACCATTGATGTATATTATTTACTTTTCCGCATTAGGATAGACTCAAGGAGGGGAGCACAAGTAACCGGGTTCTAGAGTCTAGTGGGTGACCATCTCGAGGCGTCGAGTCCGGGTCTCCTAACTCTAGAATTGGTAGGGTTGCTTGCCACCCTCGTAGGGGTCTAGGGATGTGGGTTTGGATATTCATCACGACCATGGAATCCGTCTTTTATACAGGCTTAATATAAAACCAGGAAATCCTAGTATATCCAATATTTCATATGTTGATTTCTGCTGCAATTATCTGTGATGTGATCACTGTATATGATGAGATGGATACTGTATATAGTATATGTGATATATTATATAGACGTTGCTTATGTTTTTCACCCGCGCTAGCACTGCCCCGCTCTGTCGTTAGTTACCTAACCTAACTGTCCATGACGGGACATCGAGGCGAATGCGGATGGCATAAACGTACGTTGTATTTATCTGTGATGCTTAGGTAACTTAAATGATGGGACTTCATTAATGAGATTAATGAAAGAAAATAAACCTAAAGATGTTGTGGAATCGAATTTTCAAAAACAGGTAGCTCTAGTTCTTTCTTTGCATTGCGGTATTCCTTGTAGAATATCCAGCACCTTATTCGATAAGGAAAGAGCCGATATCCCTTCACCGGGAGTGACCTCTTTAGCAATAACTGGCAGGTGCTACAACCTTCGGTTTCGTCTTTTGATTGCTTTTCTAGTTCTTGCTTTGCATAGTGGTATTGTGAATATCTTGCAGCTCATTCGACGAGGAAAGAGCCGAGATCCCTTCACCGGGAATGACCTCTTTAGCGAAACTAGCAAAAGCCTCAAAAACACTCCATTTAAAATCATTTGATTCTACAACGATATCAAGTTCATTACGCAAAAGGTTTTCTTAAAAACTTGTCGTAGCCCTCCGTCATTTCAGATAAGTACTTCATAGTATTCGTGCTACGTTTGATGGCTTTCGTCAAGGCGTAGTGTGCGGTAGCTATTTATGCTTATCTGCAAAAGAATATGATGCGATTGAGTTAGGGTAGCCGTGAGACTTTGTTGGCTTTCGTCAAGGGTCGTACGGGTGGGTTTAATTCAATCATGAAATGTACGGGTTGAACTTGACTAGTGGCTTATAGTTTGTTGGCTTTCGTCAAGGTCATAGGATGCAAGGGGCAAAATTATTGGGAATTTCAAGTGTTGAAATTTGCAATGAGATTGCATACCTTCTATGAGATAGTTGGATCCCGATACCCACTGCGAGTAATTGTTACTCCTGGGAGAGTTTTGCACTTTACAATTAGCCGATCAAGTAGGTGTCTAGAAAGGTGTCAACGGGGTTACTCCCCTGGGAAAATAAGGTTTATTTTAATTAGGTTCGTGCGAAAGCATGGGGAACCTCCCTCAAAATACAGGCACTGGCCTGGCTGAAAGATTGGCGAACTTGTAGGGTGTAATTAATCCCGACTAGTCTTTCCTTTTAGGGTTCGAAGGAAGATTTGATAAAAACAGTGGGAGCCATCCTGATTAGATAAAATAATAACCAATCTAATCTTACAAGAGCATACGCTGAGTGTTTTCTTCTATCTCTCTCCAGCTAGAGACCATATCACGCCTTAATCAAGATAATAAATATGGATGTATTGACCGAACCCGCTTGTTATACTGAGCTGGGGAACGTTGGTCCCGCTCCACATTATAATTGTTGTAAGACCGAGCAGGAAATATGGGATTACCAGGATACCCGTGCCACCCAAACGAAGAAAGTGCATGATGATGCATCTTCTTCGGGTGTGTTCATTACCGAGAACTGTTTCTCAGTATCCTCTACGTCCTGGGTATGAGATACCGGATCAGGATCCTACATATGTAATCTGCTACTTGGGCTACTGATAGGTAGAAAACTGAGAATGGGTGATAAAGTTTCAAGAGTTGGAAACGGTGCAATTGTTGCGGCCAAGATGTTGACAGTTATCACCCTGTATTACTAAAATACATTGATTCTGAACGAATGTTATTAGATACTGAACCTGATATACAACATCATATCAGTCTCTTTATTTACTAAAGAAGGATATAATTTTGTATTGTTGGATAATGTTTTGAACATTTCCTATATCAAGAGTTGATCGGTTCAGGCACGTTATCTAAAGGCATATACGTTCTAAATCAAACCACAGTTCTTAACGTATTGAACACACACAAGAGGAAGAATTCAGAAATGAACGAATCCTTCTTGAAGCATTGTAGACTAAGTCATATCAATGCGACCCGACTAGCTAAGTTACATTAAGATGCATATTTAAATTAGTTTGAATTTACATCTTGTGAAACTTGCCAGTCATGTCACAAAGATAAAATGACCATAGCTTCGTTTACTGGAAATAGAGAAAGAGTTAATGAACTCTTGGGACTCATACATGATGATGTAAGTCCCCTGTCTACATATGTCAGGAATGGTTCTTTATACTTCATTACATTCACTGATGATCTCTCAAGATTCGGACATATGTTACTGTTGAAACACAAGTCTGAAGCTTTTGAGAAATTCAAAGAATATAAATCAGAAGTATAGAACCAAATAAGGTATAAGTATTATGTCCTTTAATATGATCAGGGAGGAGAATACTTGAGCACGGAGATCCTGGACTATTCTAAAGGAGAATGAGATTCTCTCTCAGCATTACACCTCCGAATACACTACAGCACAACGGTGTATCGGGGTGGAGAAATAGCACCCTATTAGATATGGTACGCTCTATGATGAGTACTACTGAGTTGCCTATTTCCTTTTGGGAGTTATGCACTTGAGAAGATGCATACCTATTGAATTGGGTTCCAACCAAATCAGGTTCCTACCACTCCATATGAGATATGGTATGGGAAGAGCCCATCTCTTAAGTAATTTGGGGTTGTCCGGCCTATGTCAAAAGCAAAATCCGGACAAGCTCGAGGCAAGGTCAGTTCTGTGGAAGTTTGTTGGATATCTCAAGCATTCGTAAGGGAATATCTTCTACCGCACCGAGGAACAAAAGGTGTTTTATTTCTCAGCATGGCCACCTTTTTAGAAAAGGAATTTATTTTGGAAAGAAATTTGTGGTCATAAGGTTGAACTGGAAGGAGTTCCAGCTATACAAACTACAGCTGATGATTTGGTAGAACCGGAGGATTCAATAGCTCCCGACGAACCTCAGCCTCTCCGCCGATCTGGTAGGGTTCCTCATCCGCCTGAGAGATACTTCGGTTTTCTCAATGACAGTGGGAGCGAGGATTGCATCATGAGATGATGCCCCAACTAGTTTCGAGCAGGCCATCAGGATTGGTGACTCTGTAAGAATGGCTGGATGCTAAGCGATCAGAGATGGAATCCATATACACCAACAAAGTATGGACTTTGGTTGCTTTATCTGAAGAGTTAAATCCCCATCAGGAGCAAGTATATCTTGAGAAGATTACTTGGTGTACATAGAAAAGTTGAGACTTTCAAAGCTAAGACTTGTTGCAAAAGATTCTCTTCATCAACCAGGTGTGGATAATGATGAAACCTTTTCTCTAGTGGCTAGGCTTAAGTTCATCCGGATCCTACTTGCCACTGCTACATACCATAACTACGATATCTGGCGGTTGGGTGTCATGACTGCTTTTCTAGATAGTGATTTAGAAGAGAGTGTCTATAAGTACACAGCCAGAGGGCTTCGTGGACAGTGGGAGCAGCGGAAACGTGTGCAAGTTGCTTTACGGGTTAAAGCAGGCATCGCGGAGTTGGAACATCTATTTTGATGTGGTAGTCAAAGTGTTTGACTTCATCAAAATGGTAGATGAACCGTGTATATACACAAAGGGTAGTAGAGAGTAAGATGGTCATCCTCGTATTGTACGTAGATGACATACTCTTGATAGGAAAAGAGTTTCCTATACTACACTCGGTCAATCTCCTCTTATCACGTTGATTCTCCATATAGGATCAAGCTGATACCTCCTAAATCCTGGGTTTTGGATCTATGAGATAGATCTAAGTGGATGTTAGGATTCTCACTAGGCGTAGTAAGATGGTATCAATCGATCCTGGGGAGAATCACTGGATAGCTTCCAGGGTGGTAAGGCCGACTGAATGTCAGTCACAGGCATTGGCTTTACCCTCAGTAGAGGGACGGTATGTTAGAAGAGTTCCAAACTAGATACCATGGCAAACTAGACGATAAAGGCTGGATACATCGATACCAACGATACTACCAAAGAGGCAGTCTGGTTGTATATTAGTTCATGAGATGAACTTCGTTCCTACCATTGTACGACAATGGAGTTGTGGCTTATGCCAGGTAACCCCCATCCCATCAGTGATCCAGACATATTCTAAAGCAGTATCACCTAATCATAGAGATGGTTGATCTCCAGGGGATCGAGGTTAGAAGAGTAGACTCAGAGAACAACACGGCGGATCCACTCACAAAGGCCTTTTCCCAAGAGAGACTTTTATGGGATGGTTGAGTATGCGATACTACAACCACTGCTATATGATGGCTGTAGTGAAAATGGGAGATTATTAGTTATATGTATGCCCTAGAGGCCATTACTGTACATGTGATATATATTGTAGTGGATGCTTGGACATATATAGGGAGGACTGTCTTGCTCGATATGATAGTATGCTATCTGGTTACTTTTTATCTTAACATGTACACTGATTGTCTCTCTGTTACATGTTGATAAAGCCCTTAGGATGTGTACTTGACTACCAGGATTATGATGCGGATCATACTAGTGGGACAAAGGTAGTCCGTGAGTACATCCTTTAATGTCCCTAGTCGTGGGTGTATCGAGACGGGGCATCGATATACCAGAGTAGACTAGCGTATAGCTTCTCGACCCATGTAGATGGGCGATGGATGATCCCATATCCATTGGTGTTTGACATCAGAGATGGTATACGGGTGCTCAGTAGAGACTGGGTACACTGGACGGACTCGCCGAGAACTCCCAGATGGTATTATACCTCAGTCAGATGGCAGATCTCTGGTGACAGAGGTACAGGTTAGTCTGTCGACCCGAGATCGTCATAGAGTCTTGTGTGATTCCCACTGTGCTTTGATTTCCACCATACCACGGTCAAGAGATCGTGCAAAAATGTTGTTTTTGGGTACAGTCCAGAGTCACATGGAAGCAATGAGCGATAGGAGGGGATTCGTCTCTCCCGGTATAGGGAGTCTATGTTGCGCTGTGCTCGATTGGCTATAACAGGAAGTCCCTGTCCAGGGTTGATTTTGATATTTACTGGTAAGAGTTATCGGTAGTTTCTCGACCCGTTATAAGCCTCACATCGGCACGACTTATCAAGTTATTGGGGTCTGACGTTTATCACCCCCTAGACTAGATATGCGACATATCAGATGAAGACCGGACTATACGATAGTGTTACTGATTAGATTCACAGGAGTATGGGCAGGCTTGCTTGTTGATCTTCTGATCGCTCAATACCCGGGTACCGTTACGTTTAGAAGACCGCTTGCGGCTTGTGGGTGTTTGATATGATCATCACCTGCTGCCGGCATATTGACGAGTCTTTAGAGTCCTACACAGAGGTTTCCTGGTTCATGCGAAACGGAGTAGGAGCACATATGTGATATGTACGGGACCAAGATTAATGCGCGTATGTGATACCGCATTCTATTCTCGCAATTTGTAACATAGGTTGGTTATATATGATATGGCCGGGTTATCGGATCAAGTGTTGATTCGATAATTTGTTACATTTGATATTAGTCGGTTATATGTGATATAGCCGGATTATTAAATCAAGTGTTGATTTAATAATTTAATATATAATTATATATTTGATAAATTAAGTTACATTAACTAATACTTGCTCACTCATGATTTCTTTTTCTCACTTGAATGTGCATTATGTATATATGTGATATATATTTGTGTACATGTTTTGTGTCGTGTTAGATGACACATGTGACTTGGGTGTATGAGAATCACACCATGCTAGATTAATGAAGGGTTTTATTTATTTTAAGTTAAACAAAATTAGGTGGAAATTGGATTGATGGTTGAAGCTTGTGGAACCATTTACCAAGTCCACTAATTTTGTCATACTTAAGATATTTATTAACCCAACCATTAGATTAGCCATGGTTAAGTCTCTACATGGGTTAATATATGATATTAACTCACTCATGGTTCACATTCTTCACTTGGTTAATTCCATGAGAGAATTCTTCATCTTCTTCCTCAAGCTCACTAGCTTTTGTGAAGTGATGAAAATATTGTGAGAAAAATAAAACTAAAGAGAGCCAATTTCCTACTTCATCATCCTCTACTACTTGCCATTTAGTTTAGGGTGTTTGCTTCACTAATTTTACAATTAGTGAAGAGGTAGCATGAGCTTGAGTCTCCTAGACGTAGATCAACTTCGGCCTCGAAGACTTCGAGCAAGCTTGTTCATTTCTCCGAGAGAACCCTTTCTAGAGTTCGGGAGATCACAACTCGCAGCGAAGGGACTACTACACAGAGCTATTGAAGTGAAGGACCGGTATACAAAGGTTGTATTTCTCATTCACTTAGATGTAATGGTTGATTACATGTTATTTTGTCTATTTACTCTATCTTGATCCTAGCTTAGGATTGATTAGCACCTTAGAATTTTTTAATTTGGTATGGTAGTTGCTGTGAAAACCCAGTAGGGTGCTAAGGAATCCCAATATTCTTGAGTTGCCCAAATGAGGTATATATTCTTTCATTTAGTTTAGTTTTTAGTTCTTTATATCCTAGTTTAGTTAGAAGTTGGTTTGGGTTGGTTATGCGATGTTTGGAAATTCCTAGAGAGGGTTTGGGTGACTTATGAACTTGTGATCTGTAAGGAGTATGTACAAGACCCTAGAGATCGATTTGTGGACCTAGAATCGAGAATACGAACTTAAGATTTGTTCCATGTCAGTTTTGTGTACAAATTGGGGACTACAGGGAATCTGGGATGACCTGGAACGTTTACGAGAAAAACTAACAACTCCAGAAACCTAGTTAGACCAATAGGAGACCACCCTGAGAAGACGAACCCCAACGGAACCTATTGGGCCGAGCAGGCCGGTTTTTCAGGCAATGTGGCCGGCCAAATTTGGGTATTTGGTGTCTAGGTTTGTTCAGTAGCTCACATACTCTATATACAACACCCTATACTTGCTGGTTTTGTCCCAATTTGACCTGAGATAAATCTGGGAGCATATTGGGGTGTTTTGGCTATGTTTTCCGAGTTTTTAATTCTTGGTTTTGATGTTTGGATTTGTATTTGGTCGTTGGATGTTTGTACGTCAACGACGAGGGTTGTTTGGTGGTTTTTGCATGCGTAGGCTATAGGTTCTAACCTATGAGCGCACCGTGTGCCGTATTGGTTTTCCGGAATTGATGTTAATAGCATTTGCGATTGTGTATTTATTGTAGGTACCTTCACGTGGATTCCGAGACAACGAAGCACATCGACTATGGCTGACAAGAAGATCCGCAGGTGAGTAGATTTATATCTACGGGGGAATTCGGGTGGATGACGTATATCACCCCCGCAAATTTTGATGGAAACCGATATATAGGATAAGGTTAAGGAAACCTATGTTAGGAAACTAGGGATATGGTTAAAAGGATAGTTAGAAGTGATAGGATATGATTAATATGTGATGACGAGATTGAGATATCAATATGATGAGATAAGACGATACGAGCGGATACGATTGATATAAGATTTATAGTGGCATGTTATGAGAACGTTATATACAATAAGATATGACATTTATGCAAAATAACAGGATATGAGATTTGATACGGATGTGGCTTGAGATATATCCATATTTATGAGAATAATGAGTGATATGCCATACGAGACTTGAGATCCGTACCCTCATTGTCGTATAGGTCGATAGATCCCTATTTTTGGTAAATGTCACCGTACGAAGGATTTCCGTACGCGATGTGAGTTACTGGATGGATGATCCGCGCTCGTGATTTGAGGATGATGTTCGATGATGTTGTCGTATCGGATATTATAAGACTAAGTAGCCGACGTAAATATGTCATCTGAACCATACATATTTCCAAACTGAAGAATCGTATGCATCTCTTAAATAGATACCTTGCCGGGCGTTACGGATTTTCAAATGATGTCTTTTCCTTAAAAACACCGAGCCCCTACTTTCAAAACTACGATTCGCATCTTTTAAAAACTGATCGTATGGTTCAGGTGTAGATGTTAGATTAGATACGTATACCTTATAGCATTGCACCCACAATTTACTTTATGCTATGTTCATGTCATTCTCATTGCATTACATATACCTGTGTTAGTACACCTACACCATTATCGATGATGCGTATGTTACACTTACACAGATTGGCCGGCTCACACACCTTCATCGTCGATAATTGCATGTCACTTACACAGTAGAATTGCTACATCATGCTATGATATATTGTTATGCTCACATCATTATGCTATGTTGCACGATATACTTGCTATTGTCACATCACTGTTCCATGTTGCATGATATACGGATATGCTCACATTTCTGTTATATGTTTGCATATATCATGTTTTACGATTATATGCACTGAGATGCAGTTTTCTTGAGATTTCTGGATTTGAGAACCGAGGTTATTTCAAAAGAATGTATGTATTGTTTTAAAAACCCGGTTTCTCTTGATATGATATTTCGAGACATCCACCATGTGTTTTCTCAGTTCTGAGATTGGCATGTGAAACCTGATTCGAGGAGCGGGAGGCACCGTTTGCGGGTACATGGTGGACCCGGTATGGTACCCCGGGGCGAGATATGATTTTCGTGGTGTAGACGATGAGCCTGGCAGAGGGACCACTACCTACCAGTGATAGTATTTGGACCTAGCAGTTATCCGGAGGATACCGACTTGAGTCATGAGATGGATATGAGGGCCGACCAGAGTATTGCGGCGCCTGAGGGCCGATCTGATGATGTGATGCCTGAGATATGAGGATTTACGTGTCGATATTGGACACGGGTTTCATGATGTTTCGAGTGTCGGTGTTGGACACTCAGGTTCTGTGATTTTGATGTGTTATTGATGGACACACGATAGTTGATATCCTCATATTTACATGCATATGCTTTCATGATTTTACATGCATGATGTTGTTGTGTCATTGATGGACAGGTAGATGTTATCCACATGCTGATAGGCAGTGATTATATTATTGGTACATATGCAGATACGGTCACCCTAGATATCATAGTATTACCTTTATGATATAGTTGACCTTGGAATCGTTGTTTATTTGATTTCTACCTGATTATGTTTTCTACTCACGAGTTGGCAACTCACCCCCGTTGTGCCATAGTTCTTGCGGGTTGATTGCATGGATCAGTAGCGGCATCGCTGGCACACAGCTTGCATTCGGGTGATTTTCTTTGGTAGGTGGTACATGTTGGATCGTACCCCTATTGTATTTATTATTTCTGTTATATCTAGTTAACTCCATCAATCAGAAACTATTATTTGTATAAGTAGTAAGACTTAGCAAGACTTTTAGTTGCGAGACTTGAGCGATGGGTTATATGTTCGCTTATTGGGTTGATGTCTTGCTTTATTCATTATTCTTTGTGTTGATCTTCACCGTTGGGCGTCGTATACATGTTTTATGACTTGCGTGGTTATGATTTCGTCGTTTGGCGAAGAGCTAGCTCCCGCTTGGGGATGCCTTTTATATTATCATGTATTTGTGGTTTTAGATCAAAATATACAAAGGAGGTGCTGCCCAAATTTTTAAAAGACGAAACATGTTTTTCAACTGGTAAATCCACTTGCATTTTTCATGTTCCTTTATCTATGCATTTAAGAAAACTTTTGATTTCAACATACCTTTATTTCGAAACTTCACCTCTTTTATTTTCTTAAAAAGGTTTAGATTTCTGGGCTTCGGCTTACTTGATTTACGTTGCGCCTTTAGACGTTGCATGAATTAAGTGTCGGTCACGAACAATATTTTCGGGTCGTGACACTCATATATGTGTTGTGTTTGTGCATGAGTATCTTTTTGCAAACCCTACTGCCTGTTGTACTTTCACATATCATTAATAGGACACTGAACCATTATTGACGGTTCATGTTGCACGAGCACTGATTTATATGCCACACACACACTGTTGGTAATTGCCATGCCACGCACACTATAGAAATTGCCATGGATAAACATATGTTATATTGACGGTTAGACGTTGATTTTGTACTAGTACGCATCATGATTTGCATCGTGCATACCTTGCTATAGTGATATATCTCATATGATGTTTTCATGAGATTTTTGTTTCGTGGATTTGGGAAACCGCAAAGTACCTTTTGAAAACTTAGAATATTTAAAAAGGCGGTTTTTCCCTTGATACGATATTTCGTGTCCACCATGAGTTTTCTCGGTTCTGAGCTATGAGTATACCCGATTCGAGGAGAGAGGAGGCACCGTCTGCGGGTACATGGTGGACCCAGTGAGCTACCCCGGGGCAAGAAGACTCGTAGAGTTAGACGGTGAGCCCGACGGAGGGAGCACTACCCACCGGTGATTGTATGAAAAATCGGCGGTTATCCAGAGGATACCGTTCGGAGTTATGAGATGAGATGGATATGAGGGCCGATCAGAGTGGCGGCGCATGAGATATTGGGATTTTGGGGTATCGTTGATGGACATCAGATTTTCATGATGATGATTTATTGAGGATGACTCTATTATAATCCCCCACTCATGACTTTTATGACATATTTTATACATATGGTTGTTGTACTTTGATGTAGTACCTGGATTTGATTTTTGCTGCATCTCATATTATTGCACATGTACTGTCATGACAGCATATGTAGGATTGATCGTTTATTGTGCATACATATGATTACATGTACGATGCTATTTACTTCTCACGAGTTGGCAACTCACCCCCGTTGTGCCACAGTGTTTTGCAGGTTTGACCCTCAGCGTAGTCGCGACAGACTCCTTAATGATTCCTTTTGGTGGATACCGCTGCTGTTGGGTGTGAGACCCTTTTGGAGTAGGTGGGTTTTTGTGAGTATCCGTATGACTCTATTGTATATCTTATTTTGTATCTAGTACTCTCCATCCACCATTTATATGTATTTGACTTAGAGTCGAGACTGAGAGGTTCGATATTTGTATATTTTATGACTCTGGTTGTCGCGCTCGTGTGAGCCGGCTTTTATTTTATATTGCGATGTTGTTTTACTCCTTATTTATTTTTCCTTCGCTACGGTGTCGTATATTTATATCTTGTTGTGGTTGTGTTTCGCCTTTTGGCTTGCTCCCTTTTGGGGATGCTTTTTATATTCTATGTTTTTTTACCCGTTTGGGGCTATTTTTTACAAAGGAGATGCTGCCAAAATTTTTAAGGAAATTAACTTAAGTTTTAAATGTTTTAAACAAATGTTTTTACTGTTTTTACGACAATATCCTTTATGGTTTAGATTTCTGAGTTTTCGGCTTACTCGAATTACGTTACGCCTCTAGAGGCTGCGTGATTTAAGTGCCGATCGCGTTCCTAATTTGGGTTGTGATATGAAGTCGGGGGATAAATGGGGTCTCGGTTATTTGAGAAGAAGAGAAAGAGAGAGATAATGGTGAAGTGTGGTCTGGATTCAGGCGAGGAAGGGGGAGGAGGGTTGGTGATTCTGATGGGGTCTGGGATCGATGGCGAAGGTGGTAAGGTTGACGACGAAGATGATGATGATGAGCTCGGGGTTCTTGGTCGGGTGAAGTCAAGGATGGATGCGAGGGGAAGAAGAAGAGGAGGAGAACGGTGACCAGAGGAGGAAGGAGATGGCGGTGAGGTGATGAAGGCGAGGTCGGAGGTCAGAAGCGTGGGTTAGGGCTCGAGGATTGAAGGAGAACGAAGATGGAGAGAGTGTGTGTGTGTTTTTATATAAAATATCTATAGAGTATTATATATATAGTATGTTATAAGTTAAATTATAAATATATATATATATTATAATATAATTATAGTTAATAGTATACAAATACTATCAAATTTCAGCCAATCTCCACCAAAATCTCATCAAAAATATATTTTGGAAAATAATACTTATACATAATCTTTTAAACCATAACACAAGAATATAATTTAAATAAATTATACCCCCTAATAAGATTAAAAATGATTTTAAAATATATATTTAGATTTAACAAATATTTGCTATTAGATATCTTGAGATTTAAAGGTAATAAGTAAAAGCAAAAAAAATATGATAGCAGTTAACAATTACAAATTATCCTTAATTTGTGGCTACCCAAAAGATATATGGTGATTTAGATATTATATATAGGTATATTATACTAGATTCACATGGATTTAGTTTATCGGTAAATATTAGATATAATCTAGCACCATGGTGGGTTTCAGACATGCGGGTTGGGTCGGATAACTACCTTTACTATTCGAAACGATCGCAACCTAAAAGAATAAAATAAAAGAAATACAAAGGAAGTTTTAAAATACCAATTAATATTGTAAGAACGTGCTGGGGTGTTACACAAATACTATAAGCGTAGTGTTGCTTAACAAATTAAACAAAACTCAAGCGTATAACGAGTAGAATAAACGTAACATGAACAAGTGTTATATATACGATTATACAGTTTAAAATAGAACGAAACGTTGTTTGAAAAGGAGAAGGCTGTAATGTTTTTAATATAGATATTCATTTGAAATCAGTAGCACATTCTCGGCATTAGAGTTTAAAATAGAAAACAAATCGTTAGTTTTATAAATAGTATAATCTTAGCATCATCATAATATCCTAATCGGAATAAAAGCATGACTCCATGAGTCAAATAATCATCGGCCGCATTCGGCAATCTATCCTCATCGCATCAAGTACGGAATCTCCATCGTATGATATCAACCAAATATCTAATCTCAATCAGTATGGACCTCAAGTCGCGTACGACACATACAATAATCATATATATACATATATAATATATACTAGTTATGAGTTATCTACTAACTACATAGTTAACAAACTATAGACTAATTTATCTATTAATAGGCTAATTATTCAGGTTACGTATATATGTTTTCTATACAACTAGGTGTTCCCTAGAATAAGTTTCGTGGGTGCCATACGTCATCAACCCGACTTTTCCTGTAGATATAAATCTACTCACCGAAGTCTGTCTCGAGCTAGTCGAAGTCGACGACCATCTGGCCCTTCCTCCCCGTCTTGAAAGTCCCCGCTATCGTCCCTATAACCAAATTAGTCATAAACATGCAAAGAAACTCCATTAAAATCAATTCAAACCCAATAAAATGAAATACAACGAAGACGATCAAAACTGTCAAAAATTATGAAGGGCAGACGTCTGCAGCTCTCAATGGCAGACGTCTAGCCATAAGCCAAAATCCAATTAGAGACTTAAAGACAAACGTTAGACAAACATTTGTTTAAAGGACAGGCGTCTGAAGCTTAAATCTACAGACATCTGAAGAACAATTTAAATGCAACCCGAGACTTTCAAGTAGACGTCTGGAAGACTCACATACGTCTAAAGAGCAAAGTGGCGAACTGTAAAATTTCAAAAATATAAAATATTATTTTTGGAGTTTAAATATTAAAATAATATATTTCACGAAAACTATTCGATTGGCGAATTGGGGTTTTCGTAAAATGGTATAATTATATACCAATATTTGGAAAATTATTGGAGATTAATATGGTTTAGTTATTAAAAAGGTATTTATTTGGATTTTGGCATTTTATAAATAATTGTGCAATTATTATATGCGAGTTTAAATTAAACATGATTAGTGCACTACTAATCACGAATATGCCAAATCCGTATTTTTTTTAATATCCATGGTTAGTGCACCATGACATGTTGCATTTTGATTACATGTTGGTTTCATTTATATTTATGTTGATTTTAAAAGAAAATGAGAAAAAGAAAAGAAAAGAAAAAGAAAAGTCAAAGATTGGACATGTAGGTATGGCATGAGAGGTTAAGAGAGAGAGAGAGAGTGAACCATGGCTACTACTTCACTTTTCATTTTTCCCTTGACCTCTCATTTCCTTCATCTCCTCCATTCTTGTTCCTTCATCTCCCTCATCCCTCCATCTCCTCTATCATCACAAAAACACCCCCAAAACTTAGCCAAACCTTATACCCCCTTCACAAATATTATGCACAAGCTCACTACAAACACTATGGTAGGATCAAGTCAAGGTTTTGAGCATTTTGGGCAACCCAAGAAATTTCTTGAGTTGCCAAATGAGGTATATTTCTATTCTTTTAGTTAAGTTTTTAGTTTCTTTACACCCTATAGTAGTTTAGAGTAAAACCGATATAGATTAGTGATCTTTGATATTTCCTAGAAGAGGGTTAGGGGATTCTATGAATTGTGAAGGTGTATTTGAGGTGTAGTGGGTGTTTTTCATGACTCTAGTTATGTTTACTGGCGTAGAACAGAGTCTAGAAACTAATACACGAACTTAGAATTTTCCCATGTCGGTTTATGGAGTTTTGGGGATTTACAGGAAATCTGGAGCAACTTGGGATGTTCATAAGAAAATCAAACAACTATATTGACCTAGTTAGACCACTAGAAGACCACCACCGAAAAACAAGACCCAAATTCAAAGATATAGCCGGCGCCACCCGTTACTGTAGCATATCTCACAGGCCCAATTTTGGGTTCTAGTGATGGGGTTTTGCCTATAGCTCACACTCCTTATAACCTAGCTACTGTATTGGTTGTTTTGTCCTAGTCTACCTGTGCTAAAATCTGGAAGCTTTTAAGTTGGTTTTGAAAATATTTTCTGATATTTGAAAATTGGATTTATCAATTTCTTGATATGATTTGGTCGTTGGACGTTTGTACGTCAACGACGAGGGTTATATGGTTGTTCTTGCATGCGTAAGATATAGGTTCTAACCTATAAATAATTCGTATGCTGTATCGGTTTTCGGACTTGGTTCTAATAACGCTACGATTGTGTATTGATTGTAGGTACCTTCACGTGGATTCCAAGACGACGAAGCACATAGACCTCGGCTAAGAAAGGAGTTTAGCAGATGAGTAGATTTATATTTACGGGGGAAGTCGGGTGGATGGCGTATCGCACCCCCGCAACCATGGATATGGAAATCGATATATAAATTATGATTGGAGATAAGATATGCTACAAACTTACGGATATGATTAAAGGTTTTAATATGAGATGATATGATAAAAGATGACATTAGTGGATATGTTGGCTTGAGGATGTAAGGCAATGTACATGTTATATTCATATACCAATAGACGATATGAGATTTTACATACATACAAATGAGAATTTGATATATATACAAGATGACTTGATGTGGGATATTGCTATGAGAAAAAGAGATTATGATGAAGTAAAATAATTTGGCTTAATATGTCGATATACGGATGTGAGGCGATATGAGAAAATAGATACGTTTGCCAAGACATGATATGAGATTGATGCAGATGTGACTTGAGATATATGTGTACATATATGTATATGAGGATAAAGAGTGATGTGATGTACGTGACCTTAGATCCGTACCCTTGATTATGATATCGTACAATAGACCATACCGTATGAATTATAATATATGATATTTGACCCGTACCCTCGATTTTGAGGAGGCCGTACGACGGACTATACCGTACGAGATGTATATATGATGATTGATCCATACTTTTTGTAAGTCTACGGTAGCGCCCCGGCCGTCATTCTGACGCCAAACGCGGAACAAAAACTTTTATAACTGGCGCTGTCGCATACTATAACCCGGATCTTGCCATTAACGCTAAACTAACAAACTGTAAAGAGGTAGAAAGGCTATACCGATCGATCCGAGTCCTTCGATCTTTAGCCATCATCCCACGCTCCTCGCGGCAACTCCGATCTCTTTGCTCCTCGTCGAGGTGGCACCATATCTACGGATCTTTAAACGGGCTCCCGCCTCTATACCGAGGCAACTCGGTCATCAAGTCTGCTAAAAGAGATGACCAAGATGAAGTAGATAACGAGTAGAATAATTTGTCTCAAAACACTCTTTGGTTCTCATCACATGAGAGGGTAAGAGTGGAGGTTGTAGAAGATGCTAGGGTTTGGAAATGGTGAACTCAAGAAACACTAGTGAGCCAAAAGAAAACTAAGCTCATAAACTTGTGTTCTATCTCTCTTCTCTTGTGAATAGATATGAGAGGATATATAATCAAAACCAAAAACAAATATCTAATGAAAATATCTTCTCAAATATCCAAACCCAAAACAAAACACATTTAATTCTTCATGACTCACTTAGTGACTCATTAGCATGAGTCACTAATGAACATACTAGAATAATGTGTCATCCATAATGAGTCACCATTTCCAAAACCAAATAATCATTTAAACCAAAATGATTAATCCAAAAAGAAATGCATCTTCTAAAATATTCTCGTAACGGATTACGAAAATACCCCTCACCTGTATATACATACCTGTATCCGTATTCCAACCGAATACGAATACGACAGACTAAAATATTCCGACTCAATATAATACATGGATCCGGCTTAAACCAAAGCCTACCAGTATTATCTGCCCGAAATATGACACGTGCATAAATGCACGTGCATTTTCTGAACCTTGCCATAAAACCATACGGCCTCTACAACGTTTCGCCCGAACTTGGGAAACTATCTGTGGGGTACTCTAATGACTCATTAGTACCCTGGCAGTGGGTTTAACCATAAGCACGTCAGCGGCACTAGCAGTGCGTAATGGCTGCCCATGTACTGACCTCAAGGGAAGCCGATGAGCGAACTCATCCTGGAACCCTACTGAGCCTAACAGTGACAATATACATACAGTCCGGTCCGTTCATCTATGAGTATCGCATATCGGGCCTAGGGGCTGGTAACGTCAGACCCCCAATAGCGGTATAAGTCATGTCAGAGACAAGCCTTGAACACCCTGAGAAACTACTGGAATACCTACCAGTAATTCTCACCTGCCTTGGCCAAAGACTTGGTATAATAGCCCTCCTAGATACAGCACGATCTCACTCCCAATACCGGGAGAGACGAATCCCCTGCCGATCCGCTCACTTGCCTCCATGTGGCTCAGGGCTGTACCCAAAAAAGACCTGTTTGCACGACTCCTTTGAGCCGTGGTAGGGTAGAAATCAAAGCACAGTGGGAACTCACACGAGACAAATGACGACCTCAGGTCGATGAACTAATCTGTACACATGTCACCAGGGAACTGCTATCTGACGATAGGTATAAATACCAACTAGCAGGTTCCTGGCGAGTCTTGTCCGGTGTACTCATAACCCAATGAGCACCGATTGATCTTTTCTTTGTGTGTCGGTTTACAAAATGAATAGAATTCACAATCAAAGAATTATTTTGACCGCAATCAATAACGGTGTCGAATGTAGCGCGTTAGTAAGTGCGGATCGTCCACAGGGATTGTGTGATTCGTTCGTATTTGTTTTGTTTGAATTGAAAATTTAATAGAAAAGAAAAGAAAACGATTCAAGATTTATATCAATGAATTTCAAGAATCAACTAGATCTAATCAAGAATCAAGAAAACGTTAAAAATCAAGAATCAAGAAGTGATAGAATTCCAACTGGTCTCAAAGGGGTAGTCCCAATTTGAAGACGATAGAACGGGGGCTGTAGTGAGGGAGTGTTTTAGTGAGTCGAATGCTGCCTCACAATCCGAGTCAAAGTAGAAGGTCGTATCCTTGGCCAAGAGAAGAGTTAAAGGTCTAGCAATTTTGCTAAAATCCTTAATGAATCTCCTATAAAAGCCCGCAAGGCCAAGAAATGATCGGATATCCTTGACGCTTTTGGGATGAGGAAGGTTTTGAATGACATCTATCTTAGCTCTGTCAACCTCAATGCCTTTCCGTGAAATAACATGTCCAAGCACAATTCCCTCTTGGACCATGAAATGGAATTTTTCCCAATTCAAGGTTAAGTTCTTCTCTTTGCAACGAGTAAGAACTGCGTCAAGATTCGTTAGGCAGTCAGAAAAAGAGTCTCCAAAAATAGAGAAATCGTCCATAAAAATGTCCAAAAAATTCTCGACCATGTCAGAGAATATCCCCATCATACACCGCTGAAATGTAGTGGGAGCATTGCATAACCCAAAGGGCATGCGTCTATAAGCAAAGGTACCAAAAGGAAAAGTAAAAGTGGTTTTATCTTGATCCTTTTTGGCTATGGGGACCTGATTATAGCCAGAGTATCCGTCCATAAAGCAATAATACTCATGTCCAGCTAAGCGTTCTAGCATCTGATCAATGAAAGGTAGAGGAAAGTGGTCTTTCCTCGTAGCGGCATTGAGTTTTCTGTAATCAATACATACACGCCACCCAGTTTGGGCGCATGTCTGAATCAACTCATTTTCCTCATTGGTAATAACAGTGATGCCAGATTTCTTAGGGACGACATGTATTGGACTCACCCATTGGCTATCGGAGATTGGGTATATAATATCATTATCAAGACATTTGACGATTTCTTTCATCACCGCTTCCTTCATGACGGGGTTCAACCGTCTCTGTGGTTCTCGAGTTGGTCTGGCATCATCCATCACATGTATATGATGTTCTACTATCAAGGGACTAATCCCTTTGATATTCGCCATAGTCCAACCAAACGCCTCCCTATTAGATCTCAATACCGATAAAAGTACATTCTCTTGCTCTGATACTAGAGAAGCGGATATGATAACCGGTAAAAACTCATTCTCACCTAAATATGCATATTTAAGATGAGAAGGCAAAATTTTGAGATCTAATGCTGGCGGAGAAATAATAGAAGGTGGGATCATCGACTGATTTTTGGTGTCACAAAGAAGCTCATAGCCTGTAAAAGATACATACTCGGATGGTGATGAGTCAGGAGTGTCAGACTCAAGCGTGGAAATGGTGTCCTCACTAAGATAGTGTGCAAGATCAAATAGTGATGTGGTAGTGTCATCGAGATCTTCAAAGCAAAGTTCCTCAACTCCGCAACTTTCGGGAGCAATCTCGTGGACAGAGCACACATCAAGGATATGAGCAGAGGGTTCTGATGGCTGACTTCCAATTTTGTAGATGTTTAGTTCAATGGTCATATTTCCAAATGATAAGTTCATTGAACCATTTCTACAGTTAATGACAGCATTGGAAGTGGCAAGGAATGGTCGACCCAAAATCACCGGAATTTGGCTCTGGAGGTTTGCTACAGGTTGTGTATCGAGTACAATGAAGTCCATAGGGAATACAAATTCCCCGACCTTTATCAACACATCCTCTAGTTCACCTCTAGGTTTGGTGATTAAACGGTCTGCCATTTGGAGAGTGCAGTGAGCTGGTTTCAACTCTCCAATTCATAGCTGCTCATAGACAGAATATGGAAGTAGGTTAACACTTGCGCCAAGGTCTAAAAGAGCACGGTTGATATTTTTACCCCCAATAGAAATCGATATCGTAGGATATCCTGGGTCCTTACGTTTCTTTAGTAGCTGTGGGATAAAAGCAGTGCTAATGTTATTAGACATGAAGACCTTCTTCGGCACTTGAGTCTTCCTCTTCCTAGTGCAGAAGTCCTTAAGAATTTTCGCATAAGCGGGGACTTGTTGAATAGCATCTAGGAGAGGGATATTGATGTTAACCTGTTTGAACATTTCCATAATTTTCTCCATATATGGACTTGATATTCGAGTAAGGAGCTTTCGCAATAAGCGCTGGGTCCATCATAGGAGAAGGAAGTGGGGGTAAACGTGATCCCAGAAAAGGAGTGGGGATCGTATGTGGAGAACTAGAAGACTTGTGCTGAGGTGTCGAGCCTAGAGGGAAACGGAGAATAGGCTCGTGAGAAGGCGGTGGGGTAGAAGAACAAGGAACAGAAGTAGAAGTGTGTGTGTGAGGAAAGGTCTCAGCCGGGGTGTTATTGATAGGATTTTCAATATCATCAATTTCTTCCCCAACATGGTTATTCAGCACTCTTCCTGATCTCAACGTTGTGATGGCTTTTACATTGTAATGCCCAGGATTCGGTAGGGGTTGAGACGAAAGTTTCCCTTTTTCTCTCGCACTCATTTCGGCTTTAAGTCGTGCAATTTCAGCTTCCATCGATCTGATACTCTCAGCTTGGGACGCTGAGTTTTTCTCTATCTCACTGATGGAAGATCTAACCTCAGCCGACACCTCTATGAAATTTGACAAGAGTGATTTTATGGTTTGAGTGAATTGAGAGAATTCGTCAGAACAGGTCAACTGCATAGGATTAGACGGTGCAGGAGGATTGACCTGGTTTTGAAAATTTTGTGACTGGTAGGGGTGCTGCGTGAGTTGAAGTGGTTGCTGTTGTGGTGGAAGAGCCCTTTGGAATTGATTTTGGCTTGGAACCGTGTTTTGAGATTGGGATTGGTTCCAAGCAAAGTTCGGGTGATTCCTCCAACCCTGATTGCACGTGGAAGAATATGGATCGTTTCTAGGTCTTTGAAATGCGGCATTGGTATGCTCGTGACCTTGAAACGGAGAGTTTAATGGACATTCTTCCGTTAAGTGAGAAGGATCAGAACAGCACCCACATACAGTTTTAGGGAGCGACATTGGGTTTAGGGAGGCTGCTAAAAATTTATGTTCCATAGCCTCGAGCTTCTTTTGCATTGTTACCATCTCAGCTCGAACACCTATGGACACATCAATTTGGTGTACGCCACCCCTAGTCGATGACTGGGTTCCACTCTCCCATTGTAAGGATTTTTCAGCGAACTCTTCTAAAAATTTCCAAGCTTCCCCATCATCCTTGGTCATAAAGGTGCCTTGACACATGTTTTTAAGGTTTTGTTTAGTGGTAGGGTTAATGCCCTCATATATGATTCGGCAAAGATCCCATCTCGGGATGACGTGATGTGGACATTGAACCAAAAGATCCTTGAAACGTTCAAAGCATTTCGAGAATGGTTCAGTCGGAAGCTGGGTGAATTGATTTAGTTCGCTACGGATTCGAGCTGTCTTTTGCATAGGGTAGAATTTCTTAAGGAATGCCGCAACGAATTCTTCCCAATTCGTAATGGAATGTGCGGTAGTGTTATACAGCCACTTCTCGGCTATATCGCACAAGGTAAATGGAAGAAGACGTAGACGCATAGCATCCATAGAAAGTTTTGACGTACCCATCATTGCGCATACATTTTCAAATTTGGTGATAAAGACGTATGCGTCTTCAGTCTCGAGACCGTGGAATTTGGGTAGAAGGTTGATGTATTGGGGTTTAATCTCAAAATTAACCCCGTTGGCTGGTGGAATGGATAAGCAGGTCGAAAGAGGACCTCGCAAAGGATAGCACCTCTCTTGGAGAGAGATGCGGGGTGGATTCTGCGCACCAACGGACGGCGGCAGAGTAGTGGTAAAGAGGTTTGATGGAGACGGATCCATCGGTGTGGGTGTGGTGGTGGGTAAAGAAGAAGTAAATGGAGAAATGCCGACTTCGGAGTCGATCAAGGGAATGCGGACTAAACGGGCACTAGAATCCCGTGTCTAGCCTATCTTGCACTAAAAAGGGTTAGTACAAGTGGCAGCGTAGATTTATAATTAGGGGAAATGAATGAATGCGGTGTTTGTTTTGAAAAATGATACGGAATTTTGAAAAAAAAATGATGTGATCACAACAAATGCAACAAGCTACCCTAAAATCTAGTGGTCACCTAGGTCAAAGCTCTAGACCGCTCCTAACTACCAAAAGACAAGTCGCGGGATAAATCCTCCACTGCCACTTTGTCTCTCCTGTGGCCAGGTAAGTGCCAGGTAAGTGGGAGGTTCTCCACTACGTAAGTAGTAGGCCTAATTAAGTAACCACTAGCCTTCGACACACTTGCCTTAGACACCATAAAAGAAACGTGGATAAGAAATGAATTACCCACGGCCTTCTTCTGTCATAAGTGAGCGCGACGGTCCTTAGAGTCATCTCTAGATTTATTTTAGTTAATAAGGGTAAATGCGGATGCAAGTTTGTGATTTTTGGGGCTTAGGAAGGGTAATGAACTCCCCACCTAATCTGCATTTGGCCATGCCCCTTAATTTCCGTATTAATATGCAAACAACCACAAAAAAATCAAAAACACGCGGCGCTGCGATTTTTGCAAAGAAGCCTGCAGAAAATTGTTATTGGAGCAGATGAGGAAGGAGATAAGAAAGTTAGAAGTTTATAGAGAAATTTTGGTGCAGTAACTCAGCAAGCTTGCCGCGGAACCGCCGCAGTTGTCACCTAATGCCACGGAATCGCCGCGCTGTGAATAGTTCACTGCACAAGATTTTTACAGAGAGCTTCTGTTCAGCCCCTGAGTCCTCTGCAATATTCTGGAAAAAAATTCACTTGCTCCACAGCTTCCAGATTTCCTCGTAATCAAATCACAACAACACGTTTAGATTTTGCACGAATTTTGATCTCAAAATTATAATAGAATAAATCTTTCAATTCAAATTTCAATAAAGAACGAATTAGCGCACGATCTCCGGCAACGGCGCCATTTGATTGATCTTTTCTTTGTGTGTCGGTTTAGAAAATGAATAGAATTCACAATCAAAGAATTATTTTGACCGTAATCAATAACGGTGTCGAATGTGGCGCGTTAGTAAGTGCGGATCATCCACAGAGATTGTGAGATTCGTTCGTATTTGTTTTGTTTGAATTGAAAATTTAATAGAAAAGAAAAGAAAACGATTCAAGATTTATATCAATGAATTTCAAGAATCAACTAGATCTAATCAAGAATCAAGAAAACGTTAAAAATCAAGAATCAAGAAGTGATAGAATTCCAATTGATTTAAGTTTCAAGAATTGAAGTGAAGCTCGTAGGAGTCAATTAAATCTATAGATGTGAAGAAGATTAGCAATTACCTTTTCTTATCCATTAACGAATTGATGCTAGATCAATGACGATTTATCGAGGATTAAAGATCTTGCGAAGAATTAGGATTTCCTCATCTTATCCTTTGTCCTTTCGATGAATCTCATTCACAAGATAGCTTCTAGGAAATCAAATGATCGATCGTTGATCTCTAGTTCCATGCGAAAATAATCAAGAAAGCATTTCGCCTCGAAACTAGATCATCGATCATTCAATTTTCAAGAATTTACAAACATTATAGGACTTAAGAAAATGTTTAAAGATTCGTCAACTTCATCATCTATTGATTTGTTTCGACTCCTCCACGAGCGGAGTTTACTCAAGCATCATCACAAAGAACACATTCAGGAATCTAGATTGAATCATAATGATTGAATTCAAAGAAAGCAAGATAAAAGAATTTCACCTTTATTTATCGACAAATTCGTTACAACTCTCTTGAATTTACAAAAGGAAGGAACTAGATCGTCGAATTTGGCGTTGCTTAGGCTCCTTGAGTCGCGGATCGGCTTGATCAGTTGCTCCGATGAAGTCCAGCTTCGCTTCTAAAGGCTTTGAAGAATTCTTGCTTCGATTGAACTCAAAGATCTTGAACTTTTGGCTTTTTGATTGGATTAGGGTTAGGGTTTGAGGCACAAGTCGTGTCACTCAACTTGTGGGGAGAATTGTTGAACAACCTTTTCAAGTGAGGCCTAGGGTCCCTTTTATAGGCTTAGGAATGATTAGCTTCCTTAAGAAGCTTGGATTAGGTTAGCTTCCCTTGTAAGCTAGTTAGTTAGATAGAAGCCTCTAGAACTAGTTAGTTAGGGTTTAGCTTCCATCTTAAGCTAGGAGGTTAGGGGGAAGGTTCTAGGCTTTTAAGGTAGTTAGGGTGAAGCTTTCTTTGAAAGCTTGGACATTATTAGTTTGCACAAAGAGCCCTTTCTGATCTGGCAGAATGTTCTGGAGTGTTCTGGAAATTGCAGTGGCTTGATGAGTTGTAGGACCTGAGGGAAGAATAAAAGAGTGAAGCAGAGGTACTGACGTGTAGGGTTACTGGGCACACTAACAAGGCTCTACAAGGCATCGACCATGCCAAAATTAAATTTTTAGGTGTCGAATTGTTGGAGATAGTGCCCTCAGAGTCAATTATTAGGTCACAGGTACGTGATTGCAATGATTGATGGAGGACCTATCCCGGTAGGACAGTCTTACTCGAGATGATAGTATGCTATCTGGTTTATCTTTATCATCGTGTACTGCTTTAGGTGACCTGACAAGTCGCTATTACACGTTGATAGAGCCCCTAGGATTCTTGCTTGACCACCAGCAGTATGAGGGCGATCATATAAGTGAGAGCTGGGAGTCTATAAGCATATCCTTAAATGGTCCCTAGTCGTGTGAGTTTCGAGACAGGGCATCGATACTCCATAGTAGACTAGTGTATACAGTCGAGACCCCGACGAGGGGCAGTGGCCGGTCTCACAAGCCACTGGTGTCAGTTGGATCACCTAAGATGTATACAGGTGCTCATTGGGTTATGAGTACACCGGACAGGACTCGCCGGGAACATGCTAATTGGTCATATACCAGACGTCAGATGGCAGTTCCCTGGTGACATGTGTGCAGGTTAGTTCATCGACCTGGGGATCATCATTTGTCTCGTGTGAGTTCCCACTGTACTTTGATCACTACCCTACCACGGCTCAAAGGAGTCGTGCAAACAGGTTTTAGTTGGGTACAGTCCCGAGCCACATGGAGGCAGTGAGCGTATCTTCAGGGGTTCGTCTCTCCCGGTATTGGGGGTGAGGTCGTGCTGTGTCTAGGAGAGCCATTACACAAAGTCCTTGGCCAAGGCAAGGAGATTTACTGGTAGGTATTCCAGTAGTATCTCAGGGTGTTCTGGGCTACACTCCGACACGACTTGTACCGCTTTTGGGGGTCTGACTTTTACCAACCCCCTAGGCCCGCCATGCGATACTCATAGACGAACGGACCGGACTGTACGGATATTGTCACTGACAGGCTCAGTAGGGTTGTCAGGCTGAGTTCACTCACAGACGTCCCTTTTAGTCAATACTTGGTAGCCCGTTACGTATTGGCTTATACCTCTGACGTGCTAGTGGTTAAATCCACAACCGAGGTGTTGACGAGTCTTTAGAGTCCCCCACATTCAGTTACTCAGCTTTCGGACGAAAGGTTGTAGAGGCCGTATGGAGATATGGCAAGGTCCGATCAGATACGTGCGGTATTGCACGGATCAGGATCGGACAGTTTGTACTATAGGCCGTATGGTTATATGGCAGGGTTCGATCAGATACGTGCGGTATTGCACGGATCAGGATCGAACAGATATTACTAGCCGGCTTTGGTTTAAGCCGGATCCTAGTATAGTACAGTGTAGATTTTGTCTCATTGCATTTGTATTTCGGTCGAAATACAGATGCGGGTGTGTATGCACAGTATCGGGGTTTTCCTGTAATTTATTACGGGATCAGTTTTCTGGAGTTGCCAGTTTGCTTTCCGTTTCGGCCAATTTCCTTTGTTCCGTTCATTGGCCGAAGTGTGGTGGAGGAGGGTTTATTTGCATTGTTGCAAATAGGCATTAGTGGAGGGGGTTCTTTGCATATATTTATATCATGATGGTTTCATGATGGAGCCCATCTTTTGACTTCTAGCTTTATGATGATGGCTTGACCATTGTAGGTTATGATTGGCTTTTGGAGTGTTGGGTTTTGTTCTCTCATCATCTCTTTTCATCATTGCTTCCACCCACCCCCTTGACTTTTCTCTTTCTCTCTCCAATCACACTTGAGAAAGGGGGGGCCGGCCATTCCTATGGAAGAGGAATGGAATGGGGTTCATTTTTGAGGTGTGGTATTTTTGCTTCTCATGTTTGCTAGAAAAGTCCTCTAGCTCATTTCCTAAAGTTGTTCTCTTTTCCTCCACCAATGGCAATTCCACAATCCCCAAAAGTGAGACATGGTTCTTCACACATTCTACAGCAAATCTTGGGCACGTCGAGTAGCCGGCTTCGTGCCCGAGTTGCCTCGGCATTGAGGTGGGAGCCCGTAAAAGAAGTAGGCGATGTGGTGCACTTCCGGCGACGAGGAAGAGACGGGACATTCCGCAGGAGATCGGGACGATGACGAGAAGACCGGAGGACTTGGATCGTCGGTATATCTCTATTCCCTTTCTTGTTGATAGCTAGGACTAATTGATGGTTCGATCCGGGTATTAGTGCGCGGCGGTTTGCCAGTTCAAGAAAAATTTAAGTTTATCACCGCTTCCGTATTTGGCCGTCGGATTGACGGCCGGGGCGCCGCCGTGCACTTACAGTGGTATCAGAGCCTCGCCATTAACTTAGTCTAGCTTGGTGTAGTGTGTTTTTCTGTTTCGATCGATCGAATGTTCCAAAACTACATTTTTGTTAGCATCAGTTTTCTGTTGGAAATTTTTGGTGTCGAAAAATTTTTCAGGTTGTAAAATAGTGATGCACTAGAGGTCGTAAGCCCACTGTAGAAATTCGACGAAGTAAGTCGACGACCTGAGCGCGGAACCGCGGCCAAAGCCCCCCTGTGGCCGCGGTTCCGCCGCCGAATGGTGTCCTTGCTTTGTCAAATTTCTTCAGTCGCTTTCTGGGCTTAAAATATGGGTTTTGGAATAATAACATTGGGCCCAGAATTTCTTGATGTGCTACAGTATTGTTTGGGGGCCCACTTGTTAAAATTTGATTGATCGGATATTTTGAACACATTATTTCACAGTATTTACATTATATCTGCGACCGTGAATGTCACTTGATCGGTAAATCCGGTCTAACTGCTATAGCCCGGTTAGACGGATTTGCGAACGTGACTTTCACGTTGATGTTTTGTTTTTGCTGTGATGTTGCGGATCGGTCGTGGGGATAGCCTGGATGCAATGCTAGTACAGTTTTGTTGTATTATGTACATTTGATATTGCGGGGCGAGCGTCCGACATGTGGACTGCCGTCACTGCCTGTTTGTATTATTATTTTGGGGCACGACCTGGTTGCGGTCGATGTACCCGTTGTATGTATATTTTACTTTCTGTACTAGGATTGCCCCGCGGAGGGGTGCACGGATAGCCGGGTTGTGGAGGGCAACAAGACCGCATCTCATGGCATTGAGACGGAGGGGGCTTCACTCTAGGATTGGCGGGCTATTCGCCGCACTCGTAGGGGGTACAGGTTGACCCAGGAGGGGTGCCCAAGTTACCGGATTCCGTGAAGTGCTGGGTGGTCCATTCACGTTGCTGAAGGGGGCTGCCTCGCTTCAGGTTTTGGCGGGTAACTTGCCGCACCCGTAGGGGTCTAGGATTTCATTGCGCAGGCTATCCACACGACCAGGGGAACGTCGGGTTTCAGTAGTGGCTCTGTGAAACCCGGGGATCCCAGATATCTATATTGTTTCTGTGATGCTGTACATTTTCTGTGATGTTGCATTTCTTTCACGCCTTGAGTGAAATATAATATATTGGTATATATATTAGTAGATGTTGTATATGTTTTGCATCCGCGCTAGTCCAGTCCCCGCTCTGTCGTTAGTTAGCTAACCTAACGGGTAATGACGGGACCCAGTGGCGAATGCGGATGGCATATACGTACATCAGTATATTTTCGTTCTTTTTGGTGTGATCAATTGATGGGACTGCATTGATTCGGATCAATGCAAGTTAAAACAAACCTAATCTGATGTTGTTGGAACACTTTTCAAAAAGCTGTTATTGCAAGGACGTTCACTTTTGTTTTGCATCGTGGTATTCAGTTGGAATATCCTGCACCCCATTCTACGGGGAAAGAGCCGAGATCCCTTCACCGGGAGTGACCTCTTTAGCAACAGTTTTCGTCACTATATTTTTAAAAGCTATCCGTTCCTTCAACGATATCAAGTTCTTTACGTTAAAGGTTTTCGCCAGAAACCATTCGTAGCCCTCCGTCGTTTCAGACGGGTAGCACGTAGTATTCATGCTATGTTTGTTGGCCTTCGTCAAGGCATAGTGTATGGTAGCTGCTTGTTGCCTTTCTGCAGCATAGATAGATGCGTTGGTTTGGGACAGTCGTATAGCCTTGTTGGCCTTCGTCAAGGGCTTGTACGGGTGGATTCAAATTAACCTGGATAATAACGGGTAGAACTTGACATGTGACTTATGATTTGTTGACCTTCGCCAAGGTCATAAGAGCATGGGGCAGAAATCACATCGGGAGTTTCAAAAGAACTGAAACTTGCCAGATATGCGCATACCTTCTGGAGTGTGATACCGTGAGCGGATTCCGTCACGTTATCATGCGATGATAGTTGGATCCCGATTCCCACTGATGAGTTAGTTTACTCCTCGGGTAACCCCGACTAATTCTTCTTTCAGGTTTGGAGGAGAATTTGAGGTACAGTGGGAGGTTTCCAGATTAGATAAATTGGTGACCATTCTGATCTAGGTTAGAGTGCACGCTGAGTGTTTCTTTTCTCTCTCTCTTTGGCAGCGACCATTGACCCGACCCTAAGACTTTGACTCAGTGACCAAGTTGACCGAACCTTCTTAAACACCGGCTTTTGGATTGTCAGAGTTGCAAACCTCATTGCCACTCCTACTTTTACCCTTTTCTCCAGGACACCCCGTTTTACTACGAACGTCCACTTCCATTGGACAAAACCATCGTATGGTTAGATACGAACTCGAAAGAATTTATACGAGGATGGTTTCCGGTTCTGGAGAAAACGGATAGGATTATTCAGTTGTCTTTTCCTTTTACCCTCTCTCAGGTTACGAGTACTCCTTGGTTTAGGGGTAGTACACCTATTACGCAAATTGGATTGTCTTCTTCCAAACCTTAGGCTGGTGCCGACCGGTAGGGAATGAAGAAAACCAATTAGCATAACGATGGTGTGCAGAAGGTATTAAGTTCAGACAAAGCAAGGGATTAGTAAGAGGGCAAAGTAAATTGCAACAGATATTCACGACCAAACCAAATATTTCGTTACCACTCCCACATCACCTTTGTATTTCTCCAGGACACTCCGTATCACTACGAAGATCCACAGTTTATTTGGATACTCCATCGTATGGTTATATACGAACTCGAATGGAACTTGTTCCAGTTCGGGGATGGATTCTGGTTCAGGAGAAATAGGAATAAGGTTTATTCGGTTGTCTTTTATCTTCACCCTCTCTCATTGCGAGTGTTCCTAGGATTGGGACAGTACACCCATTATGCTTATTGGATAGTCATCTTCCAAACCATAGGCTGGTGCCGAACGGTAGGGAAGGAAGAAAACCATTTGGCCTAAAAGGGTGTGCAGAAGGTAAATACTAAAGACATATGAAGGGATTTGGAGAGGTGGCAAAGAACTATACGGTTACAGTCGTGAATCTGGAAAAGGCATTACTAGGAATACCAGAATACCCCATCGGAACATTTCAATGTTTCAGTTTCACTGTCTAATGTTAAAGGAAAACTGATTTCCCGATTAGATACTTACTCCAGGGTATGTATTTACCAGGTACGATTCTCACATCTGTATGGTTTTACAGATGATGAGTGGGAGTAAGTTATTGGGAATTGGGTGATTATCCTCATTATATCGGGATTCGTTGTAATCGGTGATATTTAAGGAAATCACCTGGGCTGTTTGCCGGTCGGCAAATATTTGGTTTTGAATATCCGCTGTTATGCACCAATTTCAAATTGATATATCTGTACGTCTATTTTCATAGAGTGAGATATACCTTTCTGAAATTATGTCTACAACATTTACCTATATCAGTGGATGGTTAGGTAAGGAGCATTAAACAGCGGTGTAATTCTTCTTAACCATAAGTACAGTTTTCAACCTACGACACACAGTGAATGAGTTATCAGACTCAAGGGACTTATACAAAGGATAGTATGTTGTCCAGGGTCCATCAGGACAGTGGGGTTGGTCCTCGTACTATATTCGGTTTACTTATGACTTCTCTAGTTTTTAGACAGGTGTTTCGCGGAAACACAGGGTCCAAATTTTGAGAAGTTATAGGTATTTGAATAGAGTAGAGAACCAGGTATAGCAAGTATCGGGATTCTTCAAAGAGATCGAAGATGTAGATACTTGTGTATGGTATTCAGTTGATAGTAATGATAAAGAGATCTTGCTTCTCTTTCAGGTTACTCATAATTGGAAGTATTCCTAAGTTGAGTAACGCTGATCGGCCTCCTTCCATTTAGTTGACATGCGCTGGGGACAGCTGCATGATTTGAATCTGGTTCAATTAAATCAGTGCCTCTGTTTCTATATTGGATATAGAACAGTTCATATCTTAACGATGTTAAGGTACGGGGAGTTGTCCGGTTTATGATTAAAACCAGACACTGGACAACTCAAGGCACGTTTCTGTAATGGCTGTTTGTGGGTTGACCCAGGCTATGGCGAGGGTTGACTTTCTACCATCTGGATGAACAATAGCGATATCGTTCTAGACTCGCCACAGTTTTATTAAAAATGGATTTTTTCAGAAAACAGTAGTGGGAGTATGGTAGAACTGGAAGTGATTCCAGAACCACAAACGATTACTGAAAATTTGATAAGGAACCTAAAGATTCAATCTGGATTGACATTCCATTGGCCACTCCGCAGATAAGGTGGGTAACTTCAGGCACCCGAGAGGCACTACGGTAGCCTCAAGGACGGTGACAGGGAAGTTCTTGTTTACCCACAATTGCCATTGCTGTTGTTCCAGGTTACGAGACCCGGCGGGAGGATGAGTATAGCGTCGTTCTAAACCAGTTTTAGAAGTGTACGTCTATATGACTCTGCCAGAGGGTTGTCGTAGTCAGTGGGAGCAGCGGAAGCCTTGGTGGACAGGTTGCTTATGTCTATTTATAGACTAGAGCAGATGTAGCGGAGATAGATCATCTATTTCTGACGTGACAGTCATGGGTTTGACTTCATCAGAATAGGGGATGGATCTGTTGAGAAGGTAGTAGGGTGTGATAGCCTGGTATTTGGATGATATACACAGAGTAGGAAAAGAAACTCCTACACTACGATCGGTTATACTTTGGTCGTCACACAGTTGTTTCTCCACAAAGGAAATGGATTTTATATCAGACATACTGGTTACTAGATCTATGGTTTTAGATCTAGATTTGGGTGGTTTCCCAATCAGGGTACTTGACAGCATCCTAAGAGTATTTAGGATGGACGACTCCTGGCACGGTAGTGTACCTGCAGGTAATGGAGTCACCCTCTCCAAAGGTGTCTTACAGACTAAAGGGGAGAGGGACGGGCATGATTGGCAGATCACTTGCTCAGGCAATTGAGTCAATCGTGAGATGTCAAGTACCACACCAGATGTTGTTATTGCACTAGATGCAATAAGTTGACATTAATCCAATCCTGGAGAAACAGTCGGAAGCAGTTTTAGAACATAAGTGGATGTTCTAGGGATATGATAACGACAGCCTCATTCACGAGACAGTTATCATTCCAGGCTTCCAAGGTGACATGGACGACAAGGAGGTTGTCAGAGTTATAGTTTTCCTTCTGATGAGGGGCAGTATTTTGGACAGGTGGTCCAAGGCAATACTGAGGGAGGCATGGCGCGCAGGATACTGATTAAGTTCAGTTGACGATACAGTCTAAGAAGTTTGGATTTGGAGTTCATTTATGAGCTAGGTCCCATCAGACATCCAGACATATTCTGAGACAGGTATTGCTCATTTCGGGAGATGGCTTTCTCCGCGAACTTGAGATATAGAGAGACATAGAAAGAAACAACAAAGCGGATCCACTCACTAAGGTTATTCCTCGAACGCAATAGTTTCGCAAACGAGCTTTGTGAGACTGACTAGTAGAGGAGTTGGGTGTTCGGTATCACACGGGCTGTGAGTATGCGACATCGCAATAATTAGCCTTGAGTGCAAGTAGGAGATTATTGGAGATAGTGCCCTCAGAGTCAATTATTAGGTCACAGGTACGTGATTTCAATGATTGATGGAGGACCTATCCCGGTAGGACAGTCTTACTCGAGATGATAGTATGCTATCTGGTTTATCTTTATCATCGTGTACTGCTTTAGGTGACCTGACAAGTCGCTATTACACGTTGATAGAGCCCCTAGGATTCTTGCTTGACCACCAGCAGTATGAGGGCGATCATATAAGTGAGAGCTGGGAGTCTATAAGCATATCCTTAAATGGTCCCTAGTCGTGTGAGTTTCGAGACAGGGCATCGATACTCCATAGTAGACTAGCGTATACAGTCGAGACCCCGACGAGGGGCGGTGGCCGGTCTCACAAGCCACTGGTGTCAGTTGGATCACCTAAGATGTATACAGGTGCTCATTGGGTTATGAGTATACCGGACAGGACTCGCCGGGAACATGCTAGTTGGTCATATACCAGACGTCAGATGGCAGTTCCCTGGTGACATGTGTGCAGGTTAGTTCATCGACCTGGGGATCGTCATTTGTCTCGTGTGAGTTCCCACTGTACTTTGATCACTACCCTACCACGGCTCAAAGGAGTCGTGCAAACAGGTTTTAGTTGGGTACAGTCCCGAGCCACATGGAGGCAGTGAGCGTATCTTCAGGGGTTCGTCTCTCCCGGTATTGGGGGTGAGGTCGTGCTGTGTCTAGGAGAGCCATTACACAAAGTCCTTGGCCAAGGCAAGGAGATTTACTGCTAGGTATTCCAGTAGTATCTCAGGGTGTTCTGGGCTACACTCCGACACGACTTGTACCGCTTTTGGGGGTCTGACTTTTACCAACCCCCTAGGCCCGCCATGCGATACTCATAGACGAACGGACCGGACTGTACGGATATTGTCACTGACAAGCTCAGTAGGGTTGTCAGGCTGAGTTCACTCACAGACGTCCCTTTTAGTCAATACTTGGTAGCCCGTTACGTATTGGCTTATACCTCTGACGTGCTAGTGGTTAAATCCACAACCGAGGTGTTGACGAGTCTTTAGAGTCCCCCACATTCAGTTACTCAGCTTTCGGGCGAAAGGTTGTAGAGGCCGTATGGAGATATGGCAAGGTCCGATCAGATACTTGCGGTATTGCACGGATCAGGATCGGACAGTTTGTACTATAGGCCGTATGGTTATATGGCAGGGTTCGATCAGATACGTGCGGTATTGCACGGATCAGGATCGAACAGATATTACTAGCCGGCTTTGGTTTAAGCCGGATCCTAGTATAGTACAGTGTAGATTTTGTCTCATTGCATTTGTATTTCGGTCGAAATACAGATGCGGGTGTGTATGCACAGTATCGGGGTTTTCCTGTAATTTATTACGGGATCAGTTTTCTGGAGTTGCCAGTTTGCTTTCCGTTTCGGCCAATTTCCTTTGTTCCGTTCATTGGCCGAAGTGTGGTGGAGGAGGGTTTATTTGCATTGTTGCAAATAGGCATTAGTGGAGGGGGTTCTTTGCATATATTTATATCATGATGGTTTCATGATGGAGCCCATCTTTTGACTTCTAGCTTTATGATGATGGCTTGACCATTGTAGGTTATGATTGGCTTTTGGAGTGTTGGGTTTTGTTCTCTCATCATCTCTTTTCATCATTGCTTCCACCCACCCCCTTGACTTTTCTCTTTCTCTCTCCAATCACACTTGAGAAAGGGGAGGCCGGCCATTCCTATGGAAGAGGAATGGAATGGGGTTCATTTTTGAGGTGTGGTATTTTTGCTTCTCATGTTTGCTAGAAAAGTCCTCTAGCTCATTTCCTAAAGTTGTTCTCTTTTCCTCCACCAATGGCAATTCCACAATCCCCAAAAGTGAGACATGGTTCTTCACACATTCTACAGCAAATCTTGGGCACGTCGAGTAGCCGGCTTCGTGCCCGAGTTGCCTCGGCATTGAGGTGGGAGCCCATAAAAGAAGTAGGCGATGTGGTGCACTTCCGGCGACGAGGAGGAGACGGGACATTCCACAGGAGATCGGGACGATGACGAGAAGACCGGAGGACTTGGATCGTCGGTATATCTCTATTCCCTTTCTTGTTGATAGCTAGGACTAATTGATGGTTCGATCCGGGTATTAGTGCGCGGCGGTTTGCCAGTTCAAGAAAAATTTAAGTTTATCACCGCTTCCGCATTTGGCCGTCGGATTGACGGCCGGGGCGCCGCCGTGCACGTACACGAATAACACTAAGCAAGATCGTATACTAGAGTTTAGGCGAAACTAAAAGCAAGTAAACAACTTTACTCTAAGGGGATGCGATATACAACCTTTGTAATCGGTCCTTCACTTCTTTAGCACCTTGATGAAGTCCATTCGCTGCGATCATGGTTCTTCCGGACCCTTGCATGGCTTCACGAGGCGAAAGGTGCGACCTTGCTTGAAGTCTCCGAGGCCGAAGATGATCTACGTCGAGAGAATTCCGACTCAAGCTCCTACTTCACTAACTAGAGAATGAGTGAAGCAAACACCCTATACTAAATTGCTAATCTAGTAGAGGATGGAGAAATAGGAAGTGGGTTCTCTTTGGATTTTTGTTTCTCACAATCTATCTCACTTTTTTCAAAACCCTAGCAAGCTTTTTCTCTTGCTCAATGAAGAAGAAGATGATGAACCAAAGAAAAGAAATGAGGATAATGATTATGATAAAGTGAGAAGTCTATCCATGTTGAGTGAGTATCATATACTAACTCTTGTAGAGCCATAACCATAGCTAATTGATTATGGTTGGGTTAAAAGGAATCTAAGGTAAAGACAAAGCTAGTAGACTTTGTCAAAGCAAAGTAAGCTTCTACAAGCTTCATGCTCATTCCAAAACTCCACTAATTTTGTAATTATCTTAAATAATCATAACCCACCATAATTCATAGAATGGTGTATGTCTCATACACACATGAATGTTGTATCATCAACCATGATACAAAAAGATAACACGTTTTAACATATATCATATATATATATGTTAAAGTAGTGTACATGTGAGAAAAACCCTAAAGTGAACAAGTGTTAGTAAATCTAAATTAGTATATCTAATATACAATTATACACTTAATTATTAAATCAACACTTGACTTAATAATCCGGTCATATCTCATATAACCGGCTAACATCCATTGTATCGACTTATCGAATCAACACTTGATTCTATAACCCGGCTATATCATATATAACCGACCGATATAAAAAGTCGCGAGAATAAAATACGGTATCACATACACGCATTATTCTCGGTCTCGCGCATATCACATATGCGCTCCTATTTGTTAGGTCCATGTTACCCACCCCGGTTCTTTCGGGGAGGCGGAATAGGCAAAACGAAAATTTTTTCCTAGCTAGGTAACATGGACCATTTCATGAAGTATCGTTGCTAAACAAAACTAATATAAATCCTACAAGTTTTAACTACTATGTAGAATGGTTATACCTAGCCTTGAACTCCTTCTCTTCTTGTTGTTCTCTTGAACTCCTTCTCTTCTTGTTGTTCTTCTCCTTACTTGCTCCTTGTAGTAGTTTGTACGGCTCCTCCTCGTCGTCTCCTCTTTGTCGAAGATAGATCCACCCGAGGGTTCGAACTTGAGCTCCTACCTCAACCTAGAGGTAACTAAGGTGCTTGGTTTGCCAAACATAGAACCCTAGAAAGAGTAGAGAGTAGTCTTGGTGTTTTATCTCAAAGGAAAATGGTTCTCAACTCATGAGAAGGAATTTCCTTGAGCTAGAGGATGAAGGAGAGCAATGGATGAGAGAGAAGATGCAAGTGAGAATGATACAATTTACAACCATGCTCTCATAATTTAGAAAAATGATAATAATAATAATAATTAACAATTTGTGATGGTGAGTTGATGAATGACCATTATCATTTCATTCATTAAATGCTTTTGCAAAGAATAAGAAGCATCTTTGAAAACAAATGATGATAGTTAACAAGTCTACTTGGTCAACCGGTCAACGAAGTCAACAAGTCAACAAAAGTCAAGAATTCAACTCAACCATGGCACAAAAATGTTAACTAATATTATTAATCATATTTCCTATTCTCATTAGGGTTTGGAAAAAGACAACAGTCAACTGTGCATACACACCCGTAACATAACCCTAATGAGAATCCTCTGCCTCTGCCCTAGTCAACTATGCATACACACCCGCATCCGTGATCCAAGGAACACGAATACAATGAGATAAAACCAACCCTAAAACACATACAAGGATCTGGCTTAAACCAAAGCCCACTAGTAATAATTGTCCGGTCACCAAACGTGAACAAGTGCACGGATGTGAACGAACCCCGTCACAAAACCATGCGACCTCTACTCTGTTTTGCCCAAAGGCGAATAACCCTCTGTGTGGGACTCTAAAGACTCGACACTACGCTGGCAGTGGGTTTAACCACAGACCGCAAGCGGCACTGGCTGTACGTAACGGTCTCCAGGTAGATGCCGATAAGAGGACTGATGAGGTGAACCCATCCGAACTCCTACTGAGCCTGTATGTGACAATCTCCATACAGTCCGGTCTGTTCGCCTAAGAATATCGCATGGCGAGCCTAGGGGGCGGTAAACGTCAGTCCCCTACTAGCGGTACAAGTCGTGCCGGAGTGTAGCCCAGAACACCTAAGATAACACTGGAAACCTACCAGTCTATCTCGCTTGCCCTGGCCAGGAACTTTATGTAATGGCTCTCCTAGACACAGCACAATATCAACCCCCAATACCGGGAGAGACGAATCTTGTCTAACCGTTACTGCCTCCAAGTGCTTCGGGACTGCACCCAACTACTACCTGTTTGCACGACTCAGTAGAGCCGTGGTAGGGTAGTAATCTAAGAACAGTGGGAACACACTCGAGGCGAAATGACAGTGTCAAGTCAGCGGACTAAGCTGTACTCATGTCACCTGGGAACTGTTAACTGACGATGGGTATAATACTGACCAACAGTTCCCAACGAGTCCTGTCCAGTGTACTCATAACCTAACGAGCACCTGCATACTATCTCCAGTACGACGTACCGATGGCTGTGGGACAGACCATCTCCCCCGCTGGGAAGAGAAGCGTATGCACTGGTCTACTCTGGAGTATCGATGCCCTGTCTCGATAATCCTACGACTAGGGACCAAAATAAAGATGTGCTTATAGACAACCCAACCCCCACTAGTGTGATCGCCATCACAACGCCGGCAGTCAAGCAAAGATCCTAAGGGCTCTACCAATATGTTTTTTCAGCGATATGTTAAAAGAAACATATACACATATTAAGATAGAAACAAACCAAGCAGCATACTACTATATCGAGCAAGACTGTCGTAAAACCATATATATATCCCAAGCCTCCAAAATGTATTATACAAACCAGTACTATACAATAATGGCCTCTAGGGCATACATATCTAATAATCTCCCACTTGCACTAAAGGCCAGTAATTGGTGTACCGCATACCCAACGACTGCACTAAGGCCAGCTGCCGGCGTACCGCATACCCAATAGCTCAAAAAGTCGCTCGAACTGTGTTTGAGGGAGGGCCTTCGTGAATGGATCCGCAGTGTTGTCTTTTGTGTCCACTCTCCGTACCTCGATCTCCTGGCGATCAATGATCTCCCTGATCAGGTGATACCGCCTTAAGATGTGTCTGGATTTCTGATGGGACCTTGGTTCCTTCGCTAAAGCTATAGCCCCATTGTTATCGCAATACAAAGGTATTGGGTCAACAATGGACGGAACCACCTGAAGTTCACTAATGAACTTCTTTATCCAGACCGCCTCTTTTGCGGCATCGCTTGCAGCAATGTATTCAGCCTCCATCGTCGAGTCTGCGACGGTATCCTGTTTGGAACTCCTCCAACATACCGCCCCTCCGTTGAGGGTAAACACAAAACCCGAGACAGACTTGCTGTCATCTTTGTCACTCTGGAAGCTTGAATCGGTAAAGGACTCGACCCTGAGGTCTCCATTACCATAAACCAGGAACATCTCCTTAGTCCTTCTTAGGCACTTGAGAATGTTCTTCACTGCCGTCCAGTGGTCCTCACCTGGGTCTGACTGATACCGGCTCACCACGCTCAGCGCGTAAGCTACATCTGGTCTTGTACATAGAATCGCATACATTATAGATCCTACCGCCGAAGCGTAGGGTATAGTGTTCATGCGAACCCTCTCCTCGTCAGTCTTAGGAAACATCTTCTTGGAGAGGGCAATTCCGTGCAATGCGGGTATGTTACCACGCTTGGAATCCTCCATACTAAATCTCTTTAGTACGGTCTCTATGTACTGGACTGCGAAAGTCCCAATAGTCTCTTGGATCTATCTCTGTAGACCTTGATCCCCAGAATGTACGAGGCATCACCCAGGTCCTTCATTGAGAACCGTTGTGACAAGAATAGCTTGACCGATTGGAGCATAGGAATGTCATTTCCTATCAAAAGAATGTCGTCCACGTACAAGACTAGGAACACGACAGTTCGTCCTACAATCTTCTTATAGACACAAGGTTCATCTTCGTTCTTGATGAAATCAAATTCCTTGATTGCCTCATCAAAACAGATGTTCCAGCTCCGCGATGCCTGCTTCAATCAATAAATGGATTTGAGTAACTTGCACACCTTCCCGCTGCTCCCACTGTCCACAAAACCTTCTGGCTGATCCATGTAAACGCACTCTTCTAAACAGTCGTTCAGAAAAGCCGTTTTAACGTCCATTTGCCAGATTTCATAGTCATGGAAGGCAGCAATGGCAAGTAGGATCCGAATGGATTTGAGCATAGCCACTGGAGAAAAGGTTTCATCATAGTCCAAACCAGGTCTTTGACGAAAACCTTTTGCAACGAGTCTAGCCTTATAGGTTTCCACCTGCCCATCCACACCAAGTTTCCTTTTGTAGATCCATTTGCATCCGACGGGTTTTACCCCAGGTGGAGCAATATCCAAGGTCCACACTTTATTGGTGTACATGGACTCCATATCGGATTGCATTGCATCCAGCCACTTATCAGAGTCCCTACTGATAATGGCCTGCCTGAAACTGGTAGGGTCATCTTCTTCCAAGATGCAATCCTCTCGATCCCCATCTATGAGAAAACCGTAGTATCTCTCGGGCGGATGAGAAATCCTACCAGATCTGCGGAGTGGCTGAGGTTCGTCTGGGGTTATTGAATCCAGTGGTTCCTCCAAATTTTCAGTTACATTTTGTGGTCGCTGAATTTCTTCCAGTTCTACCGAACTCCCACTAGTTTCTTTTGCAAGAAACTCCCTTTCTAAAAAGGTAGCGTGGCGAGATACAAACGCCTTCTGTTCCTCAGTGTGGTAGAACAGATATCCTAGTGAGTCTTTAGGATATCCCACAAATTTATAAAGAACTGATCGTGCCTCTAGCTTGTCCGGTTTCTGTGTTTTCACATAGGCTGGACAACCCCATATCTTAAATCGCTTAAGATACAGATTTCTTCCACTCCATATTTCATATGGAGTCTTAGGCACTGATTTGGATGGAACGTAATTCAGTAGGTATGCCGCTGTCTGAAGCGCATGTCCCCAAAATGAAAGAGGCAACTCGGCACTACTCATCATGGAGCGAACCTTATCCAATAAGGTACGATTCCTCCGTTCCGATACACCGTTGTGCAGTGGTGTATAAGGAGGAGTAAGCTGAGAGAGAATACCATTCTCTTTTAAGTAATCTAGGAATTCCGTGCTTAAGTACTCCCTCCTCTATCAGACCGGAGGATATTGATACTTTTGCCAGTCTGGTTCTCTACTTCATTTCTAAATTCCTTGAATTTCTCAAAAGCTTCAGATTTGTATTTCATAAGATACACATATCCGAATCTAGAGAGATAGTCAGTGAATGTGATGAAATACGAGAACCCACCCCTTGCATGTTTAGACATCGGACCACATACATCACTGTGTATGAGTCCCAAGAGCTCTGCTGCCCTTTCTCCATGTCCGGTGAACGAAGATTTGGTCATCTTCCCTTTGAGACAAGACTGACAAGTTCCATAAGATGAAAACTCAAACGTATTCAAGAGTCCATCTTTATGCAACTTACTTAGTCTTTTCTCTCCGATATGACCAAGTCTACAATGCCACAAGTAGGATTCATTCGTATCTGAATTCTTCCTCTTGCGTGTGTTTTGTACATTGAGAACTGTATTCTGATTTAGAACGTAGATACCATTACACAGTGTACCTTCTGCAACCAGTACCTTATGAAGGTAGATGTTCATGATATTTCTATCAAGAACAAAGTTATATCCATCTTTATCGAGTAAAGAAACTGATATGATGTTGCAAACCATGGAAGGTACATAGTAGCAATCGTTCAAAATCATAGTATTGCCATTTGGCAACACTAGGTGATATTCACCGACGGCTGCAGTATCAACTTGTGCTCCGTTCGCTACTCTGAGCGACATATCACCACGTACAACTTTCCTACTTTTTCTCAGTCCCTGCAATAAATTACAGATATGAGATCCTGATCCGGTATCAAGTACCCAGGAGGTAGGGCTGACCGTAAAGCAGTTCTCAATTACAAGAAAACCTGAAGTAGATGCAAAACCATGCTTCTTCTTCAACTGGGTATCCTTGGAATCCATAAAATCCTCTTTCCCTTGCTCATACTTATGACTGTTGTCATAAGTTAGACCTGAACCAACGTTCCCCAGCCCCGAATAAGAATTCGGATCGGTCAAGCGATACATTTTATTATCTTGATTAGGGCGTGAAATGGATGCTACCTGGAGAGAGAGAAAAGAAACACTCAGCGTGCGCTCTTGCAAGATTAGATTGGTTTATTGATTTATCTAATCAGGATGGCTCCCACTGTTTCCTCAAATTCTTCTTCAAACCCTAAAAGTAGAACTAGTCAGGATTAATCGCACGTCACAATACTTGATTAACCTTTCAGCTAGGTTAGTGTTGGTACTTCGAGGGAGGTTTTCCAACGCTTTCGCGAAGTTCCTTAATTAAATAACCTCTTTTCCCTGGAGGCGTAGCCCCGCTAACACCGTTCTAGACACCTACTTGGTTTATAACATTGATTGTTAAGTGAAAAAATCTCCCGAGAGTAATCCAACTCATCAGTGGGATCGGGATCCAACTATCATTGTGCGATGATCTAGATGGAATCCACTCTAGTCACCACACTCCAGAAGGTATGCTAAATCTGCAAGTTTCAGTTTCTTTAGAAACTCCCGATGTGGATTTTTGCCCCTAGGACCCAAGTGACCTTGACGGTGTCAACAAATCAAAGAGTCCTAGTCAAGATCAACCCGTCATTATCTGGATTGCATTAAACCCACCCGCATAACCCTTGACGGAGTTAACAAGGTTACACGACTGTCCTAACCAATCCCATATACTGCTACAAACAAGCAGCACTCAGCTACCGTGCACTACGCCTTGACGGAGTCAACAAACACAGCACGAATACTAAGTGTTACTTGTAAGAAATGACGAAGGGCTACGGCTGGGTTTTTAGCGAAAAACCCTTTAACGTAATGAACTTGATATCGTTGAAGGAACATGATTGCCTTTTTGAAAATATAGTGGCGAAAACTTTTGCTAAAGAGGTCACTCCCTGCGAAGGGATCTCGGCTCTTTCCTTGTCGAATGAGGTGCAGGATATTCCAAACTGAATACCTCGATGCAAAGCAAGAATAATCGACTATAGTGAAGTTATTACCCTGACGCAAAATTTTTGTCCAAGGGGTCACTCCCGATGAAGGGATCTCGGCCCTTACCTCGTCAACTGAGGTGCTGGGCATTCATAACCGAATACCTCTATGCAAAACAAAAGAGAACGTCCTTGCAATAACAGCTTTTTTTTTTAAATTGTTCCAACAACGTCTTTTTGGTTTATTTTTCTTTGCATTAATTTAATGCGTCCCATCAGTTAATCCTACCATTGCAGAAAACAACGAAAATATAACGTACGCTTATGCCATCCGCATTCGCCATGGGGTCCCGTCATCACCCGTTAGGTTACTTAACTAACGACAGAGCGGGGGCTGGACTAGCGCGGATGCAAATCATAAGCAACGCCTAAATAGATATCATATAGATATATACACATTCGTCAGATGCAATGATAGCCATTCCAGATCACAGATGAACACATTGGATATACTAGGAATCCGCATTCCATAGAGCCTGTAACGAAGAGAGGATTACACGGTCGCGATGAATAGCCAAAACCCCACCCTAGACCCCTACGGGTGCGGCAAACTACCCGCCAAGTACCCGAAGCGAAGCAACCTCCCTCAATGCCGTGAGTAGGCCACTCGGCACTTCGAGGTACCCGGTAGTTTATGCACCCCACCTTGGGTCTATCCTAGGAGCAAAAACAGTAAAAGAAATTATACAATGACGGTTACAACCCCATCCCGGTTGTGCGGCCAAATAAATAATATTACATCAATTTACATATTACATGAATTGAAAGATAAAGAAAACTCTCATCTCACAACCCCCGGCCATTCATCCGCGACAATCCAACGATATACACAAACCATCAACATTACAGATCACAGATATGCACAACCCCCACTAATCGACGTATAGCGATTAGCCGACGTTCAGTGCATATATCACATCACAGATATAACCCATTAGCCAAAGTCTAGAGAAGTTCGATCAAAATACGGATTTGTAACCACCCCAAAAACAAATTTGTTCTCTGGAAAATCTGGGCAGAAACAACATATACTAAAAATCCTAAAACTTCTAAATAAGAACACTGCATAAAACCCGATCCACGGCCGAGTCAACTCGGCCGCGGTTCCGTGGCAAAAAGTATGTTCTTGCCGCGGATCCGCAGCGCTTTGACCGAGTTAATGGATCGTTTTTGTTCTGTGTTTTTACATAACCCTGAGCCGATTTTTCATGTATGTTAAATCATTTTTAGAGCAGTATAAAAAATTGGCAGAAACATGGTTTTTCCGGACGTGTTTTGCGATTTTTGTCCGATCGAAATTCTAGATACTTTGCTAACATGCTAGTTTGTGTTTAGCTAGGCTCTGATACCACTGTTAGGTCCACGTTATCCACCCCGGTTCTTTCGGGGAGGCGGAATAGGCAAAACGAAATTTTTTTCCTAGCTAGGTAACATGGACCGTTTCATGAAGGATCGTTGCTCAACAAAACTAACATAAAATCTACAAGTTTTAACTACTATGTAGAATGGTTATACCTAGCCTTGAACTCCTTCTCTTCTTGTTGTTCTCTTGAACTCCTTCTCTTCTTGTTGTTATCCTCCTTACTTGCTCCTTGTAGTAGTTTGTACGGCTCCTCCTCGTCGTCTCCTCTTTGTCGAAGATAGATCCACCCGAGGGTTCGAACTTGAGCTCCTACCTCAACCTAGAGGTAACTAAGGTGCTTGGTTTGCCAAACCTAGAACCCTAGAAAGAGTAGAGAGTAGTCTTGGTATTTTATCTCAAAGGAAAATGGTTCTCAACTCATGAGAAGGAATTTCCTTGAGCTAGAGGATGAAGGAGAGCAATGGATGAGAGAGAAGATGCAAGTGAGAATGATACAATTTACAACCATGCTCTCATAATTTAGAAAAATGATAATAATAATAATAATAATTAACAATTTGTGATGGTGAGTTGATGAATGACCATTATCATTTCATTCATTAAATGCTTTTGCAAAGAATAAGAAGCATCTTTGAAAACAAATGATGATGGTCAACAAGTCTACTTTGGTCAACCGGTCAACGAAGTCAACAAGTCAACAAAAGTCAAGAATTCAACTCAACCATGGCACAAAAATGTTAACTAATATTATTAATCATATTTCCTATTCTCATTAGGGTTTGGAAAAAGACAACAGTCAACTGTGCATACACACCCGTACCATAACCCTAATGAGAATACTCTACCTCTGCCCCAGTCAACTGTGCATAAACACCCGCATCCGTGATCCGAGGAACACGAATACAATGAGATAAAACCAACCCTAAAACATATACTAGGATTTGGCTTAAACCAAAGCCCACTAGTAATAATTGTCTGGTCACCAAACGTGCACAGGTGCGCGGATGTGAACGAACCCCGTCGCAAAACCATGCGACCTCTACTCTGTTTTTCCCAAAGGCGAATAACCCTCTGTGTGGGACTCTAAAGACTCGACACTACGCTGGCAGTGGGTTTAACCACAGAACGCAACCGACACTAGCTGTACGTAACGGTCCCCAGGTAGATGCCGATAAGAGGACTGATGAGGTGAACCCATCCGAACTCCTACTGGGCCTGTATGTGACAATCTCCGTACAGTCCGGTCTGTTTGCCTAAGAATATCGCATGGCGGGCCTAGGGGGCGGTAAACGTCAGTCCCCTACTAGCGGTACAAGTCATGCCGGAGTGTAGCCCAGAACACCTGAGATAACACTAGAAACCTACCAGTCTATCTCGCTTGCCCTGGCCAAGGACTTTGTGTAATGGCTCTCCTAGACACAGCGCGATATCAACCCCCAATACCGGGAGAGACGAATCCTGTCTAACCGTCACTGTCTCCAAGTGCTTCGGGACTGCCCCCAACTACTACCTGTTTGCACGACTCAGTAGAGCCGTGGTAGGGTAGTAATCTAAGAACGGCAGGAACACACTCGAGGCGAAATGACAGTGTCAAGTCAGCGGACTAAGCTATACTCATGTCACCTGGGAACTATTAACTGACGATAGGTATAATACCAACCAACAGTTCCCAACGAGTCCTGTCCAGTGTACTCGTAACCTAACGAGCACCTGCATACTATCTCCAGTACGACGTACTGATGGCTGTGGGACAGACCATCTCCCCCGCTGGGAAGAGAAGCGTATGCACTAGTCTACTCTGGAGTATCGATGCCCTGTCTCGATAATCCTACGACTAGGGACCAAAATAAGGATGTGCTTATAGACTACCCAGCCCCCACTAGTGTGATCGCCATCACAACGCCGGTAGTCAAGCAAAGATCCTAAGGGCTCTACCAATATGTTTTTTTAGCGATATGTTAAAAGAAACATATACACATATTAAGATAGAAACAAACCAAGTAGCATACTACTATATCGAGCAAGACTATCGTAAAACCATATATATATCCCAAGCCTCCAAAATGTATTATACAAACCAGTACTATACAATAATGGTCTCTAGGGCATACATATCTAACACTATTTCGTTTTGCCTGAGCCAGTAAAACCTCTATGTAGGACTCTAAAGACTCGTCAATACGCCGGCAGTAGATGATGATCACATCAAGCACCCACAAGCCGTCAGCGGTACTAGCTGGATGTAACGGCTACCCGGGTATTGAGCAATCAGAAGATCAGCAAGCAAGCCCGCTCCAACTCCTGTAAAAGCCTGCCGGTAACACTTCCCGTACAGTCCAGTCTCCTCGTCTGATATGTCGCATATCAAGTCTAGGGGTGGTAAACGTCAAACCCCAATAACCGATAAGTCGTGCCGATGTGAGGCTCATAACGGGTCGAGAAACTACTGGTAAGACTTACCAGTAAATCTCTAAATCGGCCCTGGCCAGGCACTTCCCTGTCACGGCCAATCGAGCACAGCGCAACATCAACCCCCAATACCGGGAGAGACGAAACCCCTCCTATCGCTCACTGCCTCCATGTGACTCGGGACTGTACCCAAAAACCACCATTTTGCACGCCCTCATGGACGTGGTAAGGTGGAAATCAAAGCACAGCGGGATTCACACAAGACTCTATGACGATCTCGGGTCTACAGACTAACCTGCACAAGTGTCACCAGAGAACTGCCATCTAATGTAAGGTATAATACCATCTGGGAGTTCTCGGCGAGTCCGTCCAGTGTACCCAGTCTCCACTGAGCACCCGTATACCATCTCTGATGTCAAACACCAATGGATATGGGATCATCCATCGCCCATATCATGGGTCGAGAAGCGTATACGCTAGTCTACACTGGTATATCGATGCCTCGTCTCGATACACCCACGACTAGGGACCTTGAAGGATGTACTTATGGACTACTATGTCCCTACCAGTATGATCCGCATCATAGTCCAGGTAGTCAAGTACACATCCTAAGGGCTTTACCAACATGCAACTATAAGACAGTATAAAGAGACAAGTATACATGTTAAAGTAAAGAGCAACCAGATAGAATACTATCATATCAAGCAAGAAAGTCCTCTCTATATATGTCCAAGCATCCAATATAATATACATCATCTGTACAATACTGGCCTCTAGGGCATACATACAACTAACAATTTCCTACTTGCACTAGGGCCAGCTGCTGTAGTATCGCATACCGAGCATCCCGAAGAGTCTCTCAAACTGTATCTGGGGAATGGCCTTCGTGAGTGGATCCACTGTGTTGTTCTTCGTGTCAACCCTCCTGACCTCGATCTCCCGGCGATCAACTATCTCCCAGATCAGGTGATACCGCCTAAGAATATGCCTGGATCGCTGATGGGACCTGGGTTCCTTGGCCAAAGCCACTGCTCCATTGTTATCACAATACAAAGGTATTGGATGCTCAATAGATGGAACCACACCAAGTTTAGTAATGAACTTCTTGATCCAGACAGCCTCTTTGGCAGCATCGTTGGCAGCGATGTATTCAGCCTCCATCGTCGAGTCTGCCACGGTTTCCTGCTTGGAACGCTTCCAACTAACCGCCCCTCCGTAAAAGGTAAAGACAAATCCCGACTGCGACTTAGAATCATCCTTATCACTCTGGAAGCTCGAATCGGTAAAGGACTCCACTTGGAGTTCTCCGTTACCATACACCAAGAGCATCTCTTTAGTCCTTCGTAAGTACTTGAGAATGCTCTTCACAGCTGTCCAGTGACTCTCTCCAGGATCAGCTTGATATATACTCACTACACTTAGTGAGTATGCTACATCGGGTCTGGTACATAGCATCGCGTACATGATAGAGCCTACTGCCGAAGCATAGGGTATCCCTTGCATGCGAGCTCTCTCTAAATCAGTCTTGGGAGACATCTCTTTGGAGAGAGTGAGCCTAGAGATCATGGGTAAAAACCCACGTTTGGACTCTTCCATACTAAACCTCTTTAGTATGGTGTCAATGTACCTGGATTGGGACAATCCCAATATTCGTTTAGATCTATCTCTATAGATCATAATTCCCAATATGCAGGAAGCATCACCAAGATCTTTCATTGAGAATCTTTGTGATAAGAAGAGCTTCACCGATTGCAGCATAGGAATGTCATTTCCTATCAAGAGTATGTCATCCACATACAATACGAGGAAGACAACCTTACTCTCTGCCACCTTCTTGTAGATACAAGGTTCATCTACGTTTTTGACGAAATCAAACTCTTTGATAGAGACGTCAAAGCAGATGTTCCAACTCTGCGATGCTTGCTTTAATCCATAAATGAATTTAAGCAGCTTGCACACCTTCCCGCTGCTCCCACTATCTACGAAGCCCTCTGGCTGAGTCATGTACACGCACTCTTCTAAATCACCGTTTAGAAAGGCGGTCTTAACATCCATTTGCCAGATTTCGTAGTCATGATATGCAGCGATGGCAAGCATGATCCGGATGGATTTAAGTATAGCCACTGGAGAAAAGGTTTCGTCATAGTCCACACCTGGTCTTTGACGAAAACCCTTTGCAACAAGTCTAGCTTTAAAAGTCTCCACTTTCCCATCTACACCAAGTTTTTTCTTGAAGATCCACTTGCTCCCAATGGGTTTTACCCCTTCAGGAGCATCTTCCAAAGTCCATACTTTGTTGGTGTACATGGATTCCATCTCGGACCGCATTGCATCCAGCCATTTCACTGAGTCCCCACTCGTGATGGCCTGCTCGAAACTAGTTGGGTCATTATCAACCATGATGCAATCCTCACTCCCACCGTCCATGAGAAAACCGTAGTATCTCTCAGGTGGGTGAGAAACTCTACTAGATCGGCGGAGAGGCTGAGGTTCATTGGGAACTACCGAATCCTCCGGTTCCACTAAATCTTCAGTTTGAGTTTGTGTAGCCGGAATTTCTTCCAGTTCTACCTTGTCGCCACTAATTTCTTTTGTAAGAAATTCCTTTTCTAAAAAGGTGGCATGTCGAGAAACAAGCACTTTTTGTTCCTCGGTATGGTAGAAAAGATATCCATGTGAATGTTTGGGATATCCCACAAACTTGCATAGAACTGACCGTGCCTCGAGTTTGTCCGGATTTTGCGTTTTAACATAGGCCGAACAACCCCATATCTTAACTCGTTTAAGACATGGTCTCTTCCCACTCCATATCTCATATGGTGTGGTAGGTACAGATTTAGATGGAACTTGATTCAATAGGCATGCTGTTGTCTCCAGCGCATACCCCCAGAAGAAAATAGGTAACTCAGTTGTGCTCATCATAAAGCGCACCATATCTAATAGGGTGCGGTTCCTCCGTTCTGATACACCGTTGTGCTGTGGTGTATATGGAGGAGTCAGCTGAGAGAGAATCCCATTCTCTTTTAGGAAGTCCAGGAATTCATTGCTCAAGTATTCACCTCCTCGATCAGATCGAAGGATTTTAATACTTTTCCCGGTTTGGTTCTCGACTTCTTGTTTATATTCTCTAAATTTATCAAAAGCTTCTGATTTGTGTTTCATCAGGAACACATATTCGAATCTAGAGAGATCGTCAGTGAATGTAATGAAGTACGCAGAACCATTCCTGGCATGTGTAGACATGGGGCTGCATACATCACTATGTACCAGTCCCAAGAGTTCTGTAACTCTCTCTCCGTGTCCCGTAAACGGAGTTTTGGTCATCTTGCCTTTGAGACATGACTGGCAAGTGTCATAAGATGAAAATTCAAACGGATTTAAATATCCATCCTTATGCAACTTAGCTAGCCGTGTCGCATTTATATGACCGAGTCTACAATGCCACAAGAAGGATTCGTTCAGTTCTGAACTCTTTCTCTTGTGTGTGTTTGTTATGCTCAGAACTGTAGATTGATTTAGATCATAAATGCCATTGCACAACGTGCCTGATCCAACCAACTTTTGGTTAAGGAAAATGTTCATAACATTATCCTATAATACAAAATTTTATCCCTCTTTACTTAGTAAAGATACCGATATAATGTTGCATATCAGGTTCGGCATGTAATAACATTCGTTCAGAACCAATGTATTACCAATTGGCAATACAAGGTGATATTCCTCGACGGTTTTAGCTGCAACAATTGCACCATTTCCAACCCTTATGTCTTTATCACCTTCTCCAAGTTCTCTACCTTTCCTAAGACCATGTAACTGATTACATATATGGGATCCTAACCCGGTATCTAATACCCAGGACGTAGAGGAAATGGAGAAACAGTTCTCTGTAACGAACACAACCGAAGAAAAAGCATCAACATGTACTTTCTTCATACGGGTGGCATGGGAATCCTGGTATTCTCCTATATCCCGTTCAGTCCTATAACTCTTATAAGAAAGAACAGAACCAACGTTCCCCAGCACAGTATAACATGCGGGTTCGGTTAATACATCCACATTATTATCTTGATTAAGGCATGATATGGTCGCTAGCTGGAGAGAGAGAGAACAAAACACTTTAGCGTATGCTCTTGCAAGATCAGATTGGTTATTATATTATCTAATCAGGATGACTCCCACTGTTTTTATCAAATCTTCCTTCAAACCCTAAAAGGAAAGACTAGCCGGGATTAATTACACCCTACAACTTCGCCGATCTTTCAGCCAGGCCAGTGTCGGTACTTTGAGGGAGGTTCCCCATGCTTTCGCACGGACCGAATTAAAGTAAACCTCGTTTTTCCGGAGGCGTAACCCCGTTGACACCTTTCTAGACACCTACTTGATCGGCTGATTGTCCTGTGTAAAACTCTCCCGAGAGTAACAATTACTCGCAGTGGGTATCGGGATCCAACTATCTCATAGAAGGTGTGCAATCTCATTGCAAATCTCAACACTTGAAATTCCCGATAATATTTTGCCCCTAACCCCTATGATCTTGATAAAGGCCAACAAATCATAGGATGTTAGTCAAGTTCAACCCGTCATTTCTTGATTGAATCAAACCCACCCGCACGACCCTTGACAAAGGCCAACAAGGTCGTACGACTACCCCAAAACAATCTGCATCATATGCATAAGCAGATAAGCACCATTCAGCTACCGCACACTACGCCTTGACAAAGGCCAACAAACGCAGCACGAATACTAAACAGTTCTTATCTAAAATGACGAAGGGCTACATCAGGTTTTTCTGAAAACCTATTACGTAATGAACTTGATATCGTCGTAGAATCATGTGAATTTTGAAATGGAGTGATTTTGAGGCTTTTATTAGTTTTGCTAAAGAGGTCACTCCCGGTGAAGGGATCTCGGCTCTTTCCTTATGGAATAAGGTGCAGGATATATCATATACATCACTATGCAAAGCAAAACTCCAAAAGCAGTCAAAAGTCAAACCGAGTGTTGTAGCATCTGCCAGTTTTGCTAAAGAGGTCACTCCCGGTGAAGGGATCTCGGCTCTTTCCTCATCGAATAAGGTGCGGGATATATCATATATATCACTATGCAAAGCAAAACTGTAGCTACCCTTTTTATTAAAATTTGATTCTACAACATCTTTTAGGTTACTTTTCTTTCATTAATCACATTAATGAAGTCCCATCATTTAAGTCACCTAAACATCACAGATAAATACGACGTACACTTATGCCATCCGCATTCGCCTCGATGTCCCCTCGTGCACCGTTAGGTTAGGTAACTAACGGCAGAGCAGGGCAGGGCTAGCGCAGGTGTAAAACATAAGTAACGCCTATATAATATATCATATATATACTATATACAGTATTTATCACAGAACATCATATGATCACATCACAGATATCTCAGCAGAAGAAACATATGAAACATTGGATATACTAGGACGTCCGTGTTTTATTTTGAGCCTCTATAAAACACGGATTCCACGGTCGCGATGAATAGCCAAACCCACACCCCTAGACCCCTACGAGAGCGGCAAGCAACCCTACCAATTCTGGAGTTAGGAGACCCGGACTCGACTCCTCGAGTTGGTCTCCCACTGGACTCCAGAACCCGGTTACTTGTGCTCTCCTCCTTGGGTCTATCCTAGTGCGGAAAAGTAAATAATATACAAATGGTGACAACGACCTCATCCCGGAAGTGCCCTAATAAAAGAATATTACATACATTTAAATTTTACATGAATGAAAATAAAAACTCTCATCTCACATAAAAAACCCGGCTATTCAAAACGCGACGATCCAATATAACATATCCAGCAACACAGAACATCACATGTCATCAACGTAAGTAAATATGCGCATCCCAATTGTCGTTGACATATAGCAACGAAACCGGCGATATCACATATTACACTTACGGTCGCAGAAAAGAAAGTGTAAAACTACAACATTTGAAATCTACAATCTCTTTAGACATCGTAAATCCGAAATATCACATACTTCGCATTTCATGCCTAACCTTGTGAATTCCACATATTGTATCACATTCCAGATAAATAGACAGTATTAAACTTTCCGATCGAATAATCAAATACCCAAGATTTCCTAAATAGCTCAACACTTGAGCGGAGTTCAAGAATTCCAGAATACGTCACAGTAGCAACGGTCCAGCCGTAGAAGGGTCAAGCCAACGCCTCACATGTGGCACGCCGTACTGCCCCAAATCCTTAGGTTCAAAGGGTAGTTCAAGACGGTCACATAATTGAGTTAAGGTTTGTTGTCTTCTAGAGGGTCCATCGCGTCACATGCACGTTTTTCCGAAAGATTTAAACCCGAGAAAAATTCAACACTTGAATGTTTTTCGTGCCGGGAAAAATTGAGTTAATGATATCCGTTCGAACATTTTAATACTTTCTAAATTATTCGGAATAACATAACAAAATTAAATTCTCCGATCGAATCGATGATTTCAAAATAAACCCGAAAATACTTAACACTGGAGTCAGAATACAAAATACCCAGAAAGTTATACAGCCAGAAATAGACATTACTATAGAAAATACAAAGCCCATGGCTACAGTACTGCCGCGGATCCGCGGCCCAAGAGAGGTTTGGCCACGGTTCCACGGTGGGCTTTACTGTTCATGGGCTCGTTTTCTATATTAATGTTAATATTTACCTGCTAATTTTTTTAGGTATTTTTAATTCAGAAAAATCACAGATTTGAAAAAATGTCCAGAGAGGGGTTGATTTTGACGTGTTCGGGTTCGTTCGGAGTTTTAACTTCGTTAACACATCGCCTAATGCTCTAGCTAGGCTCTGATACCACTGTAGGGTTACTAGGCACACTAACAAAGCTCTACAAGGCATCGACCATGCCAAAATTAAATTTTTAGGTGCCGAATAACACTAAGCAAGATCGTATACTAGAGTTTAGGAGAAACTAAAAGCAAGTAAACAACTTTACTCTAAGGGGATGCGATATACAACCTTTGTAGATCGTCCCTTCACTTCTTTAGCTCCTTGATGAAGTCCCTTCGCTGCGATCGTGGTTCTTCCGGACCCTTGCATGGCTTCACGAGGCGAAAGGTGCGACCTTGCTTGAAGTCTCCGAGGCCGAAGATGATCTACGTCGAGAGAATTCCGACTCAAGCTCCTACTTCACTAACTAGAGAATTAGTGAAGCAAACACCCTATACTAAAGTGCTAATCTAGTAGAGGATGGAGAAATAGGAAGTGAGTTCTCTTTGGATTTTTGTTTCTCACAATCTATCTCACTTTTTTCAAACCCTTAGCAAGCTTTTTCTCTTGCTCAATGAAGAAGAAGATGATGAACCAAAGAAAAGAAATGAGGATAATGATTATGATCAAGTAAGAAGTCTAACCATGGTGAGTGAGTATCATATACTAACTCTTGTAGAGCCATAACCATAGCTAATAGATTATGGTTGGGTTAAAAGGAATCTAAGGTAAAGACAAAACTAGTAGACTTTGTCAAAGCAAAGTAAGCTTCTACAAGCTTCATGCTCATTCCAAAACTCCACTAATTTTGTAATTATCTTAAATAATCATAACCCACCATAATTCATAGAATGGTGTATGTCTCATACACACATGAATGTTGTATCATCAACCATGATACAAAAAGATAACACGTTTTAACATATATCATATATATATGTTAAAGTAGTGTACAAGTGAGAAAAACCCTAAAGTGAACAAGTGTTAGTAAATGTAAATTAGTATATCTAATATATAATTATAAAATTAATTATTAAATCAACACTTGACTTAATAATCCGGTCATATCTCATATAACCGGCTAACATCCATTGTATCGACTTATCGAATCAACACTTGATTCGATAACCCGGTTATATCATATATAACCGACCGATACAAAAAGTCGCGAGAATAAAATACGGTATCACAAACACGCATTATTCTCGGTCTCGCACATATCACATATGCGCTCCTATTTCGTTTTGCCTGAGCCAGTAAAACCTCTATGTAGGACTCTAAAGACTCGTCAATAAGCCGGCAGTAGGTGATGATCACATCAAGCACCCACAAGCCGTCAGCGGTACTAGCTGGACGTAACGGCTACCCGGGTATTGAGCGATCAGAAGATCAGCAAGCAAGCCCGCTCCAACTCCTGTAAAATCCTGCCGGTAACACTTCTCGTACAGTCCGGTCTCCTCGTCTGATATGTCGCATATCAAGTCTAGGGGTGGTAAACGTCAGACCCCAATAACCGATAAGTCGTGCCGATGTGAGGCTCATAACGGATCGAGAAACTACTGGTAACACTTACCAGTAAATCTCTAAATCAGCCCTGGCCAGGGACTTCCCTGTCACGGCCAACCGAGCACAGGCTACATCAACCCCCAATACCGGGAGAGACGAAACCCCTCCTATCGCTCACTGCCTCCATGTGACTCGGGACTGTACCCAAAAACCACCATTTTGCACGCCCTCATGGACGTGGTAAGGTGGAAATCAAAGCACAGTGGGAATCACACAAGACTCTATGACGATCTCGGGTCTACAGACTAACCTGCACAAGTGTCACCAGAGAACTGCCATCTGACGTAAGGTATAATACCATCTGGGAGTTCTCGGCGAGTCCGTCCAGTGTACCCAGTCTCTAATGAGCACCCGTATACCATCTCTGATGTCAAACACCAATGGATATGGGATCATCCATCGCCCATCTCATGGGTCGAGAAACGTATACGCTAGTCTATACTGGTATATCGATGCCCCGTCTCGATACACCCACGACTAGGGACCTTGAAGGATGTACTTATGGACTACTATGATCCGCATCATAGTCCAGGTAGTCAAGTACACATCCTAAGGGCTTTACCAACATGCAACTATAAGACAGTATAAAGAGACAAGTATACATGTTAAAGTAAAGAGCAACCAGATAGCATACTATCATATCGAGCAAGAAAGTCCTCTATATATATGTCCAAGAATCCAATATAATATACATCATCTGTACAATACTGGCCTCTAGGGCATACATACAACTAACATGACGTGTCAACGCCACCGCGGATCCGCGGAGAAAGCTGGCTCCTGCCGTGGATCCGCGGTCCAATAGGAGAGCTAGGGCTTGAAACTTCATGGTATGTCTTCTTCTGTCTTTGGGATTATTTTCTGATGTGCTGAATTTTGTAATACCCTTTAGTTCATTTCCAGATCTCAAGTCATTGAGTTGGCGTATTTTTTTCAACAGCACCGTTATACAAATTTGACCTTTCTCCTGGAATTTCCTGCACAGACTTCGAAACAAGTGTTGCACAATACAAGAATGATATGATGTCATGAAATACAGTCAATTTCCCTAAAAATGCCGGTTTTAGTATACAGTACAGGTATTTTAGTATTTTACAGGTGTTTTGCTAATATGTGCAATATGAATACCGAACACCTCTAGATGGATGCAAAAGATAGGGAAATTGCCGTGTTAAAAATGCAGTATTTTCGACTGATCAAGCACTTGTATATATCTTAGGTGATCCAACTGACACCAGTGGCTTGTGAGACCGGCCACCGCCCCTCGTTGGGGTCTCGACTGTATACACTAGTCTACTCTGGAGTATCGATGCTCTGTCTCGAAACTCCCACGACTAGGGACCACTTTAAGGATGTGCTTATGGACTACCCAACTCTCATGTATATGATCGCCATCATACTGTTGGTAGTCAAACAGGATCCTAAGGGCTCTATCAACGTGTAATAGTGATCATGTCACCTAAAGCTGTACACGACTGATAAAGGCAAACCAGATAGCATACTATCATCTTGAGTAAGACTGTCCTATCGGTATAGGTCCTCCCTCAATCATTGCAATCACGTGCCTGCGATCCAATAATTGACTTTGAGGGCACTATATCCAACAATCTCCCACTTGCACTTAAGGCTAATTATTGCGATGTCGCATACTCACAGCCCGTGTGATACCGAACACCCAACTCCTCTACTAATCAGTTTCACAAAGCTCGTTTGTAAAACTCTTGTGTTCGAGAAATAGCCTCAATGAGTGGATCTGCCCTGATGTTTCTTTCTTTGTCTCTCTTAATCTCAAGTTCGCGGAGAAAACCATCTCCCGAATCGAGTAATACCTGTCATAGAATATGTCTGGATATCTGATGGGACCTAGTTCATAAATGAACTCCAAATCCAAACTTCTTAGACTGTATCGTCAACTGAACCTAATCAGTATCCAGTACCATGCCTCCCATAGTATCCTCTTGGACCACCTGTCCATAATACTGCCCCTCATCAGAGGGAAAACTATAACTCTGACAATCACTCTGTCATCCATGTCACCTTTGAAGCCTGGAATGATAACCGTCCCCCGAAGGAGGCTGCCGTTATCAAATCCCTAGAACATTCACTTATGTTCTAAAACTGCTTCCTTATGTTTCTTCAGGATTGGATTAATATAAACTTATCGCATCTTGTGCAAAAACAACATCTGGTGTGGTACTTGACATCTCACGATTGACTCAATTGCCTAAGCAAGTGATCTGCCAATCATGCACATCCCTCTCCCCTTTAGTCTGTAAGACACCTTTAGAGAGGGTGACTCCATCACCTGCAGGTACACCACCATACCAGGAGTCATCTATTCTAAATACCTTTAGAATACTGTCAAAGTACCCACATTGGGAAACTACCCAAATCTAGATCTAAAACCATAGATCTAGTAACCAGAATGTCAAATATTATATCCATATCTTTTGTGGAGAAACAACTGTGTGACGACCACAGTATAGCCGATCGTAGTATAGGAATTTTACTTCCTACTCTGTGTATATCATCAAAATACCAGGACATCACACCCTACTACCTTCTTAACAGATCCATCCCCTATTCTGATGAAGTCAAACCCATGACTGTCACATCAAAAATAGATGATCTATCTCCGCTATAACTGCTTAAGTCTATAAATAGACATAAGCTACTTGCCCACTATCCTTCCGCTGCTCCCACTGACCATAACAACCCTCTGGCAGAATAATATATATGTGCACTTCTAAAGCTAGTTTAGAACGACGCTATACTTAACTCCTGTCGGGTCTCATAGCCTGGAACAACAGTAGTGTCAAGTCTGGGTAAACAAGAATCTCCCTGTCACCGTCCTTGAGGCTACCGAAGTACCTCTCGGGTGTCTGAGGTTACCTACCATATCTGCGGGGTGTCTAATGGAATGTCAAACCTGATTGAATCTATAGGTCCTATTAAATTTTCCGTAATCGTTTGCGGTTCTGGAGTCACTTCCAGTTCTACCATACTCCCACTACTGTTTTCTGAAAAAAAAATCCATTTTACTAAAACTGTGGCGAGTCAAGAACAATATCACCATTGATCTTCCAGACGGAAGAAAGTCAACCCTCGTCATAGCCTAGGTCAACCCACAAACTGCCATTACAGAAACATGCCCTGAGTTATCCAGAGTCTGGTTTTAAGCATAAGCCGGACAACTCCCCGTACCTTAACATCGTTAAGATATGAACCATTCTATGTCCAATATAGAAACTTTGGCACTTATTTAATTGGAACCAGATTCTAATCATGCAGCTGTCTCCAGTGCATATCAACTTTAATGGAGAGAGGCTAATAAGCATTACTCAACTTAGGAATCCATCCAATTATGAGTAACCTGAAAGAGAAACAAGTTTCTCAAAACCATTACTATCAACTGAATACCAATCACAAGTATCTACATCTTCGATCTCTTTGAAGAATCCCGATACTTGCGACATCTGGTTCTCTACTTTATTCCTATACCCACAACTTCTCAAAACTTAGACCTTGTATTTCTACGAAACACTTGTCTAAAAACTAGAGAAGTCATAAGTAAACAGAACATAGTACGAGGACCAACCCCTTTGTCCTGATGGATACTGGACAACATACAATACTCTGTATAAGTCCGCTGAGTTGAATAACTCAAAACCTGTGCATCGTAGGTTGAAAACTGTACTTTTGGTTAAGAACTACTCCGCTATTCAATGCTCCTTACCCAATCGTCAACTGATATAGGTAAATGTCACGGACATAATTTCAATAAGTTATATCTCACTTTATAAAAATAAACGTACAGATATATCAGTTTGAAATTGGTGCACAACTACGGATACTCAAAACCAAATACATGCCGTCCGGCAAAAACCCAGGCGACTTCCTCAAATATCACCAATTACAACAAATTCCGATATAATGAGGATGATCACCTAATTCCCAATAACTTACTCCCACTCATCATCTGTAAAAACCATACAGATGTGAGAATCATACCTGGTAAATACATACCCTGGAGTAAGTATCTAATCGAGAAATCAGTTTTCTTTTAACAATGCACAGTGAAACTGAAACATGAAAATGTTTCGTAGGGGTATCCTGGTATTTCTAGTAATGCCTCTTCCATAATCCAATTCATGACTGTAACCGTATATTTCTTTGCCGTCTCTCCAAATCCCTTTATTTGTCTTCAGTCGTTACCTTCTGTACACCCCTTTAGGCTAAGTGGTTTTATTCCTTCCCTACCGTTCGGCTCCTATGGTTTGGAAGAAGACTATCCAGTAAGCATAATAGGTGTACTCTCCTAAACCGAGTACTTGCAACCTGAGAGAAGGTGATGATAAAAGACAACTGAATAATACCTTATTCTATTTCTCCCGAACTGGGGAAAAAGCAAAGGTGAAATAGGAGTGGCGATGAAGTACTCGGTTTGGTCGTGAATGATAGCAGTCGCAATTTACTTTGCCCTCTTTCTAATCCCTTTATTTTGACTTTACTTATTACCTTCTGTACACGCTACTTAGGCTAATTGGTTTTCTTCATTCCCTACCTTTCGGCACCTGCCTATAGTTTGGAAGAAGACTATCCAATAAGCGTAATAGGTGTACTCTCCTAAACTAAGGAGCCCTCGCAACCTGAGAGAAGGTGATGATAAAAGACAACCGAATAAACCAATTCAATCTCTCCTGAACCTGGATCCATCCTCGAAGAAGTCCCTTCGAGTTCGTATATAACCATACGATGGATCTATCCAATGGAAGTGGATGTTCGTAGTGATACGGGGTGTTCTGAGAAATGCAAAGGGTAAAAGAAGGAGCGGCAATGACTTATGCAACTTAGACAATCCAAAAGCCAGTATTTTAAGAAGGTTCGGTCAACTTGGTCACTGAGTCATAGTCTAGGGTCGGTCAAAGGTCGCTGCCAAAGAGAGAGAGAAAAGAAACACTCTGCGTGCACTCTAACCTAGATCAGAATGGTTATCAATTTATCTAATCAGGAAATATCCCACTGTACTGTCAAATTCTCCTCCAAACCTAAAAGAAGAATCAATCGGGATCACCCGAAGAGTAAACCAACTCATCAGTGGGAATCGAGATCCAACTCTCATCACATGATAACGTGAAGGAATCCACTCATGTTATCACACTCCAGAAGTTATGCGCATACTTGGCAAGTTTCAGTTTCTTTAGAAACTCCCGATATGAATTTTTGCCCCATGCTCTTATGACCTTGACGTTGGCCAAAATGCCATAAGTCACATGCCAAGTTCTACCCATCATTATCTTGTCAATTTGAACCCATCTGCAAATGCCCCTGACGTTGGCCAAATGGCAGAACGACTGTCCCAAACCAACTCATCTATCTATACAACAGGTGAATACCCAGCAGCTACCAAACACTATGACTTGGCGTTGGTCAAAATACATAGCTTGAATACTACTAAATACCCAAATGAAATGACGGAGGGCTACGGCTGGTTTTGGCGAAAAACCTGTAACGTAACGAACTTGATCTCGTTTGAAGGAACCTGATAGCTTTTTATAAAAAAATATAGTGGCGAAAACCTTTGCTAAAGAGGTCACTCCCGGTGAAGGGATCTCGGCTCTTTCCTCGTGGAATGAGGTGCAGGATATTCCATCTGAATACCGCGGTGCATAGCAACATGTTATCGACTATAGTGAAGTTATTACCCTGATGCAAACTTCTGCCCAAGGGTTCACTCCCGGTGAAGGAGATCTCGGCCCTTGCCTCGTCGAATGAGGTGCAGGATATTCCAAATGAATACCACTATGCAAAACAAAAGAAAATGTCCTTGTAATAACACTTTTAAAACTGTTCCAACAACGTCCAAACAGGTTTGTTTTCCTTTGCGTTGATCAGAATCAACGCAGTCCCATCAATTAATCACACCAGAAAAGAACGAAAATATAATGTACGTATATGCCATCCGCATTCGCCACTGGGTCCCGTCATTGCCCGTTAGGTTACTTAACTAACGACAGAGCGGGGACTGGACTAGCGCGGATGCAAAACATATACAACATCTACTAGTATATATACCAATATACAATAATCGCTCCAGGCATGATAATATACAACATTACAGAAAAATAATAAGCATCACAGAACAATACAGATAATCTGGGATCCCCGGGTTTCACAGAGCCGCTGCTGAAACCCGACGTTCCCCTGGTCGTGTGGACAGCCTGTGCAATGAAACCTAGACCCCTACGGGTGCAGCAAGTTACCCGCCAAAACCTGAAGAGAGGCAGCCCCTACAGCATAGTGAATGGACCACCCTGCACTTCACGGAATCCGGTAACTTGAGCACGCCCTCCTTGGGTCAACCTGTACCCCCTACGAGTGCGGCGAATAGTCTATCAATTCTAGAGTGAGGCCCTCTGCCACTCAAAGCCATGAGATGCGGACCCATTGCTTTCCAGAACCCGGCTATCCGTGCACTCCGTCGCGGGGTAAACCTAGTACAGTAATGAAAAATATGTACAACGGGTACATCGACCTCAGCCCGGTCGTGCCCCAAAAGAATATTATACAAACAGGCAGTGACGGCAGTCCACATGTTGGACGCTCGCCCCGCAATATCAAATATACAAATAAATTCAAACTACACTACCGTTGCACACTGCTATCCACCACGACAAATCCGCAACATCATAGCACGACACAGAACATCAACGGGAATGTCACGTTCGCAAACCCGTCTAAAAGGACTATAGCAATTAGACGCAATTTACCGCTCGAATGAAATTCACGGTCGGAGATATAATGTAAGTACTGTAAACTAACAAGTTTAAAATTTCGATCGATAAAACTTCCCGAAGTGGGCCCCACGTACATCTGCAGTACACAAATAAAATCTGGGCCCAAACAAAATATTCCAGAAACCATAATTTTCCATACAAGACATTACTGTAGAAATAGGGTTTACTGTTCCCACAAACTGGGGGCGGAACCGCGGCCAAACCATGGTTTGTGCGGCGGTTCCGCGGCAGTACAGTGGTTTCAGTCGACCAAATTTCATCAGAATTCTTAAAAAAGCCTGCTCGATTTTCTGAGATGCTCAAAATGATTTTTAGACCTGTTTAAAAATTCGACAGAAACTTTAGCAAGAAAAACGCGATTTCGGAAATTTCGCTCGATCGTTGTTTTAAACACGTTAGAACAAGTTAGTAAAGGTTAATGGCGTGGCTCTGATACCATGTAAGTCTACGGTAGCGCCCCGGCCGTCATTTTGACGCCAAACGCGGAACAAAAACTTTTATAACTGGCGCTATCGCATGCTATAACCCGGATCTTACCATTAACGCTAAACTAACAAACTGTAAAGAGGTAAAAAGGCTATACCGATCGATCTGAGTCCTTCGGCCTTTAGCCATCATCCCACGCTCCTCGCGGCAACTCCGATCTCTTTGGTCCTCGTCGAGGTGGCACCACATCTACGGATCTTTAAACGGGCTCCCGCCTCTATACCGAGGCAACTCGGTCATCAAGTCTGCTAAAAGAGATGACCAAGATGAAGTAGATAACGAGTAAAATACCTTTTCTCAAAACACTCTTTGGTTCTCATCACATGAGAGGGTAAGAGTGGAGGTTGTAGAAGATGCTAGGGTTTGGAAATGGTGAACTCAAGAAACACTAGTGAGCCAAAAGAAAACTAAGCTCATAAACTTGTGTTCTATCTCTCTTCTCTTATGAATAGATATGAGAGGATATATAATCAAAACCAAAAACAAATATCTAATGAAAATATCTCCTCAAATATCCAAAGCCAAAACAAAACATATTTAATTCTTCATGACTCACTTAGTGACTCATTAGCATGAGTCACTAATGAACATGCTAGAATAATGTGTCATCCATAATGAGTCACCATTTCCAAAACCAAATAATCATTTAAACCAAAATGATTAATCCAAAAAGAAATGCATCTTCTAAAATATTCTCGTAACGGATTACGAAAATACCCCTCACATGTATATACCTATTCCGACCGAATACGAATACGAGAGACTAAAATATTCCGACTCAATATAATACATGATCCGGCTTAAACCAAAGCCTATCAGTATTATCTACCTGAAATATGACACGTGCATAAATGCACGTGCATTTTCCGAACCCTGCCATAAAACCATACGGCCTCTACAACGTTTCGCCCGAACTTGGGAAACTATCTGTGGGGGACTCTAATGACTCATCAGTACCCTGGCAGTGGGTTTAACCACAAGCACGTCAGCGGCACTAGCAGTGCGTAATGGCTGCCCATGTACTGACCTCAAGGGAAGCTGATGTGCGAACTCATCCTGGAACCCTACTGAGCCTAACAGTGACAATATACATACAGTCCGGTCCGTTCGTCTATGAGTATCGCATATCGGGCCTAGGGGGCTGGAAACGTCAGACCCCCAATAGCGGTATAAGTCATGTCAGAGACAAGCCCTGAACACCCTGAGAAACTACTGGAATACCTACCAGTAATTCTCACCTGCCTTGGCCAAGGACTTGGTGTAATGGCCCTCCTAGACACAGCACGATCTCACTCCCAATACTTGGAGAGACGAATCCCCTGCCGATCTGCTCACTTGCCTCCATATGGCTCGGGACTGTACCCAAAAAAGACCTATTTGCATGACTCCTTTGAGCCGTGGTAGGGTAGAAATCAAAGCACAGTGGGAACTCACACGAGACAAATGACGACCTAAGGTCGATGAACTAACCTGTACACATGTCACTAGGGAACTGCTATCTGACGATAGGTATAAATACCAACTAGCAGGTTCCCGGCGAGTCCTGTCCGGTGTACTCATAACCCAATGAGCACCTGTATATATCTTAGGTGATCCAACTGACACCAGTGGCTTGTGAGACCGGACACCGCCCCTCGTCGGGGTCTCGACTGTATACACTAGTCTACTCTGGAGTATCGATGCCCTGTCTCGAAACTCCCACGAGTAGGGACCACTTTTAAGGATGTGCTTATGGACTACCCAACTCTCACGTATATGATCGCCATCATACTGTTGGTAGTCAAGCAGGATCCTAAGGGCTCTATCAACGTGTAATAGTGATCATGTCACCTAAAGCTGTACACGACTGATAAAAGCAAACCAGATAGCATACTATCATCTTGAGTAAGACTGTCTACCGGTATAGGTCCTCCCTCAATCATTGCAATCACGTGCATGCGATCCAATAATTGACTTTGAGGGCACTATATCCAACACTTTTAACTCGAGATTAGTTTAGCCTTTTAGTCTTTTAATTACTTAAGTAGATGTTAGAATAGGGTTCGAGTCATACCTATTTTCAAAACTAACGAATCGTATACATTTTCAAAAAGACAAACCGAGAGACGCTACGGATTTCAAAAGATATTTATTTTCTTTAAAAAAACGCCGTAGTCCCTACTTTTCTAAAAATAAAGATTCGTGCTATTTTAGATACAATAATTGTATGGCTCGTATATCGAGGTATATCTTAGCTTGTTGTGTTACTATTTACCTTTCTGCTACGTTCATTTTACTCTCATTGCATTTTATATATATGCATGTGCTTCCATTATTTGTTATGATATCATCTGCTAGTACACCTGCACAATTATCGATGATGCACACGTTACACTTACACAGATTTGCCAGCTCATACACATTCATCATCGGTAATTGCCATGCCACTTGCACAGTTGAACTGCCATATCATGATATTATTCATAACCGTAAAGTACATTCATTGTTCAGTACTATCACTTGATATGCTCATATTACTGTTCTATGTTTGCATACATTGTACTTTATAGTTATATGCATTGAGATACTGTTTTCTTAAGATTTCTGGATTTGAGAACCGTGGATATATTTCAAAGGAAATTATAAATTGTTTTAAAAACGCGGTTTCTCGTGATGTGGTTTCGAGGCGTCCACTATGAGTTTTCTCGGTTCTGAGATTGTTTTCGAGACCCGATTCGAGGAGTTGGATGAACCGTCTGCGGGTACATGGTGGACCCGGTATGGTATCCCGGGGAAAGAAGCTCGAGATGTAGACGATGAGCCTGGCAGGAGGGAGCACTACCTACCGGTGATAGTTTGGCGTGGAGGATATCCGGAGGATACTGACCGTGGTCGTGAGATCAGATGGATATGGGTCGATCCGGACTGACGAAGCCCATGGGTCGATCTAGACTGACGGAGCCCGAGATATGAGGATTTTCATGTCGATGCTAGACACGGGTTTCATGATGTTTCGAG